>QNTS01000319.1:0-61356 GCA_003317085.1 Hucho hucho
TTGGCTGCGGTGAAGGTGAGCCCGCAGGTTTTGGTAGCGGGCCGTGTCGGTGGCACTGTATTATCCTCAAAGCGAGCAAAGAAGTTGTTTAGTTTGTCTGGGAGCAGGACGTCGTGGTCCGCGACGGGGCTGATTTTCTTTTTGTAGTCCGTGATTGACTGTAGACCCTGCCACATTCCTCTCGTGTCTGAGCCGTTGAATTGTGACACTACTTTGTCTCTATATTGACGCTTAGCTTGTTTGATTGCCTTGCGGAGGGAATAGCTACACTGTTTGTATTCAGTCATGTTTCCAGTAGCCTTACCCTGGTTAAAAGCAGTGGTTTGTGCTTTCAGTTTTGCGCGAATGCTGCCATTAATCCACGGTTTCTGGTAGGGGAAGGTTTTAATAGTTGCTATGGGTACCACATCACCGATGCACTTGCTAATAAACTCGCTCACCGAATCAGCGTATACATCAATGTTGTTGTCCGACGCTATGCAGAACATATCCCAGTCCACGTGCTCGAAGCAATCTTGCAGCATGGAATCAGATTGGTCGGACCAGCGTTGAACAGACCTGAGAACGGGCGTTTCCTGTTTTAGTTTCTGTTTTGGAGTCATGGTCAGACTTGCCGAAAGGAGGGCGGAGAATAGCCTTGTATGCATCACGGAAGTTGGAATAACAATGATCCAGGATTTTACCAGCCCGGGTGGCACATTCTATATGCTGGTAAAATTTCGGGAGCCTTGTTCTCAAATTAGCCTTATTAAAATCCCCAGCCACAATAAATGCAGCCTCAGGATATGTGGTTTCCAATTTACATAGAGTCAGATGAATTTCTTTCAGTTCCGTCGATGTGTCAGCTTGAGGGGGGATGTACACGGCTGTGATTATAATCGAGGAGAATTCTCTTGGTAGATAATGCGGTCGGCATTTGATTGTAAGGAATTCTATGTCAGGTGAACAAAAGGACTTGAGTTCCTGTATGTTGTTATGATCACACCACGTCTCGTTAATCATAAGACACACACCCCCACCCTTCTTCTTACCAGATAGATGTTTGTTTCTGTCGGCGCGATGCGTGGAGAAACCAGGTGGCTGTACCGACTCTGATAACATGTCCTGAGTGAGCCATGTTTCCGTGAAGCAAAGAACGTTGCAGTCTCGGATGTCTCTCTGAAAGGCAACCCTTGCTCTGACTTCGCCCACCTTGTTGTCCAGAGACTGGACATTAGCGATTAAAATACTCGGGAGAGGTGCACGATGCGNTATTATGCCCCAACACAGTTCTTATTGAATTAGGTTAGACCAAAATCTTTAATGAAATTCTGATCTAAATTAGCCCTTCTGTTTAGTGTAATCTAATTGCAGTTGCTTTTGAATGGAGGGATGTTGGGGAAACTATGAGAAGTCCAAAGGGATAGCAGTGGTGGTTTCCTGTCTCAGGCCTGGATTGGTGCTAATGTATGGGAGTGAACCGCTCCTCCTTACAGAACATGAATGTGAAGTGTGTGTGATGTGTGTTACTGTCAGACTAGCTCATGAAGATGGAGTGCTGGCATGCCCACATGCTCCTAGCCTTGTCCCTTCATCTCCATTTCTCTGCACTTTGACCTTAAAGAACCAGCTGTTCCACCGGTCAACAGCATATATGTCTATGGGGCTTATCACTGTAATCTACTGTCACAGCTTTTCAGTTATACTGTAGTATGATATACAGTACTGTAGTTGTGCTGTTATCTTCTCCTTCACTAGCATCATTCAAATGACAACTATGACTATCTCAGTAGAGCTTGAAAGCAGTGTGAGCTGTGGGCCTCTGTCTCTGTGGTGACACACGTCTGAGATGCTTAATAACAGGAAGTGCTCCTCATTAGGTTCAGAAACATAAGTATATCTCTCCCTCCATTCAACCCTAAATCTCTCTCTTTTTGTTTGTCTCTTTTCTCGTCTTCTCCCATCACCAGGACAAGCGACGTAAGCAGCAGGACGACGAGAAAGCAAGGAGAGAGATGGAGGAGTGGCTGATGCCCCAGCGAAAGGTCTGTCTGGATCTGTCTGTCCTTCCCTGTTGTCCTGTTGCAGGGAGCCACATGGCTGGCAGCTGGTTCACATGCCCAGGGTGGAGCCCTCCTGTGTGATGATAAACTCAATTAGCTCCATAACACCAGACAACATCCCCAACACCATGAGGTGTCCTGAGGCATTCTCTATTCCTCTGTATAACAGTATTTTTCTCCCTCCTTCCTGTTCACCTCTCTTCTGCTCATCATCTTACCATGACCTTTGCTACCATGACCTCTGCTACCATGACCTCTGCTACCATGACCTCTGCTACCATGACCTCTGCTAACATGACCTCTGTAACGGAGAGAGAAATCACATGAAAGAGAGGAACTGAAATGATGAGGTGGTTGTAGAGAAAGAGGGAGGGTGTGAGTCAGAGTGAGAGAGAGAGAGCTGTGCATTGATCCCTGTTGGACCCCATTAACTTCTTCACGTCAGATCAGTGGTGGAGTGGCTAGAACCGCTCCATCAACACATATCACTCAGGCAGCCGCCCACACAAAACAGTCTACTCTACATTACTGGGTTTGCCTGAGGATGTGTGCTGTGCTGACGGCACCAGCCTTACACATGGCAGAGGAATGAGAGTTGTCTGAAGCCACGGGGCTTCCTTCTTCTTCCTCAGTGTGAAGTGTGAGAACAGTCTCTTGTTCCCAGTCAGCCTAGCAGTTATAGCATCTCTGTATGCACAGCTCACTTCCCCCCCTGTCTTACATTTATTTTCTGACTCTGAGCACAATAAGAGACTGGTCCACATGGAGCGGTCACATACGTTCCATCCAAAAGGTTGTCTTGGCAAATAGTTAGTGTCACCACTTAGTGTCACCACCACTCCAATATAATGTTGTGTCATTGTCACCACTGTCTGTCTGTTGTTGTGGCTTGGCTTCCTCTAACACTCCCCACATCGTCGTATGACTAATTGATGAGGCTTGGAGCCAGGTAGGACTATGTTCACCCCTCGGCTTGGTGTTGTCATACCTGAGTTGGAATGAAAGGAGGATCCCTCCTTTACTGTACCTCTGGGCTCTGGAAGGTTTCTGCTTCAAAGGTTGAAAGGGAACTAACTGAGTCGCAGCCAATGCAGGTTGGTCCATTCACAAACACTCTCAAAATGAACATGGTCAGGTTTATTATTGTCAGTCTCAATCAGACCCCTTGTGATCTACACACGGGTTCGAGGACGTGTGGCTCTCTGAGCCCTCCCTGTGAGGGAGCCGGAGTTGGGGGCAGTTTCTCCCTCTCAGACAGACAACACCAGGCTCTTGGCCTCACTCATCCTGCTGGAGATCCAAAATGGCAGCCAGAGCTCTGTGCCTAGGGGTTGTTTGTTTTGGTTACTGCATACTGGATAACCGTTTCAGTATTCATAGAGACAGAAGGCTTTTGTTTTTGTTAGCTTCTTTTGCTATGGGGAATTTGAGAGAATAGGCTTGTTTTGAAAGGATGAGCTAGCAGGTGGGGGAGCTGCAAGCTGAGAGAGATGGCTCAGAGCATAGGCCGTTCCATGCATATGCTAACTGCACAGGACATAGCAGACCCTAGTCATAGTCACCAACCCTCTTTCTCTCTCCATCCCTCTCTCTCTCTCTCTCCATCCCTCTCTCTCTCTCCAAATCTCTCCTCACAGCGGAAGTCCTTGAGCGAGAACCCTCAGCCTGTCCCTGGGCGCAGCGCTGAGAACTACACAGAGGAGTGAGACACCCATGGCAAACACACACACAATCTATCACTCCCCATGCCTGTTGGCTGAGGGAGTTGATATGCTCAGATGTGTATATATCTCTTACATAAAGCACTTGACACTGACCCTCCCCTGAACTGTAGTCATACCTCTGTATGTATGTATTGTATTTGTGAATGGGTTTGTATGTTAATGTGTTGGTTTCATGTGTCATGGGTTGTTACGGTCATCATTGTGTGAATGTATGTGTATTAGGTTGCCAACTGAAGAGGATATAATGGAGGTCATTGAATCCACAAGCTACACAGTCACCAATGCCCAGAACCACAGCCAGGCAAGTGGAGAAATCAGAGACATCCTGAGAACCTTCAATATGATTTTAATATACTCAATCAACTAAAACAGCTCTGTGCCATATTAAATATCTTATTTTCTCCATTATATACTGAACAAAAATATAAACGCAACATGGAAAGTGAGTATTTCTCCTTTGCCAAGATAATCCATCCACCTGACATGTGTGGCATATCAAAAAGCTGATTAAACAACATGATCATTACACAGGTGCACCTTGTGCTGGGGACAAGAAAAGGCCACTAAAATGTGCAATTTTGTCACACAACACAATGCCACAGATGTCTCAAGTTTTGAGAAAGCATGTAATTGGCATGCTGACTGCAGGAATGTCCACCAGAGCTGTTACCTTAAGCCGCCTTCAACGTCGTTTTAGAGAATTTGGCAGTACATCCAACTGGCCTCACAACCGCAGACCTCACGTAACCATGCCAATCCAGGACCTCCACATCCGGCTTCTTCACCTGCGGGATCATCTGAGGAGGGGGACGGGGGGTGCTGAGGAGTATTTATGTCCGTAATAAAGCCCTTTTGTGAGAAAAAACGTATTCTGATTGGCTGGGCCTGGCTCCCCAGTGGGTGAACCTGGCTACGAAGTGGGTGGGCCTATGCCCTCCAAGGCCCATGCATATCTGCGCCCCTGCCCAGTCATGTGAAATCCATAGATTAGGGCCTAATGAATTTATTTCAATTGATGGATTTCCTTCTATGAACTGTAACTCAGTAAAAACTTTGAAATTGTTGCATGTTGCGTTTATATTTTTGTTCAGTATACTTTTTTACCCCAATGGTCTGTTTTACTCAATAGTCTCAATGTTTTTACATCAATAACAGCTGATTCAGTTTGGAACTGTGTAATAGAAATAGCTTAGATATTTCACAACTACAGCAGTTCAAGATATTTTCCCTCACTAAGCCTTTGATTCTACAGATTGATGTTCAGCAGAAACCACTCTTCTCTATAGTAAAGTATCCCCTTGGTCATGCAGTTATGACCTTTTCAACAGATTGGTTTTTGCCTCCCTTTGGAAATCAAACCCCAGTACATTTCCAAGTGCCGATCCCCTGTTTTAAAGTAGGAGTGTATGTATGCTACCCTATGGAAAACTGACTCTGACATTTAGTGACATTATAGCCCTACACATTGGGGGAGCCCTAAAGGGTGTCTAGCTATTGACTGACAGGACTTTGACCCCATACCAACTGTGAACTCTACATGGGAACATACACTGAGTGTACAAAACATTAGGAACACCTTCCTAATATTGAGTAGCCCTTTTGCCCTCAGAACAGCCTCAATTCGTCGGGGCATGGACTACAAGGTGTCGAAAGCATTCCACCAGTAGTGGTGCGTGGGTAAAATCACTGGGGAAGCCAAGCCAGAAAAAAAGTGATAAATGCGTTGTTTGCTCTATAACCTGTTAGTTCAAATGCCTTGCCACTGTGATATATAGGCCTAAGGCCGAGACAGTAAGAAGACACAGTGGCAGAAAAATTCAACCACACTGTCACGTCCTGGCCATAGATAGCCCTCTGGGCTCTTTATGGTGGTTTTGGTCAGGACGTGACTAGGGGGATTATTGGATCTATTATTTGTATTTCTATGTTTTGGTTTTGGTATGGTTCCCAATTAGAGGCAGCTGAGTGTCGTTGCCTCTAATTGGGGATCATACTTAAGTTGTTCTTTTTCCCGCCTGTGTTTGTGGGTTATTGTTTTTCGTTAGTGCCTGTGTGTGTGTGTGTGTGTGTGTGTGTGTGTGCGTGCGTGCGTGCGTGCGTGCGTGCGTGCGTGCGTGCGTGCGTGCGTGCGTGCGTGATGCAACTGCACAAGTCAAGTCAAGTCATTTGTTGGTTTGTATGTTTCACTAATAAATTATGTGGAACTCCATGCATGCTGTACCTTGGTCTGTTTCTGAAGACAATCGTGACAGAATAACCCACCACACCAGGACCAAGCAGCGTGCACCTATGGTAAAGGAGTTTTGGACCTGGGAAGAAGTACTGGGTGGTTGCGAGACCCTTCCTTGGCGGGAGTCGCTGAGGAGTAAGGAGGGACAGCGACGACGCCGGGGTCCGCGACCACACGCAGCCCAGAGACAACCCCAAGATTTCTTTTTGAGGGGGCACATGGGGTTGTCGGCCAAGCAGAGAAGAGAGCCAAAGCCCGAATGGGAGACGTATGAGGAGTTTAAGGAAGGTTATCGGGGAGAGGTATTGGCGAGAAATGCTGCAGCACAGGCGCCTAGAGGAGCGTCTGCCCAGCCCAGTACGTCCTGTGCCAGCTCCCCGCACTCGCCCTGAAGAGCGTGTCATCAGTCCGGTGAAACCTGTGCCTTCTCCATGCACCAGGCTTCCAGTGCGCCGTCCCAGCCAGGTACGTCCTGTGCCAGCTCTCTGCACTCGCCATGAAGAGCGTGTCATCAGTCCGGTGAAACCTGTGCCGGCTCCACGCACCAGGCTTCCAGTGCACCTTCCCAGCCAGGTACGTCCTGTGCCAGCTCCCCGCACTCGCCATGAGGAGTGTCACCAGTCCGGTGCGACCTGTGCCGGCTCCACGCACCAGGCTTCCAGTGCGCCTTCCCAGCCCGGTACATCCTGTGCCAGCTCCCTGCACTCGCCCTGAGGAGCGTGTCACCAGTCCGGTGCAACCTGTGCCGGCTCCACACACCAGGCTTCCAGTGTGCCTTCCCAGCCCGGTACATCCTGTGCCGGATCCCCACACTCGCCCTGAAGAGCGTGTCACCAGTCCGGTGCAACCTGTGCCGGCTCCACGCACCAGTTCTCCAGTGCGCCTTCCCAGCCCGGTGCCAGGGCTGGAGCCCTCATCTGCGCCGGTGTCCAGTCCAGGCATGGCGTTCAGTCCAGCCACTAGGCCGAAGCTTTCCTCTGCGCCGGGGACCAATCCGGGCAAGGCGTTCAGCCGGTTCCGCGGTCTGAGCGGTTGATACGTCCCGCACTGGAGCCGCCACCGACGCCTAATGCCCACCCGAACCCTCCCCATTTAGTACTGGTTTTGCAGCCGGAGTCCGCACCTTTGGGGGGGGTACTGTCACGTCCTGGCCATAGATAGCCCTCTGGGCTCTTTATGGTGGTTTTGGTCAGGACGTGACTAGAGGGATTATTGGATCTATTACTTGTATTTCTATGTTTTGGTATGGTTCCCAATTAGAGGAAGCTGAGTGTCGTTGCCTCTAATTGGGGATCATACTTAAGTTGTTCTTTTTCCCACCTGTGTTTGTGGGTTATTGTTTTTCGTTAGTGCCTGTGTGTGCTACGCTATTGCACGATTCAAGTCATTTCTTTTGTTGTTTTGTATGTTTCACTAATAAATTATGTGGAACTCCATGCACGCTGCGCCTTGGTCTGTTCATTATGACGATCGTGACACACACCTTTGTTTCATCACAAACCCAGAGAGCAACATCTGTCCGGTGGAGTCCACAAAGCATATTGCATGTAACAAATAGTTACATGACCTACAGCATGGTCAATCAAGTTGATGTTTCTGACATTTTCAGACTGCTGAACAACTGATTTAGAACCACGCAAGTCGCAAAGAAAACAGGAGCTGCCTCCACTATTCCAGCACCATTTCAACTTCAACATTTCAACGTCATCAATTCACCTATGCTTAGTCTAATAGTGACAACTAAAAGATACCAAAAACGATTTAGTCCAATCAACATGCGCCAAACATGATGTGGCTGTCCATGGTACTGATGTGTGTGTGTGGAAAAAACATGTTGACTCACCCTACTTGTAGAGAAACGCCAATGTCATCCTGCTCTCTCATGTTGCCGACACAATCCATGACTCTGTCATACAGTACACACCTGTATTTTTTGTTGTCCTAGGCTACCTGGCTAAAATGCTTGCTCGCTAGCCTAAATTCCTTTCATGGGCAACGTTAGCTAGTTAACATTAGCCTTCTACATCTAGCTACATATTGAACTTCCATACTCTCAGGCCAGAGGCACAATGTATGAATTTATGGTTGGATCAGAATCGTCGTTATAATCATTGTCCAGTACGGAGAATTAAGTAAAACCACAAGTCCAAACACTATCTCCATCCATGGCTAATTTAGGAAAGGTGACATCAATAAGGCATAACTTTTACCTGGATTCACCTAGTCAGTCTATGTCATGGAAAAAGCAGGTGTGTGTTGCACACTCAGTGTATATAATATACTGGCCATTACTTTAACTTTTACATTTAGGTTCATGTATTGTCCATATTTAGCTCACACTAACACTTGGTAAGGAAGTTCAGTGTGTATTCATTTCTAACACTCATGGTGTGACGAAGCTGAGCCCAGCGCCACACTGCTCTAATGATTACTGTGACATATTTATGGCAGTGCGCAGGGCCTGGGAGAGATCAGGGATGAAGAGTATGGGGGAGACAGTGACTGTAGGACCGATTGGACCAGGGGTTCCACTTAAAATTGTCTCCTCTGTTTCCCCATAGGCTGACATTGAAGAGGGTGGGATACAAGGTAAGCTTCACCTGCACGGTCCTTTAGCCCTAGGCCTGGATATCTCCTTCATTCTCACTTTTTCTTAGACCATCCTGCATGTGACTGTTCTTTCATCTCTTTCTGACTGACACTAATGTAATCGGGGTGACAGAATGAAGCCACAGCTGTGATTGTTTTATAATTGGTATGATATAACTCAAACGCATGATTGTCACGCAGCACATTAGCATTTGTATATGGAAAGTACAATGGTTTTGTATTAGCTCACTGTATCTTTATCTTGTAGACATCATCAGAGCTGCTGGGGGTCAGATCCCTGGGCCAGTAATGGAGAGGATTCTCCACGAGAATGGACTGGAAGGTCGATCAGGTACTGTTTGGGGAGGATTCCACCACAGAAATGTGATAGCGCTCATCATCATCCACACCATTGATTTGGGACGGGCCCAGCCACAGTGAAAATCTATACATACCTTCACTATGAGGGAAACCATATTTCTCTCCAATAGACAAGGACACCGACCCAAAACGGAGGTCCCATGCCGAATTGCTGCACCGACCGACCCAACTTCCCGACCTCGTCTTACGTCCGCTATCAATATAAATCGGGTGAAACAAAGAAAACCATGTAAAGAATACGTACGACCCCCGATACCCCTCACCTTTCCCATGACCCAACACGTGACACTCGGACGTGTAACTGGAACACAACTTTACTCATGTTGTGCAGGCTGACAATAGCAAAGAGGGCTCTGACATATGCCACAAAAATGTGCCTCCTCGTCCTTCACCTACTGGTAATGTAGGCCTTGCTTTAGGGGAAAGTCTATATTGATAGTATTTGAGTAGTGGTATGGGTAGAATATAACATGAATGTTTTATGTTTCTATAGCCCAGGTAATCCATGCTCTGACCATGATTCCAAATATAGTGACTTGACTGTTATATTGCCCTGGATAATTTCTCCCTCTGTGTTGCAGTGCTGGGGATGGTTGCAGTGCAGGTGGAGAGGGATTCAAAGACAGGGGTCACCAAGATCAGGTCTGTGGTGCCCGTGTCTGGAGCACCCAGGGCCTTGGGTGAGACGGTGTTCAATGACAGCAGGAAGAGCGTCCACCACGTCGGCGGGGCAGAGGGGCAGCCTTCTGCTGAGGAACTGGGACAGCTCCTCAGTGTCATCAACGATGTCGGGATGCAAGTGCTGCTGGATGAGATCCCAGTTGTACCACAACAGAAGGCAGAGGAGGAGATAGAGGTTGGTGGTGGGATGGAAGAGGAGGTGGACAAGGTGGAGGACCCTGCCACACCTACAACCCTGGGCTACACTGAGGAAGAGGTTGAGGTTGTGGGGATTGAGGATGATGAGATAGACGAGGAGATAGAAATAGGAGTGGTGGAAATTGTGGAGGGCCCTATCCGACCAACCGACCTGGGCTACGCTGAGGAAAAAGTTGAGGATCTGGGCTATGAGGATGATGAGATGGACAAGGAGACCGGAGTAGGTCAGGTAGACCTTGTGGAGGGCCCTGTCACACTGACCTTCCTGGGCTACACTGAGGAAAAGTCAGAGAGCGAGGGTCTGGGCCATGAGGATGATAGAGAGTTGGTGAAGGTGGAGCGGGTGATCATTTCTGACGAGGGTGAGGAGGAGATTGCTCTTCGGTCTCCGGTTCTTGGGTCTGAGACTGAACCCTTCCTGGGCTACACTGAGCAAGAGGTTGAGGCTGTGGGACATGAGGATGATGAGGAGGACGTGAGTGGATTGGTTGTCTTTGTGGAGGGCCCTGTCCCACCTGTCATCCTGGGCTACACTCAGGAAGAGGTTGAGGATCTGGGACATGAGGATGATCCCCCCAGACCAACCCCATGCTACAGAGCCGAGGAAACAGGAAAGAGGGCATCCAAACACAATACCAAGTGCTGCTCTATCATGTGATTCTGCACATGATAGAGCATCACCCCCCCTCCCCCCTCTATTCCTCTAAGCTATGCCACTCATGATGAATGGTCTGTATGCGTGGCCTAAATCTACAACATTGTCTAAATTGCACAGGATGTGCTCCAGAGAAGTGTGCCTTTGCTCCTCATCTAAAATGTCACTGGTATCCTCTGAGACTACAGTCCCACACGGCTTGTGTCATGGAGTGTTTACTGTTATCCCCCGCTCTTCAAACAGCTCTGTGAACAGACTGCAGTGTGACTGTTACAAAGCCCTTCTGCCTCCTGCTGGACACAGTTCAGAAATGCAACTAGGTTTTACTGCCAGAATCCCAGCAGCACTCATCTCACACTCCTCCTCTGCCTTTTGGATTGGTTGTATCAGCTCCAAAAAAGTACTCAGCATTATGTCCTCTAGGAATGAACCAAAGATGAAGAATAGAACAACCACTGATCTGTTTCTTTTTGGAAATAGATTTTTAAATATTAATCTCAGAAATGCTGATGTGCCTATTTCAATTTCAGTGGCAACTAACCCTTTTGTTCTCTACTTTTAGAGTGTCCTCTACTTTTAAGGTGTCCTCATCAGTAATACAAATGTTATGGTTATGAATATGATACTGTATTCCGTCAGTGACCAAAACAATCTGTTAAAGAAGGGTTGGTTGCCATTAAATCTATTCAGTGTGATTTGTATGTGTAAGTGTGTTTGATAGTTGCATTTTGATTTAGCCATGTCTGTTAATGAAGGTGGATAAAAAAAACAACTGGAATGTGTGTGTGATTATCAAAACAAAATATATTTTAAATTCTTAAGATTTTTGTTTGTCTCGTTCTTTCCTTTTGATCAACAGTTCCAACGTTCCTGTCAGGACGTTCATGTATAGGACTCTTTATTGCAAATGAGCTAAGGTGACATACCATTAAAGACACGCTACGGAACTTTGGCGACTACAGTCTTTTGTTTTTACCTCTCGCTTTGGGCTGGATGTGTCAATGTGTAGTTCATACATGTTTAATATATGAGCAGAATTACTGTCTTACCTCAATTAGCCATGAAATCCCTAGTTTAAAAGATATACTATTTTTCTGGAAAATGTGCCATGCCATTTTCCCTAAGATTTTCCCCACGTGGGCCAGCCCTGTAGCAATTCGAGGTGTAGTCAATGAGCTTCAGCCCCTTCGCCGTTTGAGTGACAGGCAGTCTCACCTCTCACGGGTCAGCAGCAGCCTAGCAGCATCATTCAGACAGAAGCCTGGACACAGCCACAACACTGCAAACAGGTGGGTCTCTTTCTTAGTATTCATTTTACAGTACCTTGCCATATTCTGATATTATACTGTTAGTTACCAACGTTTTGTCATTAATAGCACTCACAGATGCATATGATTAATTTACATTTAATTTCCATAACCCATTTAGTTTTCATAAACTAATAATAATGGTTTTGAACAGTATGACTGTTATTATTGATCACAAAGTAACAACTCATACTCTTTGAAACAAGTGTCTCGCTTGACTTTAATATAGATGCATACAGCCTACAGTTTATTCCCACAAAAAGGCTTTAAATATTTGAGATTTCAGGATGTTTTATATTTCAGGAGGTAATATGTATAATTAATTGTGGTTTTCAAGGAAGAACTTGTATTTGTATCACTGAGAAATGTTTGGCTGACTTCCCCTTAATGCAGGAGATGGAAACTAAGCTCATTAAATATTATTAATATGTTGTGTTGCGATGCTATCACTTCATACATAGTGTGGCTGGCTTTTTGATAATCCAGGGCTGGAGTATGGCTATAAGCCTGAGGGTAAATATAGACATATAATTCTCACCTGCACCTGAGGTGACTACAGATGTAGGAATTTAATTTCATCACTCTTTTGTTGCTCAGAAATGTCCTGCGCTGTAAAAACGCAAACTTGTAGAGTGTTTTTAAAAGGCTCCTAGAGTTTGTAATTTCCACTTTGAAATGTCAGACTTGATTTGCCCAGATAAAAAAATGTTTCAACCCCTATAAAAATGGCCATTAATTATAATCCACACAATAATTCACATTTTCTGTTCCTGCTGTAGCAAACTGTCTTAAAATTAAGATCCTACATCTGTAGATTACATGGGAGCATTTGTAATTAGACATGATGACAGACAGAACTGCACAACCTCAATGACAATGACAGCAGCTCTGATCAGTTTGCCATTATGCATAGTAAAACATTTCGGAGTCATCTTAACAGGTATGGTGTCTGGAGACATTCATGCAAATGACATACAGTAAACATGATTTTTCTTAATGTGGTTCACTGGTTCTCACAGATAGAGCTCTCTAAATTGGCTGGAGTTTAAATGAGTATGTTGTCATGAAGTCAACGTTTTGAGCTTAAGGCTGAAAGTGATATGGCTCTGGAGGAGAAGGCTGTGAAGGAGGCTACTGTATCAGATGCATAGTGGATATGCCAGACAGTGAAAAGCTGATTACTCTTCCCCCTAGTAAGCAGAACTCTGCTCAGGTCAACTGCATCACCATTGCAGTGTCAGCTAGTAAATATGTCAGGTGAGAGAGAACAGAATGCACTACAACTTTCAGATAATTTCCTTCATTTTAAAGCTTAAAAGGTGAATTTGGCATTTGAGTATATATTTTTTTATCCAAGTTCCATGTTTTAGTGACGTGAAACTCTCATACTGTAATCAATTCCCATAAAGTCCAAAGCTGGCATAATGACAGTCAACCTTTCTTTCAACTGATCTGACAGCATTCCTCAAAAGAAACTTGGGCAACAGCAGATTCACAAACATTTACTTTATTGTCCTATTTCTGCTGGTATTACCTGACATCTACGACATTGTTATAAAAATTGACATTTTTAGTACACACTTGAAAGACTTCAACACATTTCGTAATTATTTGGTTTACTGAATGGTAGACCATCTAAACCTAGTGGTGTATGTTTTTTGAAGGGACTCAAATAACATGCCTCTAATTGCAAAGTCATTAACATATTTTTCAGATTGTGAGATTGAAACCAAAGACAGTGAAAGGAGAAAAACAAAATATTAACAGGTGTGAAGTTATACCCCATCACTATGGAAACCCATGGTCAGCCCCCGATCTCCTAAGAGTCCAGTCTCCCAGGAGGATTGTGGTCTCTGGATGGAGGTTGGTTGTAAACCGGCAGAGGACACAGATATGGCCAAAGACAACTCCTCCCTGACTTCTGGGGAAAAGCCCTGTGAGTCCTGGCAGGCTGTCATACCTCCTCCCCCTTTGGTCAGCGCAGGCCACCCCGATAGGATGGAGGAGGATGACAACGTCTTCATCCTTCCCCCACCATGCAAAGACCCCTCTTGTCCAGAAGAGGGCAGCACTATGGAGCCCAATGCAAAAGTCTCAGTTGGGGCCATAAGCGTCACAGAGGCTAACGAAAATCCCAGGAGCTTAGATGGAGTCCAATCTGAGCAGCCTAGCAGCACTCCAATCATGGACAAGGCTACAGTAACAGTGGAAGAGGAGCAGCTGACTGAACTGAAGAAGGGAGGATCTGTGGATATCACAGTGCTGACTGAAAGACCTGGCTCTGCCACGCCACCACCAACAGACGGATATAAAGCAGTGGGTGCCAGTAGCCCTGAGCAGCCACATCCGAACATGGAAGCCAGCATTCTGAAAGAGACAGATCCTGTCCCATCATCACAGACAAGGGAGTCTGAGCCAGAGCACTGCCTTGACAACAATAGTCATCCAACCCATGAAGGGACCATCATTGAGCCAGAACATACAGACGAAAGTAACAATAATGTTGAGGACATGGTCGATGGTAGATCACTAGACTACGACATGACCAAAGACGAGTGGGTCAGGAGAGACAGTGCTAGCAGTGACGTCCAGTGCCTCCAGCCTCACCTATCTATTTCAAGAGGCTTATCCAGAGAGCATGTATCAGTGCCCTCGCCTCAGTCACCTGCCTCTGAGCAACAGGAGCAGCAGGAGGCTGGTAGCCTGACAGTAGCTGAAGACATCCAGCAGGGGGAGCAACTGCTGCATTGCCTGCACCTGGTGCAACAGAGACAGGACGGACAACAGGTGCCACAGGAGCCTCCGCCCTCATACCAGGTACTCATGAAGACAACCAATCAGGATACAGGCTACCAGGAGGTAGAGAGAATCGAGTGTAGGAAGGAAGAGGAAGAAGAAGAGGAAGGAGGGAGTGAGGGAAGCGGTGAAGAGAGAGAGCAGGGAGAGAGAGTACAGACTGTTGAGGTGGAAGAGAGGGCAGCGGTAAGTGAGGAAGACACAGAGATTCCAGAGAAAGAAGATATTCAAACAGTGGGAGGAGAGAAAGCAGAGGAGGTCCAGTCTCATCCTTCTGCCCAGCTCAGTGTCCAGCCTATCGTCAGGATTGAGATGGAATGCAGTGACGATGACCAGAGTGACAGCGGGGTGTCCACTGACTTCTCCCCTGTCAGCACACACGAGATCCACACGACCACAGCCCCCATCATAGACAACAAGGCTCCCCCACCCCTAAAGGAGACTCCCGTCGAGAGGGAGATCCAGCGATCTGCTGAGAGGGAACAGAGCCTGCGGCGGTCTAGGTGCATGTCAAACACCCAGGAAGGTCAGGAGGTGGTAGACATCCCCCTGATGAAGACTCCCCTGCTGGCTAAGACACTGTCCTCTAAGGCAGGGCCGGGGCAGGGCGCTGACTGGCAGTTCTCAGAGAAGAAGATGCAGAAGGAGATCAGCCAGGAGATCCAGAGGGAGCTTGTCCTGGTGAACATGGGGAAGATCCCTGGAGTCTACAGCAAGGGAACAGTACACCAGATGAGGGAGAGGAAGCTGCTGTTTGAAGCCTTCGAACAAGGCAATGCAGAAGGACCCACCAGGCACAGGAGACCCCCCACCACAGCAGGCCTGGGAATGAGAGGTCATATCTACCCCTCTGTGTTGGAGAGGACGCGTAGCATGGAGCTTGTCTCTTTCAAAGGCTGCACTCTCTCAAGAGCCCACTCCCACCAGATGTTTGACTTAAAGGGCCAAAAGGAGGCTAGCTCAGGCCAAAACCCAAATGCAGAGAACCAACCTTCCGGCAAAGGAGCAGCGAGGAAGGTGGTTATTCTGGAAAGTGACGACACAATCATAGCCCACTATCCGAACCGAGACAGAGGAGCCCAGCGCCTCTACAGAAGCCTAGACTGCCTAAGTATAGGGGGCACTGTCTCTACAGAGGAGGAGGCGACGGATGGGGTGAGGGGAGAACAGCCAGGGGATGAGGACGAGAGCTCTGACATCCTCAGGGAGAACCCCTTCTTTAAGCTGCGTCCCTCACTGGCCATGAAGCCGGAGGTGGAGAAGGACATCCGGGAAGCCAGGGAGAGGGAGGAGGAGCTGCGCAGGCAGAGGTGTAGTCTGTACGGAGAGGCAGGAGTCAGTGGGGGCAGGCCAGACGGCACAGAGGACCCCAGCCCAGACTCACCTACCACACTCATTCCCTCATCCACCTCCTCTTTCACAGCATCAGGTCAGTGGACATGTCCTGTATTACAAGTAGAATTCCATTGTGTTTGAATTGGGGCAAAGTGAGGGGGAGAGTCACATGTTAGAATTTTAGCAAAAAGTATTTGTATATGGTGTTGCGTCAACGTATGATAAACACACCTAGCTGAGGGCAAGTGGACAAGCCAGTTATAGCCTCATTCATTCCACAGCACACATTGATCTCAGCCCAAGCAATTTAATGTCTGCCTATTTTCATTAGCATCAGATAATGTTATTATGGGCACAGTATTGTTGTCAACGTAGTGTCATCCCTGTCACCAGCGGTTAGGGCAAGATTACTCTGGCTGAACACTTATCTGAATCAGCAGCACATGCCACAGGTGGACTTTGTAGGATGTAACCAAAGTTACCACAGCAGTACAATGGCCAGGAAGTTCAGATCAAGGGTGTTCTGGGCATTTGCATGTTTGAGATGGCAGATATGTCTTGGGGGGCAGCAAGGGGTTAGGGTTCTGTGAGCACAGTGCAGGCATGATTGAAATAAAATGAACTAGTTCCAAAAAATAGCCATTGGAGGAATTACAATATGAATTATTGTAACTGCAATGGATACATTTTCAAATGGTATAGAGTCTAGAAGGAGTTTGTATTTTTACTTGTGTTTTGGAGCCTGCTTGATCAGTCTGTAAACACTTTCCTTATCCCATTTCCTTATTCCTTATCCTGCCTCTCTGCAGTTGATGGCCGACAATCCAAGGGGAAGTTGGATCGGACCTGGCCTCCTCCCAATCCTAAGAGTGCTAGGGAGAACCCTGGACAAACACAGGTACAGCTCTGCTTTCCTAGAAGTTTCCTCCCTATGACAGGAACACAACATGTCATTCACTCACAAGCTTTGATTGCAATTATACTGTATGTCTGTCTCTGCTAGCAATGTAACAGTAGGGGTTCTGTTCAGAAGCGGTGTATTTACACTGGCAAAGCTGACCTCAACATTTATTTTCAGAAATAACTGCGCTATAATGTTTGACATCTGACAAGGGATGTGGTTATATTATAAGTTCTGTGTTTGGCTACATGGAGATTGACTGACATGTAAGAAAACCTAACCTGCTAATCAGACTAGCTAAATCAATTTCCTGTGTCCTGCATTATCTCTCCAGGAGCCCAAGGTTTACAAGGCAGGCGGCCAGAAAACTCCTCTGTGGCAGCGTTGGGAGGCAGGTATGGTGAACGGGCCACTGCCACGGGAACAGGACTGATACTGGAGGTCACCAATACCAGGACTTCTAGAACATTAACATTTTAAATGTATCACTAAGGAACTGCATAATTCACTACCATGGCAGAAACTTGAATTAATATTAGCTTAAACATCCCATGCTTTGTAAGACTAACAGCTGTTTTGTATATAACATTACAATTTCATTAGAAATATTCACAATGTACAAAAGACGTCCTCTCTCATTTAACTGCTCTCCTTGTAAAGGTTTAACTGCTGTTCAGTGTTCGATCAAAATGACAAATGTCATCCACAATTCAGAGAAATGTCCTTATCAAGGATTGCATAAATGTGAAGGTAATAAAAACTACTATAAATGTTTTAAAAAACGTACACATGCCGTAATCATATCTTAGTCCGTACATATCTCAGTTTTGTCCCATCAGGCTCTGCTTATCAGTATTGTACAGTTTGTCAATACAATCCAGTGAGGAGAAATTAAGTGCATACATTAAATATCCTTTTCAAATCAACTCTGTCTAATTTATCTTGCTACAGGAAAGTTCCTGTCCTTCATGCTATAGTCATGTGTGACAGTGAACAACCAAGGACCTCCAGTAACTGGCATTTACATTTTTGTTGTTGTTATATGCTTGGACCCAGATGCATTTTGAAAGCCAGAGGACTATTATTCTGGGTGCAACCATGTTTGACTCAGCAAGCATAGTTAGCTGACCATAACCCACCCAGTCTACTTCAATATGAGCTCGGGCCTCTGTGGCTAAAGCTAAGGTTTCACTGGGGGTCTCTCTATCCGCCATAAGTCACACGTTAGAGGTGAGACAGACAGCTTTCTGGCCTCTCAATGATTGGCTGGGATCAGCCCTTCCCATCTCAGATACTGTACCACTGACAATTCATTATGAACAGTATTGTCCTTAATGACATGGAGTAACCAAAGTTCAGTCCATCCACATATAAAACAACGTCATGATTCAGATTAATAGTGGAAACAGGGTTCTGTTTTAACACCAGAAATGTTTGAGTCGAGGTTTCACTACTTACCTGTTGGCAGGTAACGTAGAACGACAAAACAGAACAATCTATATTGTTCAATAGAGTCTTGTCATCAGCAGATTCATTTAGGCCAAAGTCTAGAACTACAATAACTTTCACATCATATTATTTTTAAGTTATATCTTAAAAATGTAGAAGAAAGAACCCAGGAGAACCCAATAGCAATGTTTGGAAGGATCAAAGGCTAGCAGCACCCTCTTATGGCACTGGAAGGCCTGGGTGTAAATCCATAAACACTGTAAAATGCCACTGTAATCTAGTAACGTGCAGTATCTTTATTCATGCAGATACACATTTGATACATACTGTAGCTAGGTCATGTGTTTACCAAACATATATCAGTCTCAAAAAGCTGATCAGTAAAACAGGAGGACTTTCTCCGGTCTGTGATCAGACTCAGTGGAGAGTGTCTAATCTGTGAGGTCACAGACATGACCACTGAGTTTAGCCTTGCTTAGCACCATCTGTCAGTCCCACTGCCAGGGCGGAAGGACTCCAGTCACAGTGTTAATTGTCTGACTGTTATCACCATTCAACATAGGCCAAAGCCTGGGCATAGCCTACAGTAGATGGGACAACAGTTAAAAATGACCCTCTAAAGATCCCAGATATAGATGTGTGAGCTTGATTTGTTTGAGAAAGCTTTCTGTACTCTAATGCCAAAGTTGATAGACTCTGTAAAAGAAAAATGATACACTTACAAACACACACAAACAGCACACCTACAGTATGTCAATCCTCACTCCTCACTTTATTGTCAGGACACAGTGATCCTCCCACAAAACCTAAAGCTGAGTGGCTGCTGCATCTCTACAGTATGTGAGAGTGCTGCTGCTGCTGCTGTTGGTGGTGCTGGTGGCGATGGTGCCTGTGGAGGTGGGGTTGGCGAGTCTCAGGCCGCTCTACCTTTCTGCCAACAAACCAGGCCAGGTGGAGGAGCAGAAAGGTGACCGCCCCTCTCAGGCTCAGCAGCAACAGCTGCAGCAGGAGGAAGGCCCTGAACATTTCCCACCCAGTATAGCTCAGGAAGAGAAGCCTGAACTCCAGAGAGGACCACAGCAGGAGGGAGTTGAGCAGGACAGCCAGGGCCTCAAAGCCACAGAAGACCCGCTGCCACAAAACGTTACCTCCGGGGGATGTTCTGGGGAAGGGGCGGCGTGCGCCTGAACACAGGTGCCAAAAGTCCATGCAGGATTTAGCTATGATGGTCAACAGGCACCAGAGGGCACACTGGGGGTAGATGCCTGAGAAGAACATGACGTGGCAGTAGGAGATGAGGAGCTCCAGGTAGCTCCAGGTCTGGGTGTCACACGGTGGTCTGTTGCTCTGCTCTGTGATCTGTCTAAGGACGGGAGACTGACGTTCCTGGTGGGCGGGGCCAGGGGGCGTCCTCATCCTCCTCAGGCGGGGCAATAGTGTGGCGGACAGTAGCTTGATGCCCAGGTGGGTGGCCAGCTGCACAGACAGGTGGAAGCGCACCATGGTGAGGTCATTCAGGACCAGAGCCCTGTAGAAGTGGACGGAAAAGTGGTTGAAGAGGCAGGAGAGGATAACCTCAGGGAGCAGGTGCTGTTGCCTTGGTGACTGTTGCCCTGGCGGCTCGGGATCAGGGCTGAGGCCTTGGGACAGTTGGAATGCAACACAGTCCATCCCTGCCATGGCAACCGTGAGGGCGATTTTGGGGAGGTAGACAAGGATGTTGTGAAATAGGAAACCAAGCTCTTCTCTCAGGAGGAAGTCCCCCACTAGTCCATCTAGGTGTAAATACATCATGATCAGGATGGAGGAGAGACAGAGGGTGCAGGTTAGGAAGGCAAAGGAGTGTTGCAGTCTCCTCAAGCTCATCTTTCCAAAAGGGTGGGCATCGATCTGGGGCTGTGGTGGTGCTGTGCCCTGTGCCACCCTGGGCACCGCTGCTGCTGTTGATGAGTGACTGTGTGACGGATGAGTGACCACAGTCCCCGAGTCCCTCTGCAGGGCTTTGCTCTTCTCCCCCCAGCCCTGCAGGAACAGCTCTGACCACACCACACTGGAGAGGGTGAAAAAGACTAGGTTGTTCCCCAGCCTGAGGGGGTAGAAGGAGAGAAACATGGACAAGGTGGATTTCAGGAGGAGAGCACTGACCAGCGAACCCTCAAACCCAAAGTAGAGGGCCACCGCCTCCCCGAAATAATCCCTGATATCTTCCAGCAGCTGCCAATGCTCTCTCTGGCTGAAGGGTTTGAGGCCACACCAGCCAGCCCACCACCTCCCCAGGAGGCTCTGAAGCAGTGGGGCTTCATGTAGGGGGTAGATGATAGTTAGGACTCTTAAGCGGGACAGACTGGCCACCACTGGTTCTCCTGGGAGGAGGGGAATCCGCTGGAACACCTGGATTTCCTCCCCCTCCCCCACTCTCAGCCTGGCCAGGATCCTCTGCACCAGGGTCACACACTCAGCCCATGACAGCATCCCATACACCCCCTCCGTGGGGCGAGTCCCCCCCCGGTCCCCCACCTCCCGTGCCTGACCTGCTATATGGCAGCAGGGCTTGTGTCTGAACAGAAGGTCCTCATCAGCCTCCAGGAGCAGCCGCTCTGGGGTGGCCCCCACCACCACGATGGCACCCCCGGCCCTGGTCTGGCTGATCACTCTGGCCAAGAGGTCTAGTCCCCCCAGGGGCTCGGGTGTAAGGATCTTCCCCAGGAGCCAGTCCACAGTGTCAGCCTCCACCTCAGGGTGGAACTCCAGCAGAATCAGAGGGGTGATCTCATTGAGGCGCTGCACGGGGAGCGTGAACGCTGCCACGGTGATGTTGGTAAGTTCTTTCCTCCATGTGTTCCCTCCTCCTAAAAACATGCCGTCCCGGAGGGCGGTCATGGCTCCTTCTTCCTGGTGTTGACAGGGGGTTCTGCGTAGTGTTCGCCAGCCCCCTGCTTCCTCTCTTCTCTTCACAGGGTACAGGGACAGGGCTTTGATGGACAAGATTGTCTCAGCACACAGTGCCACAGGGATGTATGATGACACTAGCTGTAGCTGTGAGAATGTCTGACAGTGGGGCAGCATAGTGTGGTTGCATTGTGACATCGGCATAATGTCATAGAAGAATGGTTGTCACTAGTTAGCACAGCCACAAAGTCAAAATTAGCTTTTGGTCTTAGTTTAAGGTTAGGGTTAGGCATAAGGTTAGCATTGTGGTTAGGGATAAGGTTAGGTTAAAAAAAAATATTTTAAGAAGATACATTGTAGAAATGGGTGGGGTTTAGCCATAATTCTGACTTTGTGGCTGTGGTAACTAGTGACAACCTAGAAGAATGTCCTGTTTTCTCATACACTGAGCTATAATGAAATGAGCATTCATCTAATTCTGGGCACTGAGGTGATGGCATTGAGACTGCTGGAAAATATTTTGCATACCTTTTTATAAAAAAAATTACGTTTACACCCTCTTCGGATTTCTTCACATTTTATTGTGTTACAAAGTGGGATTGAAATTGATTTAATTGTCTTTTTTTTGGCAACAATCTACACAAAATACTATGTTATGTCAAAGTGGAAAAAAATGTCAAAAATACAAAATACAAAATAAAACACTAATATACCTTGATTAGATAAGTATTCAACCCTCTGATTCAATACATGTTAGAAACACCTTTGGCAGTGATTAGAGATGTGAGTCTACTTGGGTGAGTCTCATAAGAGCTTTGCACACTTGTAATTGTGCAATATTGACCCATTATTCTTTTCAAAATTCTTCAAGCTCTGTCAAGGTGTAGGGAATCATGGCTAGACAGCCATTTTCAAGTCTTACATTTTCATGCAGATTTAAGCCAAAACTGTAACTTGGCCGCTCAGGAACATTGACTGTCTTCTTAGTAAGCAACTCCAGTGTAGATGTGGCTTTATGTTGTAGGTTATTGTCCTGCTGAAAGGTCAATTGCTGTCCCAGTGTCTGGTGTAAAGCAGTCTGAAGCAGGTTTTCCGCTGTGATTACCTCCAACCCATTTCTTCTCATCCTCATTTATTTATTTTTTTAACTAGGCAAGTCAGTAAAGAACAAATTCTTATTTACAATGACAGCCTACAGGGGAACAGTGGGTTAACTGCCTTGTTCAGGGGCAGAACAACAGCTCAGGGATTTGATCCAGCAACCTTTCGGTTACTGGCTCTAACCACTAGGCTACCCTCATACCATGATGCAGCCACCACCATGCTTGAAAATAAGGAGTCAGTTATTCAGTGATGTGTTGTGTTGGATTTGCCCTAAATGTAAGGCTTTGCATTTAGGCCAAAAAGTGTATTTCTTTGCCATGTTTTTTTATTTTCAGTATTACTTTAGTGCCTTGTTGCATACACATGCTTGCTAAAAAAAATAAATAAACATCTTTATATTTTTATTCTTCTTATCACTCTGTCATGTAGGTAATTATTGTGGAGTCACTACAATGTTGCTGATCCATCCTCAGTTTTCTCGCATCACAGCCATTGAACTGTGTAGCCCAATGGCCTCATGGTGACATCCCTAAGCAGTTTCCTTCCTGTCCTGCAGCTCAGTTCAGAAGGACGACTGCATCTTTGATGTGTCTGGGTGGTTTAATGCTTCATCCACAGCATAATTATTAACTTGACCGTGCTTAAAGATATATTCAATTCCTGATGTGTTATTGTTACCCATTTACCAATTAGTGCCCTTTTTTAAGAGGCCTTCGAAAAGCTCCCTGGTCTTTGTAGTTGAATCCATGCTTGAAATTCAATACTTGCCTGAGGGACCTTACAGATGTTAAATGATTGTGGGACAGAGGAAGGGGTAGTCATTTAAAAATCATGTCAACCCCTATTATTTCACACAGAGTCCATATAATTATTATGTGATTTGTTAAGCAAACATTTTACTTCAGAACTAATTTAGGCTTGCCTAAACAAAGGGGGTGAATACTTATGCAACGACTATATTTTAGTTCTATATTTTTTATTAAGTTGTAAAAATGTGTAGAATTTTATTTTCACTTTGACATTATGGAGTATTTTGTGTCAAATTAATGGCAAAAAAATTACAATTCCATCTATTTCAATCCCACTTCGTAACACAACAAAATGTGGAAAAAAGGTTCAGGGGGTGTAGACATTCTATAGGCACTGTAGCTTTCATACTCTCATAATCAAAGCTTACAACATCATTCATTTACTAACCTGAAAATGAGTGGTCAATTCCTCCTTCAAAAAGTAAAAAATTGTTGATCCAATTAACTGTAATAAGTAGGCCTAATGAATTAGCACAGCAAGGAGGCTCTGTGGGTGGATTCAGACGTGTGATACCATCTTTTACCAGAAGATGGTAATATCACCCTTAGAAATAGGAGAAAGCATTTCCTATACAGTACAGTAGTTCCACAAAGTCACTACAAGGGTAATACGAATCAGGGTGTTGCTGACGACTGAAAATAATTTATGCAATTTATGTGACTCATCCAGCTATGAGTCACTAATATTCTACTTAGTGACAGAACACTGCTACCTGTGATGTGCACCAGTTAACACCAAGCAAAAAGAACAGCTCAACAGCACCACCTGCTAACTGATTTGTTTTTCTATTTCTGAAATACCATTGAAATGTGAGTCCCTCTCTGACTCATAGGCTTGTATACAAAGCCTGCAATGTAGTGTTTATTATGCAATTGATACAGTTGAGTCTAACAAAAGCCATTGGAGCGATGCCAAGCCTCACACAGTGTTCCAGCATTTCTTGGAAAACCATTGGCTGACTTTCATAATTTCTTCCGGGAAAATGAATATGCATGCCTCCAGACAGAAAACAGCAGAGAAAACAGGGAGTGGGGAAGGAAGAGGGTGAGAGAGAGGAGAGTAAGATGCAGGAGTGAAAGAGAGAGACATTACAGTCCATTCATTCCAGTCTCACTCTCCCAGTGTTCGTCAATAAGAGGAGCAGTCTGTGTGGGCTCAGGCAGAGTGTAGCTGTGACAGCTCTGACTTCACCACTCCTTCAAATACCCTGAGATGAGATGGGGCCCAACAAACTGCCAGCAGATACAAGCCTAGAGGATGACTCACTCACCTCACCCCCATCATACAGAGTCCACAGGTGGCCAGATAGATGTGTACAAGTTTTCTTCCACGGAACAGATATGCATCAATGAATACTTCATGACCACTAAAAGCCTGTTTTCTTCATTCNAAAACAATTGTCTAATTCAATAAGACAACATTACAAGGGCCAACAACAAAGACAAGGTTGTCACAATTAGATTATGAATAGTTGGACTCTAGCCTTGCAAGCCACCTGATCCCACAAGCTTGCATGAGGGTAGTTCCACTTCAAAAAGCCCAAGAAAGAGGATTCCGACACCCACCATCTCAGATTGTTCTGAAATCGTTTCTGTTGCTAGAAACAAAAATTATTTTGTTGAAATATAATTTAATCTCTAAAAGATTTACCTAATTAATTGCACCCAAATTTGCCATTTTCATTTATAGGATTCCTATAATATTGAATAAGTATAGTACCTAACATCAGATTCTAACAATGAATTAGACTTGAGTAATCAAAGAAATGGTCAAAAGCCCCCCACATCCCACGCCAACAATGAATAAAAATATTTAAACTTAACATGCAACAATTTCTAAGATTTTACTGAGTTAAAGTTAACCGGAATTAAAAGTATGGGCATGGATCAGAAAACCAGTATCTGGGTTGACCACCATTTACCTCACACAGGCCGACATATCTCCTTCACATAGAGTTGATCAGGCTGTTGATTGTGGCCTTTGGAATGTTGTCCCACTCCTCTTCAATGGTTGTGCGAAGTTGCTGGATATTGGCGGGAACTGGAACATGCTGTCGTACTCGTCAATAGTGAGCATTCCAAACATGCTCAATGGGTGACATGTCTGGTGAGTATGCAGGCCATGGAAGAACTGGGACATTTTCAGCTTCCAGGAGTTGTGTACAGATCCTTGTGACATGGGGCCGTGCATTATCATGCTGAAACATGAGGTGATGGCGGTGGATGAATGGCACGACAATGGGCCTCAGGATCCCGTCACGGTATCTCTGTGCCTTCAAATTGCCATCGATAAAACGCAATTGTGTTCGTTGTCCGTAGCTTATGCCTGCCCATACCATAACCCCACCGCCAATATGGGGCCCTCTGTTCACAATTTTAACATCAGCAAACCGCTCACCCACACGACACCATACAGGTGGTCTGCTGTTGTGAGGCCGGTTGAATGTACTGCCAAATTCTCTAAAACAACATTGGAGGCGGCTTATGCTAGCATTAAATTCTCTAGCAACAGCTCTGGTGGACAATACTGCAACCAGAATGCCAATTGCACACTCCCTCAAAACTTGAGACATCTGTGGCATTGGGTTGTGTGACAAAACTGCACATTTTAGAGTGGCCTATTATTGTCCCCAGCACAAGGTGCACCTGTGTAATGATCATGCTGTTTAATCAGCCTCTTGATATGCCACACCTGTCAGGTGGATGGATTATCTTGGCAAAGGAGAAATGCTCACTAACAGGGACGTAACCAAATGTGTGCATTTGATAGAAATAAGCTTTTTGTGCGTATGGACATTTCTGGGATCTTTTATTTCAGCTCATGAAACCAACACTGTAGCTGTTGAGTTTATATTTTTGTTCAGTGTGGTATGTTCAGAGAAATTTGTCATTGAAGTTGTTGGGTTTATGTCCCATCCAATATCCTGATATTACCTGGTTCTGACCACTAGATGGTGGGGAAAACAGGGGGGGACACCAAATTTACTGAGAATAGGATGAAGAAACAAAACTCTGAGCCACAGCTCCATACTACTTGTCAACCATAGAGAACTGACACTATATACTCGGTGTTGGGGTGGGACTAATTATTTGAATTCCTCATGTCTTTCTCATTGTTAGAAAACAGTTTGGTCCAAATTGGCTGTTAGGTACTACAATTATTGATTATATGAATCCTATATATTAAAAATGCCAATTTAGGTGCAATCAATCAGCTTAATTCCTCAGAGATCAAATTATATTTTAACAAAAGAATGCTTATGGAATGCGTATCTTATCTGCTTCTTACTACAGAAATTATTTCAGAACAATATTAGATGGTGGGTGTCATGGCTTGCTGAAATGACATGGAACGACCCATGACTGGTTCGTTACAGCATTAAATCAGTCTGGTATATACCAGGCTAGTTAGACTCAATCAGCTGTGAATCTTTTCTCTGTGGTGATTCAACACCAGTATGCATTCTTGTACACTTCCACAATAAATCCTTTATCAATTGTCAAAGTAGAAGCATGGAGCAAGAAACCCCAGGGTTTCTCAATCCAGGAAAAGAATGATAGCAAGTGAGGCCCAGCTCAACCTATTGTCCCTATGTCACAATTACATAGCCTATATCTGATGGCAGTAGATGATGGAAGTTCCCATTACTGACCAATCAGAATGTGTTATTAGCCTTGGCGACTAGCTCTGGCATGGGGTTTGTTCAGAGGATCAGGGGCTGAAGTAACTTTGGGTTAAGCTCTTACAACCAACTGTTCAAAGCCTTCTTTCACTGTTCGTCCTCTGTACTGCCATTACTCTATTTATGGAGTTAGTGGAAAGGCCGTATGTGCAGTACTTTTACTTGAGAAAGCCTTTGGTTCTTTTTCTAGAACACCAATAGACATTACATTAACCTTAACATCACATCATTGGCAAAACATTAGTCCAACAAGAAGTTTCCATCACCGAAGCTGTGAATACCCAGTTTAGTTTTCAGGGGGAAAAATGTTTGACATGCAGATACTTGTATTGACTGCATATCTCTCTAGATATACAAACCACAGCATGCAGTGGACACAGCTGACATACTGTAGTTTTAGCATGAAAGTCACTGTTTTCCATTACAGCTACAACATGGATGTGAACTGAAGTCAATACTGGTACACATGGATGAATCTCGAAAGGGTTTGACTGAAAATGCAGGCTAAAGTGAAGCCCTATAAAACAAAATATGGAGCAAAGTTTCAGATGAGTTTCCTTGTCTCTGTTTTAATTTTCGTTGTATTTTCCCTCTACCTGATCTAAATGCATATCACATGCTTTTATATCTCACTCTCTTTTCTTCATTACATTAGCTCGATAATCTGCCCAGCAACAGAGTAAGGAACAGGGAAACTACATACAGTCTATTGAATAGGCTGTAACAAAGTGCTTCTCTACATACCTCTATTAGTGCTCTCTTGGATTTGTACATTCCTTCTACTCTAATTTTAACAACATGTTTCAACTTCAAATTAATGAGAGGGAGGGGGTTATCTGAGGATGATGCAACAACTATTTCAACATAGGCCAACTGATATTGATTGACAGGTCATTTAACAGTTTCACAATACACAGAGTTACACTGAGCCAGGCTGTGCTGATATGGTCATGTTATCAGTGTGAAAAAAGGGAGTTTTGTTTTAGCTTTGGTAGTGTGGGGGAATCAGTATTGGAACTGGTCATAAGCTCAGCAATGTTGGTGGAAGAGCAGAGGTGACACGAGTAGAGGAACATTCCAAAATATCTCGAGGATGGCATACTGAAAGAGTCTGGAGCTGTGAAAGTATAAATAGAGTAATGACAGGGTGGCTCTTGCATGCACACTTGGAAAATAATCTGTTTGACATGGCTCAGGGCCTTGCAGTGTGTTAGGCCTACATGTGTCATGTCTAAATGTTGTCAACTACAGGAGGGATTAGCAATGTCTATCAGCCTCACACCAAAACATCTGTGGCCATATTTCTCTCAACATTTATACCGCAAATAATTTTTTTGTCTTCTTTAGACACATATCACTGTATCTGACATAAAAAAATCAGGAAAACCATACATATGCTGAACAATCCTAAGCCTTTTCCCTCTGCAGCCAGCAGTGAAATTAATGTTCAGGACACTGTGCCACTGGTATGCTGGCAGGCACAAGGTGGAAACTAGGCCATCTATATCTGTCCTTGAGGCTGATTATGAATGTATTATGTAAGTGCACAGCATGGGTTACATAACCCTAGTCATGCACTCACTCTACCCCCACCCCTCTGTGCTATAGATTGTTCAACAACACCAACCCACCAGTCAGAATAGTACAACTAAGACCCCCCTCCCAGACACAACTCCCTCCGTCATAAGCTATGAGGATTTATATCTTATTTCATGACAACTTAACAATGCGTTTGACTTCATGACAGATGTCATAGTAGAGTAGATGCATAACAAATAAAAATACATTCAGTTCCTTGTTAATTTGTATTTCAATAGAGTAGAAGAAGGCAATAACATCTTGTATTGCATAATAGGCTGTATTCCATAGGCTTTTATGCTCTTTGAAACCAATACAAGTGTTTATCAGAGCCTATGTTCATAGAAAGAAGGACTACTTTCAATGAGCACTGCCTCTTACAATTGCACACTAGACAGCTGTCACATCCACTCTGCAGCTAGCC
Source organism: Hucho hucho (assembly GCA_003317085.1). Taxonomy (NCBI): domain Eukaryota; kingdom Metazoa; phylum Chordata; class Actinopteri; order Salmoniformes; family Salmonidae; genus Hucho; species Hucho hucho. The sequence continues at coordinate 28,776 of QNTS01000319.1, forward strand.
AGGATTGTAGGTCAAAGTGTACCCATTGAACAACACATGGATTGGTGACACATTGAGTCACATAATGGCATTAGGTGACAAGGTCATTACCTCCCAGTTACAGGAAATAATGCAGATTGGGCTCCTTCCTGGAGCCAACCTGGCACTGAGCTAGAGAACTGCTTACAGAGCTCGAGCTAAAATAAGAACGGCTAGACATGGCTTTCATACTCTGTCTGCATCTGCATCATTAACGTGTGCTTTTCAACATATTGTGAAAAAAATAACTTTAGGCTGAAAGTATTTTTCTGGTTTATTGATCTGATCTGGATGTGAAAACATGATTTTCCATTTGTTGCCTGCCCATTTTATGATTATTTCATCACATCCCCTCCTCTCTGCAACCAGCAGTGGTTGCTGTGGCAACTGTGTGACGTATTTTAGAATCCAGGAATAGAAGCATGTGGAAGGAAGGGGTCTGAGGTTTTGTGTTCCTTGTCACAATGCTCCGGTTTTCTGATGTGTGTGTCAGAGGTTAATACTGAAACGCATGCGGTTTTGCCTCAAGGCAAAATGTTAACACAGAGTAAGTTCTGTAAGTTCTGTGTGTTCGTTGAGTGTTCATTGTGAGTTAGTGCATGTGCTTTGGATTTAGTAGATGGAGAGTGATAGACACACAGTATAGAGTTAAAGGGGCAATCTGCAGTTCAAACTATAACAACACTGCTGCTGGCTAAGTCCCCCTGTTCTGAAACAGACCCCCAAGTTACACAAAATGAGTTGTGTTCTATTTTTAGGAGCCGCAATACATCTCATATGCTTATGATTATGAAGCAGTGGATGTGGCTGTGTGTATAAGATGATTCGATGGGAGTTACATTGTAAGCATTTCACTGTAAGGTCTACACCTGTTGTATTCGGCGCACGTGACAAATAAACTTTGATTTGATGAATGTGTTTCTGTGTGGAACTCTGGGAGGAGCATTGATTCAGAGCTTGAAGTTAATTCTCAATTCAGGAAAACGAAATGTTGCAAGATTGTGTAATAATTCTAAATAGAATTAAAATAGCATTTTACAGCACAGTACACGTGTGACTCTGCATGGAGGGGATAGTGGAGGCAAAAGTGGAGGGATAGATGGGTGCTGAGCCTATAAAGGAGGGTAAAATGGGGACATGACAGTTTTATTTCAGGTTGGGGTGTCTTCAACAGCAATAACTGTTTTGCTGTAGTTTTACTAGAAGCTACAGCATGGTGTTGAGCATTCCTAACTGTAGCGTGTCAATGAGTGCAGAGCAGATAAGTGGTGCAACGTGTCAATGTGTTATCTAAACTGAGACACAATAACCTCAGCTTCTGGAATGAGGCTGTGATATGATCCAAGACAGGCCAACAGGGTTGAAAGAGTTTGACGAGAGATAGAGTGCGAGGGAGGGGGGAGAAAGGCACAACGAAAGAGAGACACAAAGAAAGAAAGAAAGCAAGAAAGAGAGAAGGAAAAAAGAGAGAAACTTTGACAAGGTGTGGTCCAGGTGAGCAGGAAGTGTTGTGAAATCGTTTCCTGCAGTAATCCAGCCTGGTCTCATAGACTAGATGTAGCATAGTAAATGTAAATCTGGTATTAGTATGACATGTTACGTTTGGTATGGTTACATAAGACAGATGGTTACTCAAGGCTAAGGTGGTTGGTTGTAGTGGATGAGTGGGCGTACAACGCGAACTTCTAGGTTTCAAGTTCGAATCTCATCACGGACAACTTTAGCATTTTAGCTAATTAGCAACTTTTCAACTACTTACAACTTTTTAGCTACTTTGCAACTACTTAACATGTTAGTTAACCCTTCCACTAACCCTGACCTTAACCCTTTTAGCTAACCCTTTACCTAACCCTGACCTTAACCCTTTTAGCTAACCCTTTACCTAACCCTAACCTTAACCCTTTTAGCTAACCCTTTACCTAACCCTGACCTTAACCCTTTTAGCTAACCCTTTACCTAACCTTAACCTTAACTCTTTAACTCCTAAAATGAACTCTAACCCCTAACCTAGGTAATATTAGCCAGCTAGTTAACGTTAGCCACCTAACTAGAATTCCTAACATATTATACATTTTGCAAATTCGTAACATATTGTATGATTTGCTAATTCATAACATACAATACGAATTGTAATTCGTAACATATCATACGAAATGGGTGATGGACATCCACAAATTAATACATACCATACGAAACGTAGAATATCATACTAAATGGAGTGTCTCGGATTTCCATACAGAATAATATGAAATGCTCTGAGACCAGGTTGCATCAATCATTCATGTGTGTCAATAGAACAGAATGTACAGTACAGTATAGTATAGAGATCATGGCCTTTGTTCTCCTCAGTGGAGTCCTTATGTTGGTATTTTAGGCACAATCCCAGTATGTCCCAGAGGACATTACACAACATCCCTGTACCACCATCTTTCACTAAAACCTCCCTGTCCTCTCCCAGTGGTCAATTCTGTCGTTCAGACTTGCTGGGATAAAGAGCCTAACTGTGAGCCCCTCTGTGCCACTGTGTACCACCCACTTGGCAGGCAGGGCAGAGATATTTATATTTATAGAGATCACTATTTGATGTGAGTGTGTAATGCCTCGAGTGAATGTGTATTTCAGGCAAATAAGGCAAAAAAAGCAGGCTGTGTTACAGTGTAGTTACAGTTACATCAAAGTGTTCCTTTAACTCAATTGAAGACATTGATATTGAGTACCATTATATGAATTGGAGTATGACCTGTTCAATTACGTCTGTGAATACATGCATGCATCCCAGCTATCTCCAACCTACCCCACCCCAGCTTGCAGTAAGATAGATATACTAGCCCCTGGCCCCATGATGTTTGATCTCCTTTGGCCTGTGATAGCCATGGCAAACACAATGAGGAGGACAGTGACCTCACCATGTACATTGAGTTCTGTACAGAAGAACACCGGAGAAAATGGGTTATCCAACTAATCCCTGACCCCATACAGGGTTGGGTAGGTTACTTTCTAAATGTAATCCATCACAGGTACTAGTTACCTGTCCAAAGTAACATAACTTTTGGATTACTCAAACTCAGTAACGTAATCTGATTACATTAAGTTACTTTTAGATTACTTTCCCCTTAAGAGGCATTAGAAGAATACAAAAATGTATGTTATCAATTTAACAACATCTATTGCAGGATAAATCAATGTTAAAGTTTACATAACTGGCTATATATGGATGTAAAAAAAAATTGTCTAACCCATTTCTTTCTACTACACATAATAATACGATTAACTTATATCTTTATATTAATATAAATCATTTATATGTCCAAAATGGATGTAGCAACTACAGACTGCCCCTTTAAGTCTATCAAAAGTGTGCTAGTTTGAGCATGTGTCCACTAGGCCTATGGATTATTATTTATTTTTTATCAGCATGAATTAGATTGAGCAATAAAAGCCCCACTTTTATTCCATAGGCTGTTGCAAGAGCGGATTTTTCACTGACTGTACACTGATTTAAAAACAATGATTGATTTGCAACTTAAACTTCTTGAATACAACCATTATTGGGTTCAAATACACATTTAAATTTGTGGACAGCCATCCACACCAACCACAATCCGTAAGGCGCAAATAGCTAAATGAGAGAGCAGCAGTGTGACACATCAATGCGCTATGTACAGTGAGGGAAAAAAGTATTTGATCCCCTGCTGATTTTGTACGTTTGCCCACTGACAAAGAAATGATCAGTCTATAATTTTAATGGTAGGTTTATTTGAACAGTGAGAGACAGAATAACAACAAAAAAATCCAGAAAAACGCATGTGAAAAAAGTTATACATTGATTTGCATTTTAATGAGGGAAATAAGTATTTGACCCCTCTGCAAAACATGACTTAGTACTTGGTGGCAAAACTCTTGTTGGCAATCACAGAGGTCAGACGTTTCTTGTAGTTGGCCACCAGGTTTGCACACATCTCAGGAGGGATTTTGTCCCACTCCTCTTTGCAGATCTTCTCCAAGTCATTAAGGTTTCGAGGTTGACGTTTGGCAACTCGAACCTTCAGCTCCCTCCACAGATTTTCTATGGGNTCTGGGCTGATTCCTCACCGTTCTCATGATCATTGCAACTCCACGAGGTGAGATCTTGCATGGAGCCCCAGGCCGAGGGAGATTGACAGTTCTTTTGTGTTTCTTCCATTTGCGAATAATCGCACCAACTGTTGTCACCTTCTCACCAAGCTGCTTGGCGATGGTCTTGTAGCCCATTCCAGCCTTGTGTAGGTCTACAATCTTGTCCCTGACATCCTTGGAGAGCTCTTTGGTTTTGGCCATGGTGGAGAGTTTGGAATCTGATTGATTGATTGCTTCTGTGGACAGGTGTCTTTTATATAGGTAACAAACTGAGATTAGGAGCACTCCCTTTAAGAGTGTGCTCCTAATCTCAGCTCATTACCTGTATAAAAGACACCTGGGAGCCAGAGATCTTTCTGATTGAGAGGGGTTCAAATACTTATTTCCCTCATTAAAATGCAAATCAATTTATAACATTTTTCACATGCGTTTTTCTGGATTTTTTTGTTGTTATACTGTCTCTCACTGTTCAAATACACCTACCATTAAAATTATAGACTGATCATTTCTTTGTCAGTGGGCAAACGTACAAAATCAGCAGGGGATCAAATACTTTTTTCCCTCACTGTAGATATCAATAATAAGTGGATGTCCATATCGCCGTAGACTACACCACTGCTGTCATCCTTACGTCCAAGCGTTTATTCAAGTTGGATAACCTTTGGATGCAGACAGCAGTCGCACCATTGGAAGACATACAGAAGCTTGGACTATAGCCTACAAAACACTATTTCTGCTCTTTTCCTGTGATCCATCAAACACACTGCTGTTCCCACATGCTTCAAGAGGGCCACCATTGTTCCTGTTCCCAAGAAAGCTAAGGTAACTGAGCTAAATGACTATCGCCCCGTAGCACTCACTTCCGTCATCATGAAGTGCTTTGAGAGACCAGTCATGGATCATATCACCTCCATCCTACCTGACACCCTAGACCCACTCCACCCTAGACCCACTCCAACTTACCATCCCAATAGGTCCACAGACGACGTAATCACAATCACACTGCACACTGCCCTAACCCATCTGGACAAGAGGAATACTTATGTAAGAATGCTGTTCATCGACTACAGCTCAGCATTTAACACCATAGTACCCTCCAAACTCGTCATTAAGCTCGAGACCCTAGGTCTCGACCCCGCCCTGTGCAACTGGGTCCTGGACTCCCTGACGGGCCGCCCCCAGGTAGGAAACAACATATCCACCCCGCTGATCCTCAACACTGGGGCCCACAAGGGTGAGTTCTCAGCCCTCTCCTGTACTCCCTGTTCACCCATGACTGCGTGGCCAAGCACGCCTCCAACTCAATCATCAAGTTTGCAGACGACACTACAGTGGTAGGCTTGATTACCAACAATGACGAGACGGCCTACAGGGAGGAGGTGAGGGCCCTCGGAGTGTGGTGTCAGAAAAATAACCTCGCACTCAACGTCAACAAAACAAAGGAGATGATCGTGGGACATCTCCCCATATCCACATCGACGGGACAGTAGTTTTAAGTTCCTCGGCGTAAACATCACGGACAAACTGAAATGGTCCACCCACACAGACAGCGTGGTGAAGAAGGCGCAACAGCCCCTCTTCAACCTCAGGAGGCTGAAGAAATTTGGCTTGTCACCAAAAACACACAAACTTTTACAGATTCACAATCGAGAGCATCCTGTGGGCTGTATCACCGCCTGGTACGGCAACTACTCCGCCCACAACCGTAAGGCTCTCCAGAGGGTAGTGAGGTCTGCACAACGTATCACCGGGAGTAAACTACCTGCCCTCCAGGACACCTACACCACCCAATGTCACAGGAAGGCCAAAAAGATCATCAAGGACAACAACCACCTGAGCCACTGCCTGTTCACCCCGTTATCATCCAGAAGGCGAGGTCAGTACAGGTGCATCAAAGCTGGGACCGAGAGACTGAAAAACAGCTTCTATCTCAAGGCCATCTGTCACGTCCAGGCCAGAGTTTAGGCTGGCGTGTTTTTGTTTCATTTTGGTGTAGGGTTATTTTGGTTCTAGTTTGTCTATTTCTATGTTGGGGTAATGGTTAGAGGCAGCTGTGTGTCGTTGTCTCTAATTGGGAACCATATATATGTTAGGGGTTTTCTATTAGGTTTTGTGGGTTATTGTTTGTACATAGCTTGTTTAGTTTACATGTTATGTTCAGCTTCACGATCTTTCGTTACGTTCGTTTTGTTACTTTTGTCCCAGTTACGTTCTAAATAAACATGTATACTGGAAGCATCGCTGCGTCTTGGTCTGTCCCTACTGAAGATCGTGACAGAATAACCCACCACAAAAAGACCAAGCAGCGATGTCACAAGGAGTCCTGGACATGGGAGGAGATATTAGCTGGGAAGGGGCCTTGGGGGAAGACGACGGAGCATCGTTACCCCAAGAAGAGGATGGAAGCGGCGAAGACTGAGCGAGGGAGCTATGAGGATATATATGGAGCGTGGAACCCGGAGAGGGAGAGATATGTTGGGACTCGCCTGGCGCGGAAACCCGAGAGGCAGCCCCCCAAAAAAATTTGGGGGGGGCACATGGGGAGTTTGGCCGGTTCAGGATGGACTCCTGAGCCAACTCCTCGTGCTCTCTGGAGGAAGCGTTGGGGAGAGCGTCGCACTGAGCAGACACTGTGCTATGCAGTTTTGCGCACGGTGTCTCCAGTGCGCATGCATAGGCGCCACGCGCTTTAAGGTCGCGGTGAGTAGACAGCCCGATCCCACTCACACGTCGGACCTTCTCACCACGGCCGAAACGCTCGCTCCAGGGGTCATGTGGAAGACCCTGGCTCTATAGGACGTGGCCAAGACGCACACCCCAGAGGCCAAGCGTAGGTGTCCCCAGTGTGTGACATTCCAGCTCCCATCATCCATGAGGCGAGGGTGATTTAACAGCCGGGGAGAGAAGTACCGGCTCCACGCACCAGGTCCCCTGTACGCTTAGAGAGCCCAGTACATCCAGTCCCTGCTCCGCGCACCATGCCCCCTGTGCGCTTAGAGAGTCCAGCACGTCCTGTTCCGGCTCCGGGCACCAGGCCCCCCGTGTGCTTAGAGAGTCCAGCACGTCCTGTTCCGGCTCCGCGCACCAGGCCCCCCGTGCACTTAGAGAGTCCAGCACGTCCTGTCCCTGCTCCACACTCCAGGATCCCTGTTCTACGCTCCAGGATTCCTGTGCCCGTCGTGGACCCAGTACGTCCTGTCCCTGCTCCACACTCCAGGATCCCTGTGCCCGTCGTGGACCCAGTACGGCCGGTTCCTGCTCCCCGCACCAGAGTGTCAGTGCGTTTTTTGAGCCCAGTACGGCCGGTTCCTGCTCCCCGCACCAGAGTGCCAGTGCGCTTAATGAGCCCAGTACGGCCGGTTCCTGCTCCCCGCACCAGAGTGCCAGTGCGCGTAATGAGCCCAGTACGGCCGGTTCCTGCTCCCCGCACCAGAGTGCCAGTGCGCTTAATGAGCCCAGTCCGGAGCCGCCAGTGAGGGTCCCCAGTCCGGAGCCGCCAGTGAGGGTCCCCAGTCCGGGGCCGCCAGTGAGGGTCCCCAGTCCGGGGCCGCCAGTGAGGGTCCCCAGTCCGGGCCCGCCAGTGAGGGTCCCCAGTCCGGAGCCGCCATTAGTTTGTCTATTTCTATGTTGGGGTAATGGTTCCCAATTAGAGGCAGCTGTGTGTCGTTGTCTCTAATTGGGAACCATATATATGTTAGGGGGTTTTCTATTAGGTTTTGTGGGTTATTGTTTGTACATAGCTTGTTTAGTTTACATGTTATGTTCAGCTTCACGATCTTTCGTTACGTTCGTTTTGTTACTTTTGTCCCAGTTACGTTCTAAATAAACATGTATACTGGAAGCATCGCTGCGTCTTGGTCTGTCCCTACTGAAGATCGTGACACCATCAGACTGTTAAACAGCCATCACTAACATTGAGTGGCTGCTGCCAACATACTGACTCAAATCTCTAGCCACTTTAATAATTAAGAAAATTGGATGTAATAAATGTATCACTAGCCACTTTAAACAATGACACTTTATATAATGTTTACATATCCTACATTACTCATCTCATATGTATATACTGTACTCTATACCATCTACTGCATCTTGCCTATGCCGTTCGGCCATCGCTCATCCATATATTTATATGTACATATTCTTATTCATTCCTTTACACTTGTGTGTATAAGGTAGTTGTTGTGAAATTGTTAGATTACTTGTTAGACACTACTACATGGCTGGAACTAGAAGCACAAGCATTTCGCTACACTCACATTAACATCTGCTAACCATGTGTATGTGACAAATAAAATGTGATTTGGTGTGTCATCATAGTGGTCTCTGATTTGTGGTCAGACTCGCTCAGATGGAACAAACTTCAACTTGTGCGTTTTTCAATGCTGATTTGAATGTCACTGAGAAAACAGAGAAGTGTCAGATTTGTTTCCAAAAATATCCTTTCTGAATTTAAAAGTAACCCTCGAAGTAATCTAGTTTTTCAAAAGTATCTGTAATCTGATTACAATATTTTTGCTGGTAATGTAACAGATTACAGTTACATTTTTTGTAATCCATTATTCCTCAACCCTGCCCCCATAGAATTAGAACCTTCACAGCACAGTACAGTTTAAGGGAGAAAAATCCTGATGCAACTTTGTAATGTGATAGTTGATGAGAGAGCTGCATTTTGTAACTATTACAACCCAATACAAAATATATTGAGAAGAGACTAGTTTGTACTGCATCCCAAACAGAGGCTACTGCATGCACACCAGTAGTATTACTGATTGTGCTCTCCCTGCAAAAAAACAGGACTTTGTGTCATTTGCTGGACCAGATGGGCTGGAATTCATCTGACCCAGAACAACCTCCTCATTAGCTACTAATGACACACTGGCGGCTTAGTAACAAGTCCATCTCAGAAGAGAGGGACTCAGACTACCGCCACTAAAGAGGGATTCACGTGATCTTTTGTTTGTTTATATCTTTGCATCAAACACAAATTATAAATTCTGCAACCAAGACTCACGCAAACAGCAAGCACTCACGCAGGCTTTGTTGAATGGATTGTTGAAGGGGAGAGGACCAAGGCAGGCACTGTGCCAGCTGTGGTGGGTGCCTAGTGGTTGCATAGTTAGTGGAGAGGGCCGGAGGAACGCCTGTGGTCATACCAAATGGACAGAGAAGGTGATAATTGGGAAATGACATCACTAGCGCCTTGCAGTGCCTGACTATTGTAGGCCGATCGGTCAATGAACATCACACAGTATAAACAGATGAAAATCAAAAGTACCTGATGAGCCACTATTCATTTAATCATTGTAATTAATTTCATCTTGTTTTGCCTAAGAACAGATATGATATATTATGAAGTCAGCAACCAGTTCATTGAGTATTATACACAGAGCATACAAAACATGAACAACACCTGCTCTTTCCATGACATAGACTGGCCAGGTGAATTAATTGATCCCTTATTGATGTCACTTGTTAAATCCACTTCAAATTGGTGTAGATGAAGGGGAATAGACAGGTTAAAGAATGATTTTTACACCTTGAGACAATTGAGACATGGTTTGTGTATGTGTGCCATTCAGAGGGTGAATGGGAAGACTAAATATTTAAGTGCCTTTGAACAGGGTATGGTACTGGGTGCCAGGCGCAGCGGTTTGTGTCTAGAACTGCAATGCTGCTGGATTTTTTTATGCTCAACAGTTTTCTGTGTGTATTATGAATGTTCCACCACCCAAAGGACATCCAGACAATTTGACACAACTATAGGAAGCATTGGAGTCAACATGGGCCAGCATCCCTGTGGAACGCTTTCGACACCTTGTATACTCCTTGCCCGATGAATTGAGGCTGTTCTGAGGGCAAAGGTGAGGGGTGCAACTAAATACTAAGAAGAGTTTCCTAATGTTTTGTATACTCCGTGTATGTGTGTAGTTTAACCAATTTAGATTTGAAAACTTCCATGGGGGGGGGGGGGTCATAAAGTCTCAAGATGTTGCCTATAGTCTAGATTTGAAACTAATTCAAGAGAGACTTTTTTTAACTTCTGCTGTTTTCATGGAACCCCTGCAGAACATTTTACCACCTATGGTTGCAACCTGGTCTCATTTTGTATTATTCTGTAAGTAAACCCGAAACACTCCTTTAGAATGTTCCATTATGTTATGTAATAGGCCTATACTGTGTTTTTCTGAGATTCTGAGAATATTTCACAAGGCTGGTCAATCTCTTGGCTTATGTTATGGAGTTCATTGACACTGTGCAAGACGGATCATTGCATAAGAAGCAATATGAAAAACAGAGAGTATTTCCCTGAACTAGATCCCTCCAGACACATAGTTTTTTTTTTTTTAGGAATGTCTCCTTTATAATGAGAATGGATTCAGTGGAGATCACAATATGGTGAAAACGGTGAAGTGCTTGCATCATGACTGCTGGCATGATCTGATCTCATCTGATCTGTCACTCACTTTGACGTGATACCGAGCATGCCGTCCATAAAGCAGATTTTTGGTTGATGAGCATTGGTCTATTGGAAATCTGCAGGGAGAGTGAGAGGGAGCCAGAGCTGGCAATATTACTTAATTGTTACGAAAGGATGGGCTAGCGAGTTCAGTTGACGATGCATGAGCAGGATAACGTTATGTGAGCTTTCGCTTGCGGGGTGGGTCTTGGCATGGAAAGAGGCGGTCTCAGTGAGCGCACCACACATACGCGGCCCATTGGTTCAAGTGAGGATAGGAAACGTCCTCGGCTGAACTTCACCGGGAAAGAAACAAATAGGAGCTGCAGCATTCCAAGTGGAGCAGAAACGCGAGACGCAAGGTGTCAGAGAGACTAGTAGCCTAATATTGAGTAGGCTAACAGTAGCCTACTCCGGGCAGGAAACAAGGTATCCTGTGTATTCGATGACCCAGTGCTGAATCGAAGCTGCTGAATTATAACGATCGCTCTTTTACATTGTGACACGTTTCTGAAATTGAAAGATCGGTGCTTTTCTGAGACAACGAGAATCCAGCTCAAGGTAATTTCACAGTTTTCACTCATGCGTTGTATTTCAACAGTGCATTCATTATACTACAGAGAATAGGCAATCGCATAAGGAGCAGAAATGTGACATTGTTGCCTACAACAGAAGCCTATCAATTATGTAGGCATACAATGATTTGAGGTTAAATAATAAAAATATACCAAGTAAAGAAAACTATACCGAACTTTCATTCAGCTTTAGATCTAATATATATATATATATATATATATACACACACACACACACACACACACACACACACATTACACACACAACTACTCCACAAATGTCATTATTAGGCTTCGCCATTGATCTATTCAGTAGATCACTTTACAGTCACAGAATTATGATGAATTAAGATGATCTGAATAGATTTAGTGGAACAGGTATGCAATTATGCTTAACGGGACCTTCATTGCAATAGTTTGTTGAAACTTGCATTGCTGTTTCAATACGTTATTTCGTTACCTTTGTATATCTGACTGGAATTTAGAATGACATCCACTAAAAGGTTCAGAGAAGAATCAGTTCAGTCTTCGTTCTGCGATGTACTGTAGCCAGGTTAACAGTTCGATCTATACAGCGAACCAATTGTAAATGAACGGAGGGAATAGCAGTGGGGCGCAGAGTATTATCAACTTGCAAACTAGGTTAGTGCTCTTATAAATGTCCTTGATGCAATTCGATTCCTGTAAGATATAACGTCTGGTCGTGAACTCAAAATGTTAAGCCATTTTGTTTTAGTGAAATAAAAAATAAACAAGGCAATCAATGCAGGTCATTGCGCGGATTTTTCTAGAGATTGATACGGTGTGTTATATAACACTATGTTAACCTACATGTAGGTTAACACTGATTTAGTCTGATGAAGCGACTTCAGTTCCAGTCATTGGATCAGGACAGGGATAATAAATAAAAGCTTTCTTTAGAGTTGGGAGGAAAAAACAATAACATTTTAGCCTTATTTATTAAAGAAATACGAATATAGATCTTATAATTAACCGTTTAACTTTTAGACTGACAGGAGCCCACTTTGATTATTATATTGTAAACATTTTCAAAAGAGATTGACATGTCTGTCTAGCACTTAGTACATCATGGTTCTTATTCGAGAGTCATGTGGGGTTGTTGTGCAAGTAGCTCCAGTTTAACTGGAGAGATGTAATGGGGTTACATAACATTGTGTTGTAACTGGTCTTGCATAACAACTAAATCCCCCTCTCCATTTCTTCTTCCTCTTTTGAACGCTAGGTGGGGCTATTGCAACAATTTACCGCCATACCATTCCACGACACTGGATTTTGAGACACTATCTGAAGAACAGAATCTCAACACAGCAAAACCATGAGTGTGACCAGTGAGATGTTTGAAGAAGATTCTCAAGACATGAGGGAGCAGAGTGGTGGGGAGTCCAGTGCTGCACCTGGTGGGACCCTGTCTTTCACAGACGAGGCCGTGTCCATCCTGACCTCCAGCAGCCTGCTGGCCCGCTCTCTGCTCGGACGCACCTCTGCTCTGAAGCGCGCCAATGACCCGCCCGCCTCTGGGAACGCCCTCAGACGGAAGCGTGAGTTCATCCCCAGCGAGAAGAAGGATGACGGCTATTGGGACAAGCGCAAGAAGAACAACGAGGCGGCCAAGCGCTCCAGGGAGAAGCGCCGCGTCAACGACATGGTGGTGGAGAATCGCGTGCTGGCACTGCTGGAGGAGAATGCACGTCTCAGGGCCGAGCTGCTGGCTCTCAAGTTCCGCTTTGGCCTGGTCAAAGATCCCTCCAACACACCCATCCTGCCCCTCCCCGCAGCCCCCTGTGCTCCACAGACCTTGGCTCCACACTACTATCTGCCAAGTGGACCAGGGAGCCACCCTGCTGCCCACAGGGGCCAGTTCAGCGTGCAAGGCTCCAGGGACGCTGGCAGCATGTCAGAGGACTCTGGGTTCTCCACCCCTGGCAGCTCCAGTTTAGGGAGCCCCCTCTCCTTTGAGGACCGACTGAGTGATCATGGCAAACTGTCCCCACACAGAGCAGAGGAGCTGGGCTACGAGCTCCACCACTCCCCTGCAGAGGTGCAGGTGCACCACAGTGGACACTTCCCTGGGGAGCTCTCCAGAGTGATGATGGGGAAAGTGGAGTCTGGGGAGGGCATAAAGAACTTTCCTCACAAAATGCGCTTCAAGATCCTCAGCAGTGGAGAGGACAACAGGCACAGCTTCATACAGTCAATGGGAGCAAGAGATGGTCCCCGGGAGGCAGCCAGCGGACACATCATGTTGGGTGGAGCTGAGGGGGCAGGAGTCTGGCCACATAAGCAGGAGGGAGAGGAGACCAGGAGGGGGCGACAACAGCAAGAGTCCACTCAGTATGGCTACCCTACACCCCCACAGAGCCAGACAGAGTCTCATTATCATACAGAGAACAACGTCCTCAAGTCCCACCTCAGCTCCCTCAGTGAAGAGGTGGCCCAGCTCAAGAAGCTGTTCTCAGAGCAGCTGCTAGCTAAAGTGAACTGAGCCCAGGACTGGGTCAGTGGATGCTCTGTGAACTGTCCCATCCCAGAAGATGAAGCTCAATCTGAGCTAGCATAGTAACATAAGCACACACACACATGGTGAAAATGAGAGGGAAACAGAGACTCTAAACACCACACTGAGCTGCTACGGTGACAAACCAATGCACTGGGCCAACTGGACTATGATCCACCCCAGCTCCTCAATTCCAACTATTTACCTTTATGTTTAGGACTGGGTGTATTTTTACCCTCTAATTTTGAGTTGTCCTGATTTTCTACTCCTAAATCCTAAACTTCTAAACGCTTATCTGCGCCTCAATTGAGAACAGTTTCTGTAACAAGTCATATCATCACCTTATGAAAGCACAAAGCTATATGTGTTGGTTCACTTGTGGCCCTCTGCCCCATACACTGTGAGACCCTCAAAAACACTCTGACACAAGAGGACACTGCCTCACCTCTCCAGAGGATACTGTATTATTGACTGTCATCTCCACTCTGCATGTACAACAATGCTGCTTCTCAAGGTCTCACAGCCACAGACAAAGCAATGTCAGTGATTGAGACATTGAGGTGAACTGGTGCTGAACTAATGTACACTGTAATTCAACTGGAGCTTCAATAAACTCATCATTAGTGCTGTGGCATTGGCACTAATTGGTTTTGAATATGCATGAGGAAAGAACACCACATTATTTTAAACTGTAAACACAACCATAGAAAGGACACTGAGGACAGATAACCTGAAAGGTGACGGTCTCCAGTCCCTGAATGGGGACTTTGAACTATTGTCATCTCTTTAATGTATTGCAACACAATGGACTTTGGATGATGACAATTGGAAATCAACTAATACTCTATCATTCCATTGCACAGTCAACAGCATAGCTGTGAGGACAGACACACACCATGTCAATCATTGAAATGTGATATGCTTCATGTAGGACAACACACTGTGTCTGGCAACTAGTGAAAGTGTTTTCATGTCTCAGTTGAATACTTTTTGTTAGCCTTGTCCAAAGAATACATGGTCGGTGTAATTACTAGACATGCACTGTAAACTGTATCTAGGTGATGAAAATATTTGTTATGTGAATATCTGTATGAAAAAACATTTTTGTACTTGTGAATAAATCTTTGAAATTAAATATTTTAGTCTCGTTTTGATTATACACTTTCTAATAATCTAAAAGTCAAGCCGCCACTTGATCATGGATGGCAACATACAGTATCATGGATGGCAACATACAGTATCAGGGATGGCAACATACAGTATCAGGGATGGCAACATACAGTATCATGGATGGCAACATACAGTATCATGGAACGCAACATACAGTATCATGGAACGCAACATACAGTATCATGGATGGCAACATACAGTATCATGGATGGCAACATACAGTATCAGGGATGGCAACATACAGTATCATGGATGGCAACATACAGTATCATGGATGGCAACATACAGTATCAGGGATGGCAACATACAGTATCATGGATGGGCAACGGCCTGTGAGCCCAATCAATCTGGCCCGCAGGAGGTTTGAGTAAAAAGAAAATGTGTGCAACCCTCTGCTGAATTTTAAAATCCCAATGTGGCCCTCGAGCAAAAATGATTGCCCACCCCTGCACTTGATCCTCCCACTGTTAGGATACCATTATATCCACTAAAGCGTGCATTATCATAGATTTCCTCCATGTATTAAGTCAATGAGAAAACAACATGTTGCAGTCTAAATGCCTCCACTTACACTGTGGAAATATGTATCCTGTTTTTTAAATAATGTCTCTTGCTTTGTCTCACATTATCTAACAGATGGAGTAATTGTTCTACAATGACTCAAAGATTTCTTCAGGGAGTAAGTAGCAGCCTTTTGAGAACATATTTCATCAGTAAGCACAAAAGTCAACCAGTTAGAATATTCAACCTAAATGAATATCCTCTGTCACATTTTTCTCCTGTCTGAGACCTAACTTACACATAGTTAAGTCTGTAGGAAGAGCAGCAGTGCCAGACATGTTATGACAGATTGGACAGGTGAGACTATAGAGCTTTGTCTATCCAGACAGGAGCAAGGGTAGCCTAGTGGTTAGAGTGTTGGACTAGTAACCAAAAGATTGCAAGTTCAAGTTCCCAAGCTGACAAGGTACAAATCTGTCATTCTGCCCTGAACAGGCAGTTAACCCACTGTTCTTATGCCATCATTGAAAATAAGAATTTGTTCTTAACTGACTTTCCTAGTAAAATAAAGGTAAAAAAATATGAACAAAAATAAATAGTCCTGAAGGGTGGAGTCTGCATGCCAGTCATGAGCTAGTGGGTATTAGAGGCTACAGAAGAACTGCAATTATAATCATTTCAGGGGATGTGGGTGGTATGAGCTAGACTGGGCCTGAAGACACATTCACAATAACAAAATAAGATTTCATCATAACAAAATGAATTACACCCACAGGTTCACTCATCATGCAGATGCTTTACCTACTTAGTGTCATACCAATGACCTTTAAAACCTATAATTTGTCTGAACAGTATTAATTTCCCATTTGAAATCCCTTGACAAACCAAAGCATATCAGAGCGCGATCATAAATATAATAGCATAACAACTTTAGAAACCACTAGGTGGCAGCAAAGACTACCATTTGTTGAGTAGGCTAGCTGATGGTGCTATTGTTGTCATTCAGAGCACGCACTATAGATCGTGACATAGTAGCCTATGTGTTTGTTTCAGTGTCACAGATTGTATTTGGTGCAGGGGCAAAATTACACCAAGGTTTAATTGCTATGTCACTCAATAACAACACTCAAGTCATTTAATTATTATTTGCCCCTAGTAACCAACCCCTACATTGAATGAGATAGGCCTATCTAAACCAGCATGTGTGTCAATGTGAACAAGTCAAATCAATCAAGATGAAGAGAAAACAAGCCGACAGTAGACCTCTGTAGAGGCTCCATGTACTCCATTTATCCACCAGTGCAGAACATCTTCCATTAACTGAGCCCTGTGCTGTTCCAATCTCATTACAAAGGAGACGCTCTCCTTAACCTGAAGCTGGATTCACAGGTTCCTCAGTCAAACTGGGGATTCCTGTAGTGAGAGTGGGAGGAAGAGGACGGGTGGGGGTGTAGGAGAGGAGTGAGGCTAGTTAATGAAGCTACTACTGCAGCAGTTCACTACTACACTACCACCCCCAATAACACACCCCTTAAACCGCAACCCCCCCTGCTACTCCCCTCTCCATTCTGTCCCCGCAGTTTTTCAGCGGGAGATAATGCCAGTTGCTAGGCAGGAAGTGCGACAGTTGCCATGGGAACCCATGCATACGTAGCTAGGAGGGTGAGTGGTTGGGTGGGGTGGGGTACAGAGGGAGTGCGGGGGGTGCGTCAAGTTCACGGCCAATGCTTCAGCTCTGAACAAAGAGGAACGGGAGAGAGAGGGGTATAATGAAAGCATGGCGGTGCTTGGCCCATGTTTGGGGTTCTCTCCAGATGATGAGTTGGACATCGAGTAGGCAATGAGTGGCATCTTCAGGTAAACAGCAATTACTAGACATAGAAAAATAAGGACCAATCCTCTAAGCCTCCATATGACCCAAATTAATGAAACATCTATATGCATTTGCTCTCAAGGTTGTTTCTATCATTGACATGTATGACGAAGGTATTGCTGCATGCTCGCTACCTCCATTCATTATCAACAATACAAAGAAACACAAAGAAAACGTATCACGAATGGTGAGTCAACCTGCTCATCTGTGAAACAAATGAGGCATATGGAGCTGCACTTGTGTCTGTGACTGTGTTCAATAGCACAGTGATAAACAATAAAAAGCATGGTATTGCAGGTAGATCCACAAAGTGCATTTGAAAGCTCAAGTTGGTCGGTTGAAGAAAGAGAGAAAGAGAGAGAGAGAAAGACAGACGGAGACAGAGAGCATATGCTGAACAAAGACTGAGCCTGAAGTCAGACTTCATCCCTCCATGCCCTGCTGCTCTCTCCGGCCACATGAGAAGGAACCAGGGCCTTGAAGATAATGAGAGAGATCAAATAAAAGCATCTGCAATTGGAAACAGCCCTCTAGGCATCCAGCCAGTTCTTTTGTTCCAATCAAAACTGCCGTGGACGCAACAAAATTGCATTAAATAATACCGTTATCGCTCCAGTTGTTTCCATGGCCCTCTGTGACGCAAGACAGAACAGGCAGCTTGTAAGGTCAGATAGTGGAGAGCAGATGGACTGGAGAGAGGAAGAGGATGTAATCATCACAAAGCACAGGAGGTCACAGTCTACCTCCTAACCATGAGCCTGTCCCACCAGGAATTAATTTACCCCAAAAAAAGCAGAATGAGAGTGAAAATGAGCAGTAAACCTTCCCCTTGCTGTAACTACATGGCATCTTCATATCCAGCTAGGACATAGGTCTAGGTCTAACATATATTGCTCATTCCAAGTCAAGATATGCATTAAATAAGCAAAAGGATATGGATATTTCAGAAAAATAATTTTTGTCAGGGGTCACAGATTACATTCCAAAAGTCTAAACTCCATTTCAATCATTTCACCCTGTCATTACTGTACCGGGTAACACATTTCTGAACTGGCAATAACAGCAATAAATACAATTGCAGTCATATTTTAGTTCACTATTTGGGAAGCACCAAAAACACACAAATTCAACCAATGTGTTACAATTGTGTTTTTAAAACTATGTAAAGTGCTACCTTCTATATGGTGTAAGACGACAGGGGGCTTTAATGATCAACGAAGAATTTCATTACTGAATGGTGTGCATTGTACATTTCATGCAAAACATGACACATCTTGTGTCATAAGAGGGAGTATGCCAATAAAGTACCCTACAGTATAAAGAGGTTTCAATGTCTTTACCAGATGAGAATGAGGTACTGAGCTCTTGAGATTCAAGCGGTTATGCAAAAACTGTAACCAGATGCATTGAACCACAAGGCCACAGCTGCTGGAAATGAGAGCCAATGTCACAAAAAAATCATACAGCTTACTCTAATGTGTCTACAAATTACTAAAACAAATGTTCAGCCTGTTCTTGCTTGGCATGAGTGATCAACCTGGTCTCAGACTAGACGTAAAATAGTAAACGGAAATCTGGAACACTCAAATCAGCATGACATGTTACGTTTGGTATGGTTGCATTTTATGGATTTTTTACATTTTTGTCATTTAGCTGACGCTCTTATCCAGAGTGCATACATTTTAATACTTTTTTTCGTAGGGTGGATACATTTAGCTAATTAGCAACTATTTATTACTTTTTAGCTACATCCTTCTCCAAAGCCTAACTTTAACCTGACTCCTAACCCTAACCTTCACCTCACAGGAGGTTACTGAGGGGAGAACAACTCAAAATAATGTCTGGAATGGAGTTATGATACCATTCAATGAATTCCATTCCAGACATTACTATCAGCCCGTCCTCCCCAATTAAGGTGCCACAAACCTCCTGTGCTTAACCCTAACCTTAACCCCTAACCCTAACCCCTAGCCTAGCTTATGTTAGCCACCTAGCTAACGTTAGCGTTTGCCACCTAGCTAATGCTAGCCACAACAAATTGGAATTCGTAACATATCAAATGTATTGCAAATTCGTAACATATCATACGAATTGCAATTCGTAACATATCATACGAAATGGATGACGGACATACACAAATGAATACATACCATACCAAACATAACATAGCTAATTTGAGTGTCCTGGATTTTTGTTTACTATATTATGTCTGAATCCAGGTTGCAGCTATGTGAATGTCACAATTGTAACTGACCATTGTAGCTCCTGATAAATGTGTCCGACTGGATTCAAACCCATGTCACCTGCTCCACGTTAAGCTAAAGCCTAGGCCATGTAGGCTATGCCTTCAATCTTCTGAATATGAAGAAAGAACTACTCATGTGCTAATGAGGGACAATGTGAATAGATTTAGGTTTGCGGATTATAATAAAACTGAAAAAATAAAGCTATATTTAAAAAGGGCAAAACTGAGCCGTCTGGAGTAATTAGGCCTATCGATTCAATAAAGGGGCACACATTTCTCCCCCAAACAGCTGTTGGATGCAATTGTTTCTTTATATATATATTCTGCTGAAGGCTTGTTTCTAAAAATGTCTCCCCACCATTCAATTTTTCCAAGTCTCTCTCTCACTCTATTAACCTAATTAGGGGTATCTCACCCTTCATCTCAGCAAGTCTAGTTTAGTCCCTCCCCCCTCCCCTCTCTCCTCTTCCCTCCCCTCTCTCCTCTTCCCTCCCCATCTCTCTGCAACATAATTCGGAGAAGAAAGGGGAGGGGGCAAATACGGAGCGCGCGAGCGAAAAACAAAACGTGACTAGGCACCCAAAGACTCTTGTTATGCAACTACTGACCTACTAACATACAATTGGAGACATTGAGAGAGCGAGGAGGAAATTGTAGCAAGTCCCTAACGTAATAAGAGAACAGATTCAAAATAAGCGACACAGAATTCATGCTCACATACAGGCACTAATCACAGAGCTCGCACTGTACTTGAAGGACGATCGCACATTTGAATTCGATAGTAGTCGGAAATAGGAATTGTTGAACAGAAACGTGGCTGTTATTTAAGACTTCGCACTGTGGGCTTGTATTTACACACAAGGTAAGCATTTATTTTATATGGATTACCTTTAAATTATTTTATATGGATTACCTTTAAATGTCCCGTCGATTCATGTGTATAATGTGACTTATTATTTGTAAAAAATAATTAAATCCAATTGTTTAATAATACCAATTTCAGTGTTACTTAGTGGCACTTCGATTAGACTTTCCATCATTTTTGTTTTGCATGACTTTCAAGTTCACTGATACATTGTTGCAAACATTTTGGCACAACGGAAAGAGTTTATAATGTTGGTGACGGACGTTGAACCATATGTATGTTCTGTCAAGGCGAGGCGTTTCCCCCCTATTTAGTGGCAGTATGTATAGGGGGATGATAAGGAGAAGAGGGAGCATGGAATTCCTTCAGAACAAGGAAAGGAACGCTGGGTGGCAGGGGCCACAGAAAACACACATATTTGGAGTAGCTTCGTTTCCCCCCCATCATAGTAGTTTTGAAAATATTGAAAGATACAATAACTTGAAATACGGTGAAATTATTATTCTTTGGATTAATTCCTCTATTATTTAGTAACAAAATGATGGACATTTATTTCAGCAACATAAATGAATTTACCTATTGTAAATTATATGAAGACAATTTAATATATATATAATATTAACATTTTAATTTAAATGCTTGTGAGTTAAAAGGACACTGTTATAACTTGAAACGGCACCATTATGGCACGAAACGTGTCTTTTTGGGTAATGCTATGAGTCCATGGGAGGCAAATGGGGAAAAAAATCCCTTTCGGTCTACACCTGGACTCAGGGTTAGACGTAACATAGTAAATCTAAATCCGGGACACTTCAATTGGTATGTTGTGTTTAGTATGGTATGTATTCATTTGTGGGTGTCAATCATCCATTTCGTATGATAAGTTACGAATTCCAATTCATATGATATGTTTGCAGTTAATTGTGGCTAATGTTAGCTAGGTGGCTAATGCTAACATTAGCTAAGTGGCTAACATTAGCTAGCTAGAAGTTAGAGCTAAGGTTGGGGAGAAGGTTAACTTTAGGTTAAAGGGGAAGGTTGGAGGAAGGGTTAGCTAATATGCTAAGTAGTTGACATATATTGAAAGTAGTTACTAATTAGCTAAAATGCTAAAGTTGTCCATGATGAGATTAAAACACGCAACCTTTGGGTTGCTAGACATTCGCGTTATACGCCCACCCATCCACACTACTTTTGTTTTTGCACACACACTTGTTGTAACTTGTCTTATAAAAGACAATCCTCCTCAGTGTGAATGTTGAAAGTACCCCCACACTGCACGTGGGAATGATTGTGGAATGAGTGCCCCCGCCCGGTGCCTGCAGCTCATGCATTTGTTGTTAAGTGATGCGCACTTGTGTCTAGCCTTCTTTTGGTGCGGCGGTAAAGGTGTAGGCTATTCACGCTATTCATGTTTTTATGAAAAGTCATACGGGAATTATATCTCACGAAAAGTTAATCAATACCGTATAGTTTAGAATATAGCCTATGGTACAGGTGTGCTATGCACAATGGGAAATTACGCAGAGCATATGGTTATGCGTTCAATTTTTGTATCACATTGCACTAAAGGCTCTAGTAATGGTGCGGGTTGCATAATAAATAATTTAAGGAATTAAAACAGATATGGGTAGGGGAGATGACGCAATCAGCGGAAACCCATAGCCTCTATTGTGCTTTGCTGAGGAGGGCTAGTTGGTTGGAGCATAAGGTGGACCGCTATGCCAGCTCCAAATGTAGGTCACATTAGTCATAACAGGGAGGGGATGTGCTGCAGAGGCCCCTATAATACCAGAATAAAAACCTACCTAAATAAATCCTAGCTGGCTTAACAAAGACACCCAACCCATTCATGCAGAACAGAAACACTGATGGCCAGCAGATAAACGCGCCTAATAAACATTTTGAGTTTCCTTCTTATCGTAGTGATACACAATTAGAAACATATTCATTTATCCTTTTATACATTTTCTTCAATCCTCAGCTTTCTGTGCCACATCCCTTTTCTGTAGGATTCATGAACCTTTCCATAAATTGCTTGTAATTGCAATGGAATGATCAGCTACTATATTCCTTATTGTATTAGTAGGCTCTAGTTAAAAAGATGGTAATAACATGGCTATAATTATCATGAGGATGAGATTACCTTTGTTTCACTAGAGCAGCGTGCATAATGTCTTGTTTCACTCCTATTGTAGTTGATGGTAAACAATGTGGAGTGGGGTTTATCCTGACCCGCCTGACATTCTCAAGGTTTCCTGGCACAATGAAAGATAATGAAGGATAGAGTAGGTGCTTTGTTATTGTGCTGCTGTGGCTGGGAGGGAGAGGCAGAGAAGTAGGCCAAGGGAGCACATGTGACTGGGAAGCACATGGACTGCACTGGGTCACTCTTTTTTTTAACAGAGGCTGATATGGCTGTGTTTGTGGAACAAGGAGTTGGCTTGGAACTCCGCCTGCATGTCCAAGAATTTGTACTTTTGTCTTGGGAAGATAAACCCAGTCTTGGAATCAGGGTTGGACGATATTTGGGGAGACCCCTTCTACGATGTGCTACTCCAAATATCGCGATATCCGATATAATCGTTCTGCACCGTTAGTGACTAAATCATTCTAGACTGTGCAATTGTTGTACTTATTTACAATGTATAGTCGCAATCTCATTAAATAATTTTAGTGTTGCCGGGAAAAAATAAGGCTTAGTTAATTCATTTAGACTTTTTTTTCAACATATTGATACAGCACATCACGATATATTGTCTTGCACTTCACAATATATCGTCAATGTCAAATGTCACTATTTTATTTAATCATATATCGGCCCAACCCTACTTGGAATTTGGGAAAAAGCCATCTATTTGCATTTTTCCCCCCTGGGGGCAGTTCAGTTCCTCAGTCTCAGTGAAATATTGCACCCTGGTCTGGGGGCCTCCTCCTTATTTTACACCTGCTCCCATTACTTTTAAGAGCTCAACAAAAACCAGCTTTTGAACTCAAGCCCCACCAAATATAGCTTTGTGTGGTTGTTTGGACCCAATGATTGTAAATGGCATACATTTAGATTCTATTTG
This sequence comes from Hucho hucho, assembly GCA_003317085.1. Classification (NCBI taxonomy): domain Eukaryota; kingdom Metazoa; phylum Chordata; class Actinopteri; order Salmoniformes; family Salmonidae; genus Hucho; species Hucho hucho. The sequence continues at coordinate 52,185 of QNTS01000319.1, forward strand.
ATCACTTCACAAATGTAACCAAGCCCTTTCCTGTGGTAGAATTACTTTATATTTATTAAGTATAAAAAGGATGTGTGCTAATTTTAAACAGTGCTATCAGTAACAGATTCATGCTCTGATGAGATGCAGCTTTTTGTTCACCTTTTATCATGAAATTGGACATAGAATTCATTATTGTCTACCACAAGCGTAGGAGTGTTCCATTGAAACACAGAGCCTCGTAAGCATATTAGATGGGTGAAAAGGGAAGCAGTAGAATTTCTTTCTATTTGACATTTGCTCTGGCAGGTCACACTACATTTTTCATAAAAACACATGAAGCTTTCATTGGCAATCACTATCTCAGTACCCTGCGGTTAGTTATTTGATACTCTATATTGAAGTGGATAGGTTTGATGCTTAGATGTTCTGATTAACAGGTAAGGGTGGCACGCTGTGCTTCGGTGGGATACAGTCTTATTATGATGGTCTATTCCTGTAGCAGTAGTGGGAGACTAAGAGCTTGTGATTCATTAATCAGCAAACACTCCAGGTCCATTCATGTCTCCAGCTAAGAGGAGATGAGCAGCTTAGTTTTTTTAAAAGTCATTCTGTTTGCACAGTGGATGAGGAGGGATTGATGTTGACATGATTAGTTGCCCCCTTTTTTTACTTTTGTTGCCATGGGTGATATGTTGTTAACGCTGGTATAGTACACCGTTTGTTTACATCCTGCGAGGTGCTATCATCTGAGCTCATTTCCCCCTTTCTTTTGTCTACTTTCTCTCAATCTTTGTCCCTCTCTCCGTGCATCTTTCACCTCTATAAATAGAGTACTCTCCAGTTCTCGGTTTCTCTCTCCCTGCCTTACCTGTGGTTCCACTGACCTATATTCCAGCATGCCATGTAGGCACTAGTCAGAGCCAGTGTTTACTGAGTGGTCCCTGGTTTCTGTGGTCTTTCCACTCTTTCCCTCCTGCCCCAGAGCCACACACAAATGGCTTGTGGGAATGAGGACCTTAAAGTACTGCATTTAGCAGTGCATGATCAGGCCCTGTCTCAACCATTTTTCCAGGCATAATCGTAGCCTGTATCTCTATTTAGTCTCTACTGGGACCCAAATGACGTATACCTAGAAGGCTTGTCATCATTTTGTGGGAAGCAAAACATTTTGAATTTAAGAACTAGGGGTGTAATATCCAATCTAGATTTGCGCTCGTTTTGTTGCTGAATTGTGCCTGGAAAGAAAAATTGGTGTTGAAAAAGTGTAGAGCAATTGGTAGTTACATAATTTTGCCCCAGACTCCTGGGAGAATATAACCCATGGAAAAGAGAGTTTATGAGATTACAGAGGCAGAGAGAATCAGTGTGTCTCAACTCATGTTGTTCAGTAAGAAAATGAGAATAAATGAGGCAGGGGAAGCAGGGATGAAACAACTCCTGTTGGCCAGCAACTAATTTAATTTAAGTAATTTGATTTTAAAGCATACAAGACCAGTTTAATGGAACAAGGGAACATAGTCTGAATGAGTTACCTCAGAAATGTTCCAGGAAGAATCCATCCTCAGATGCCTGTTGAATTCCTTTGCTTGCCTCAAGTCACCTGTATGGAATGTAATTTATATTGAACCAGTTAGTCAGCAACACAGATAAAATAGGCTAACTGGTACACAACCAGCAGAGACAAATTGGAAACATGAAAAGAGACACTGGAAAAGCCATTTGGCTTATTAATGAAAATCATACTTAAGTGGTTTGGCTAGTGACACATCTATCTCTGTTTACCTCATAACCAGGAGAGTCCCTGCTGAGCAGGTTCCCAGACACTTCATAGTTATGAGGCTGACCACCCTGGTGTCATAATTCAAGAGAGCTTGGCACATTCTCCAGCCCCCTCCTTCCTGAGACTTGACCTATATTCATTAATTAACCCCCCACATCCTTATCCACCCTTACCTTCAAATCCCGTGCCCTCTCCACCTCTTTTCCTTGGCGGGGAATCTTTGTCTTCATTCACCGCCAGGAGCTGGTTGTCCAAATAGAATGTGAATCTTTACAGTTATTACACTTACAGTAAATTCTCCAATTCATGATCATTTCTATGTAAACGTCGTGGGCTGTTTCTTTAATATGGTTGTTTTGGAATCTTTGTTCCTGACCTAGAATTCTAAAATGGAATGAGGGGAACCCTACACTCACTGCACTTGGGTGATTCACTGTTCTGGCTCTTAAAATAAATCTGCCTGAAAGACAATTTAGAACAGCCATGAAATAAGTCAATAATGGCTGTTTAAAGCTCACAAATTCAATGTCCAATCATTCCATGTGTTCGAATGATGTAATTTTGGGTAGTGTTACTGTTTCTGAGTTTACATGGTAATCATGTGCTCTCGACTTGGTTGCCAGACTTGCAGTTATGATTAAAGGCGGAGGAATAATGTCACAAATAGCAAATGTGTAATGTCTTACTCAGAAAAAGATAGTAACTCAGAAACGACTATATTGGCCTCATGTTTATTACACCATGCAAGTCAACGTCAACATGCAGGGCTAAACGAGTCCACATGCTTCCCAGCCGAAACAGTTCGGAAGAGTTTGCGCAAACATTGTGTAAGGGTACAGAATCGTTTTCATGCACATTTTCTCATTGGGAAATGCTGCACCAAACACCTCGGTTAGATGTAAAACTGCGCGACGAAGATCTCCTCTGCAAAAACGTCAAAATTAATGACAGATTTCTTGATTTATCATAGATTAATTCGGACTATTTTGAGGAAGTGTATACTGTCTACAGCGTCTCAAAATGAACAAAGTATTGCTGCTTTTTTTTCTAGTTTTCCAAGCAAAGGTATTTTCAGGGAGTATGCAAGCACACTCGTTCGGTTCGGCTAGGCGCCAGCCGAACTGAAGCATGCTGACACCTTAAGGGGTCATGGACCACAGACAGAGAAGCTCAATAGAAGGGCCATGAGGTCAGACAGTGGTTACTAGGGTCTAGTGAATATTCACTAGTTGCCAGGTGTAACAATTCAGTCAAAGCCAGACATGCAGAACATAGATGAAAGCAGGAGGATGTGAGAAGGAGTGTATTATTAATTATCCCTCAAAATTCTTTGATCACCAGGCATGCCAAAAACTAAAATGGACTTCATTAACAATGACATAAAGAAGATATTATTCCTTCAATCTGCATCATAGTGGTCGACAGCAGTCCACGAGGATTAAGAGTTTTGCCTTTTCTTTCTTTGTCTCCTCAGCCTTTCATCTTGCAACCTACTGGAGAAGGAGAGGCAGCTCCCCTCCCAAGAGACTGACAAGCCGAGATAGACTGAGTGACCTACATCCTGCAACACGCCTGGAGCAGTAGAGCACTTCTCTGTCTGCTCAGCACAGCGCTCTCGCAAAAAGATTGAAAAACAAAACAGAGAAAAGAAGGTTAGAGAATTGCTCAGTGAAGCGTGTCACATTCTCCACTCCAGGAACTATTTTTTTCTCTACAAGGCAGCTTTGACCCACTTTTCTGTGAGAAAGCTGAAGAGACTTGCCTAGAGAAAGGTGGAACATACACTGGATAAATGAGGGGAATTAACGCAGAGTTCCACCGTTTCTTGATCTTCTTGGCCAGTTTAGACACTTGAACTATAAGCTCATTCATTCAGTGAGATATAGCTGAATCCCACTGTTTCTTATCACCCCATTCCTTGAGTTTCCTTTCCAGTGGTTGTAGCAATATTCCAAACTGTCCTCCACTGAGCAACAATGGAATGCCTGAATTCACAACTCCAATCAGCAAGCTCAGAAAATAACCTGGACAGCTTAGAAACATACTCTAACTACGAAGAGTCTCTCCCATCACCTCAAGGAACCCCCTCTCGCCAGGGGCGTCTCGTCAAGCCCAGCATGAGTTGCAGACGCAAGCGTGAGTTCATCTCTGATGAAAAGAAGGATGCATCCTACTGGGAGAAGCGCCGTAAGAACAACGAGGCAGCCAAACGCTCCAGGGAGAAGCGACGACTGAACGACATGGTGTTGGAAAACCGCGTCATGGTGCTGAATGACGAGAACTGCCGCCTGAAGACGGAGCTGCTGCAGCTGAAGCTGCGCTTTGGCCTTCTCAGCACTGCCTCCTACATGGAGAAGAGCCAGCAGCTCACTAGTGGAGGCAACAATGGAGGCAATGGGAGATCCTCCACATCCAATTACTACTCCAGCGGCTACTCCAGCAGCTCCCAGGTGATTATGAACTCTGATTCCTCGGAGACTGAGCAGTCAGGCAGCGGGGGGGGGCATAGTCAGATGGTGACGTACTCCCCCCATGGGTCCCTTTCAGACATGTCAGACGGGTCCTCCCGGGACAGCCCAGAGCCTACGGTCTACGAGATCAAGCAGGAGGAAAGCAGCCTGGAGATGGACATTGGAAGCAGCATGTTCAACGTCCACCATAGCCTGTCCTCCACACATCACCAGGAGGAGATGGAGTCGGTCTACCGCAGCCAACAGCACCACTTCTACCACCACCAGGAGAGCATCACAAGCCAGACCAGTCAGGTCCCTCCACCCACCCAACAGAGGAGTGTCATCCTCTACCGCTCCAGTAGTGCCTCCTACCCTGGGGAGAGCCAAAGGCAGCAGGATCAACAGACAGCCCAACAGCAGAGTGCTCAGGCCGGCCATCTGGCCCAGGCTCGAGAGAGCCACGCGGAGAGCTCAGAGAGACTGGCAGAGGTGACCAAGCAGATGGAGAGGAAGACACTAGACTCCCCTCCATACCACTACTCAGACTGCCACAGCGAGGCGGCAGAGAGGCAGGTGTACAGAGCTCTGCAACAGGAGCAAAAGACCCAGACGGGTCTCGCTCCAGACATCCTCCAAAAACAGGAAGCCGTCACATCCCACCTGTACAACAACCAGGCTAGTCACTGCTATCTTAGTACCCAGGATGAGGAGCCCCCCATACTGACCTATGAGGGCAAGGCCAGGAGTGAGGGGTACTACCAAGAACACTCAACCTCAGGCAAAGACATCTCCTCTAGTGACAATGACCCCCGCAGCTCTGACAAGGAGGCCTCCACGGACGACGAGTCCCCATCCTCCTCCTTCTCTGACACCGGGAGTTACCTCCAGCACCTGTCTGTCTCACACCAGCCAGGGTCCCCTCTGCCCTCCCCGCAGGGCTCCTCCCAATGCCAAAGCGGGGACACCCAGGCAGAGGTTAAGGGCACAGCCCTGCCTCACAAACTGCGTCTCAAACACAAAGCCATGAGCTCCCAGCAGGACTCTCCCACCACCCCTCCTCCTTCCTCTATCCTACCTCTGCCCCAGCACCCTTACCTGGCCCTCACGCAGCAGCAGAGCGGCAAAGAGAGGGAGAGTGAGAGCCAGCCCCCCACAGGGTTCTATAAGCAGCCGTCCTCAGCTGAGTCAAGGAAGGAGAGTGGGAAAAAGGAGTCGTCAAGCGGACGCCGTAACAACAGACGAGACTAAGTGCCTATAGAACACTTGAGGGCAACACAAATTTGTTGAGGTTCCTTACATTGTGAGGTGTCTCTGATGCTGCCTTAGAACAAAATTCGCTCTTTCCCTTTCCCCTCCTCAATCTCAATCCACTATCATCCCTTTACCCCCATCTACACTTCCCTCACCTTCAAGTCCTGGGACTAAAAAGCTGGACTAAAGCCCAAAACAGGCCTGGACTTCTGGGGGAACTGTATTATATGTGTATATACACTTTTCAGTTCTTGCATCTTCTCCATAATTACAGAAGGACTTTTGTTTATAAATGAGAGGAGGGATGAAACTCTTTCATATCATTTTTCGTCAAACCACAGTTGGTCATTTCAAATGAGAATATAAGTTGACCATTATTGGAACTATATTGTCAGCTTTCAGTGCCCCTCCTATGGTGCACATTTGGCGTTAGACAAACATAGCAGCAACATTCGGGGAACATTCCCTTGACCAAAGATGCAACACAATGAGAAGTTCCATCCCTCTTCCCTAACCCTACCTCTACCAATCCATATTTCCCTTCCCATCTCCATGATCTCACACAGCCCATCCATTTCTTTTTCAAGCACTTGGTTTGTATATTACTGTAAATATACCAATAATTTATAAGTATATATTTTTGAAGAAAACAAACAAAATGTCACAACAATGTGACAAACTGTTGAGGCAAGAAAGGACTTGGACGTTATCATCCTGTTTTTGTCAGAATTACTGTACAGTCACATTGTGTCTACTGTTGCAAACTCCACTTAAGTTAAAAAGCCTATAATGTAATCACTTAACTCTGTTTACAGAAACATGGCCAATAGCTTTTGAAATGCAGCTTACCTGTTCTTACAGTAGATCTTTAAGATCTTAGACAGCATTCAGTCAGTCAATCTGAGACAGAACTAGGCTGCTGGCCTAAAGTTGAGGATCATCAACAGTCTAGACTTCCACTGTTCCCATCTCTTAGCCCAATGTATTTATTCCTATGCCCACCACAGCAGAAACGCCAATAGGAACATAGACTAAAATATGAATGTGTATAAACTTTAAGGTATAAAAGCTCAAGTTAAAACCGTAAAGTGGGGACATATAGGGGAGGGAGTTATTTTAAATATAGTAATATAATCTAAATGATATCTGTATGATATTTTAACTCTGAGTAAGGCCACCTAGTCTCCTCTGCAAATCAACACACTACACAATGCACTGAGCTCAGAACGTCAGGCTTCTGACCTGACGTCGATCCACTGCCCTAGAGACCCGGAGGTAAACCCAGATACAGGTAATTGGATCTCTGAAACAGAGGCTAATTTACTATATCACACAAAAAGACATTAGAAAAACCTGGTTTAGAATAATCAGAGCTATTGCAATTAAGTTTTGTAAAAACCAAGGACAATCTCTACTTTGTTAATGAAATAGGGATTTCCCCTTTTTCTAATGTGCCTCTGTAGTGTAATAGATGGGGCATCCACCCCCGGCCTTTATTTTCCTCGGATTGGGTGACAATGAGAAGCCTGCACTGTACCACACAGTTTTATAAAGTATATGTACATTGTTTAGCTTTTTTGCCACTACTGTATAAATGTAAAGCTTTCCCTCTCAGACAACACTGTGATAATGTCATTGTTTTATTTTCTGATAAGTGTTGTTCTGTTATTATCCTCGTGTGTCTTTCTTCTATTGACCGTGATGATGTATTTGCCCCATACCCCCATCCTCCCTTTTTTCAGTGTGTTTTAAAATCAGTGATGCTTGTGTTTTTGCTGATGGTTTTATGAAAAAGATTCAAAAAGGACTAAAAAGATGCAGACAAGACTTGTGTGGTGTTTAGCAGTAGGTGGTGTCTAGGTCGCCACCACCCCTTCTTTTTGACATGGCTGTGTATGTAAAGACACTAATATTCATCATAGAAGATGGATGCATTTCAAGATTGAAAACAATAAAAAGGATGTTGAATTTCTCAACATATCGTAAAAATATTGTCAGAATTCTCCTTTCTTTACTCTTGTCTATGGGGGTTACACACAGTTCATGATGGGTCTGTTTGAAAAGCAGCTGTGCGTATGCCAGACGGATAAAGACCAAAACCTCCCTGTAGTTATCACTTGATACTGAATATAAACTGGTTCATAGGTTAGTTATAACACTGCAAAGAATAATAATAACCATATGCTAGCTAGCGTAATAAACAAACTAATTTATACCAGAGCAGCTGCTGACAACCAACATTCTTCTATGGTAATTTGAATCACTGCCTACTAATTGAACACAGCCACAAAGCAGAGCCGTGAGGTACAATGAGTAGACACACAATCTAAATCAAAGCGAGACACAAATGGTAGCCTAACCTAGGTGCTTGTAACCACAGGCATGTTTAACAGAGACTCTGAGTCCTCATCTCTTTTAGCAGGTGTGGGGACACCCTGTTTCCAGTCCTCACAAATAGCCTGGTTACAGTCACTCCCTGGGCTTCTTACTTTCCTGACACACAGGATTCATTTGAAATGAGAGGAGCTTTGGAGTGACACACTGACACACATTAACTAGACAGACCGCCTGTCCGACATCCCTGATGTAACAGTGGCCTACTTCCTGCCACTAACTCTCTATAAGCCCGCGGACCTACGCACGCAGGGCAGAGATGTACCCGTACGACCACACTAAACACACTAACGCCCTCAGATGTACCCGCACGCACATACACCTACAGATTATGACCCCCCCCCAACGGAACAGAGGACCTCTCTTATGCCCCAGTCCACTTTATAAAGGCCTCATTCAACCTGACACAAGCCACTTTACCCAGAGGGAAAACTGGACAAGCTTCCTCTCCTTCTCTAAGCCCAGTTCTAACATACCTCACAGCCTATTCTCATAGGCTCTCACTCAGCAGGCATGTCCATGGCTCTTTGACCTACAAAGTAAGGGCAGAAATAGTCTGTCCCTGCTGCCAACTCTCCAGGCCCAAGTTCAGTGTCACAGCAGACCTGTCATGAGAAGAATACATGGGGCTGTAAATCAAGGGAGAGCCGAGTGGGGCAGCGTCTTTTTCTCATCCTATCTTCTCTGCCGCCCTCCCAAAACACACAACAACGAGGTTATGTTCATAACACAAAGACAAAGGGAGGGAGTGACCTGGACCAGTGTCTCCCGACCCCTCCTGTCTCAGCCCCCACTATTTATGCTGCAGTAGTTTGTGTCGGGGGGCTAGGGTCCGTCTGTTATATCTGGAGTATTTCTCCTCTCTTATCCGGTGTCCTGTGTGAATTTAAGGATGCTCTCTCTAATTATCTCTCTCTCTTTCTTTTTCTCTCTCTCTCTCTCTCTCTCTCTCTCTCTCTCTCTCTCTCTCGGAGGACCTCAGCATTAGGACCATTCCTCAAGGCCTACCTGGCCTGATGACTCCTTGATGTCCCGAGTCCACCTGGCCGTGCTGCTTCTCCAGTTTCAACTGTTCTGCCTGTTTTATGAACATTTTAAAATCTTGTCCATGTTCTGTTATAATCTGCACCCGGCACAGCCAGAAGAGGACTGGCCACCCCTCACAGCCTGGTTCCTCTCTAGGTTTCTTCCTAGGTTTTGGCCTTTCTAGGGAGTTTTTCCTAGCCACCGTGCTTTTACACCTGCATTGCTTGCTGTTTGGGGTTTTAGGCTGGGTTTCTGTACAGCACTCTGTGACATCAGCTGATGTAAG
>QNTS01000319.1:61423-111515 GCA_003317085.1 Hucho hucho
CTCTCTCTCTCTCTCTCTCTCTCTCTCTCTCTCTCGGAGGACCTGAGCATTAGGACCATTCCTCAAGGCCTACCTGGCCTGATGACTCCTTGATGTCCCGAGTCCACCTGGCCGTGCTGCTTCTCCAGTTTCAACTGTTCTGCCTGTTTTATGAACATTTTAAAATCTTGTCCATGTTCTGTTATAATCTGCACCCGGCACAGCCAGAAGAGGACTGGCCACCCCTCACAGCCTGGTTCCTCTCTAGGTTTCTTCCTAGGTTTTGGCCTTTCTAGGGAGTTTTTCCTAGCCACCGTGCTTTTACACCTGCATTGCTTGCTGTTTGGGGTTTTAGGCTGGGTTTCTGTACAGCACTCTGTGACATCAGCTGATGTAAGAAGGGCTTGATAAATAAAATTGATTTGATTTGATTTGACTAAGGCTGCAAACAAAGCAGCTCTTTGAGGGCTGACCCCTCAATGCCCTTCACAAATGCACGCGCACACAAAATATGTTTGCCTTGCATTCAGCCCATGCTTGGTCTGGGTGGTGCGACTGATGTCACCCTGCAATAGTGTCAAGGTGACATTCCCTGACAACTGCAGCACTTGTCTACTGGATTCTGCTGTGTTAGCCCTTTTCCTGATTTGTTTGGCGCACGTGGTCGCTTGAATAAACAGGTTAGGAGAAAAGTAGGTCAACGTGAGAGAGTGGAACGAGAGAAGGAGGAAGGCATGGAAAGGAGGGAGGAGAGGAAAGGAGGGAGGGAGGAGAGAGAGGTGGGGGCTGGAGGGGACTGGATGTGCGTGTCACAAAATGATTCCTGCAGAATAGACCTCCTGGAAAACAGAGCACAAACAAGGCCCTCCAGTTACCTGGCTGTCCCTCCCAGCCTGGGGAAGAGGGTCAGTGTGGGGGGGGGGGGCACAGGATTGCACAGCCCTGTCTCATGTCCAGTGTGACACGCTGCAACCTTTTCACACATTTCTGGGGCAGGTTGCAGACACCTCTGGGTTTCACAGCAAGTGCAAATCAAAGTCAGGTATTAATGTTATAGAGTGGAATTCCCCCAGCTTCTACAGCACGCAACACCTGAACCACACGCTGCGGTTGTGAAAGACTATGATAATTACAGTACATATGGACCTACTCGTTTGATGAAAGACATGTATTTAATGGTTAATTCGTTTTGTTTTTTTTATGTGAGGAAAATACAGGTATTGAACTTGAGTCCAAACCACTACTTAACCCCTGCTCAGCGACAACTACAACCCTGATTCAAAACCACCCACTTCCATCAGGTCCTACCATGCACACACACACAGTACAAAAATGGCATGCATAGTCACACCTCACCACTGTTGACAAGAACCTTGCGGTTCATTATTTGAAAAAAACTCTAGCATGGCTGTTATCATACACGGATGGAATAAACATCACTATTAAATAAACATACAATTATACAAATCTCTGTTTTGAAAACAGTACTCAAAGGTTACATGGCTCATGCTTTAATATCCTGGTATTGTTTCCCTCTAGGCATCAAATCAAAAGATCATTGAAATTGAATGTAAAAAACATTCCTTGCAATAGACATACATCTAATTGTGTAAAAAACATGAGTAGGTGGGAGGCGGGGGGGGGGGGGGGGGGGATGAGGGGCTGTGTGTCCCATTAAACTTGGTTCCATAATGGTTACGCAACATAACAGCCCTCAACCTGGTCCAGAGCGGCTCAGTGAATAGACCTGGGGAGTGGAGAGGCTCAGTGAATAGACCTGGGGAGTGGAGAGGCTCAGTAAATACACCTGGGGAGTGGAGCGGCTCAGTAAATACACCTGGGGAGTGGAGCGGCTCAGTGAATAAACCTGAGGAGCGGCCCATCTCAAGGTCTACTTCTAACCCCTCCCTCCCTGCATTCAGACCCACTCCTCTCCAGTCACAACCCAACCTCCAATCACAAGCTTCACTTACGTAGGTGTGTCTATTGACGTGATATAAGGAGGAGTGTCGTAATGTAAATAAGATAAATGATATGGTTTATACACTGAGTATACAAAACATTAAGAACTGTTCTTTCCAAGACGTAGACTGACCAGGTGAATCCAGGTGAAAGCATTGGTGTCAACATGAGCCAGCATCCCTGTGGAACGCTTTCGACACCTTGTTGAGTCCATGCCCCACGAATTGAGGCTGTTCTGAGGACAAAAGTATTTCAATGATATGTTGGGGTGTTCATTTATTTAATTTTCACTTTAGTCGACTGCCGGAGTCCTGGAATTGAATGGTAGGCAGGTGAGTGCTGGAGATTTGACAAAGGAATAAGACCTCACACTTGACTATCATTTCTCATTAAGGACCTACGGGCTCCCAAATCTGTAGCCTCAGGCACTATGGTGCTGGGAGTCTTCCAGTGCCAGCACCCCCTCTGTGAGACAGAGCACAGCAGAGCTGGACTGAATCAGGGTTTCAACTGCAGAGACAGTCTTGCTCTTATGTAACCATATAATGTAGCTCTTATTATAAAGTAGGTCAGAATATATAACAGAGAGAGGGGAACATGTGGGAAACTGAGGGTTAGAGAGAGGCCTATGTGGGGAATCGGGGGATAAGCGAGGGAGAGAAGAGATAGAAATGGTTTAAACAATTGAGAGGTAGAAATGGTTTAAATGAGAGAGAGAGAGAGAGAGAGAGAGAGAGAGAGAGAGAGAGATTGAGCAATGGGGAAAGGAGGGGCAGTAAAGGAGCGGAGCATAAGTCTGAGTAATAACAAAGAGCTGGCTGTGTTTCTTCCCCGTTGGGCCAGAGGAGAGCTTCATGAGCTCAGAGGCCATGCGTCACCTAACAGGTGGTGGTGCCCCACCCAAACAACCATCCCTCTCAGCCAGGTGATCTCTGCTGTTCGGGTTACCCACAGCTGGTGGACAATAGAGAGATTGTGGGCCTCATGACAGGGCTTCTCTCCTCCATGGCATAATTTTATACTGGGAAGGAATTACCCACCAGAGGAGATGTGCTTATCACTACAAACAGACACTTTCAACGTGATGAAATCACTGATTAAAACGATAGCTAGCTCTGTAACACTTGGCTACATAATCTAGTACAGCATTGTCAATATGACGCAACTTGTTATGCACAACAAAAACAACTGTGATGTTGAAAATGTTCAAAAGGTATCTTGAAAAGCACTAATAGATACTATTAGTACATTAGTAGACATTTCCGAGACAATATTAAAACTGTCACTATCACGTCCTAGTCTAGTGGGATCATTTGCAACTGACAAAAACAAAAGCAGCACTGTAAAAGTAGTCAAAGTCATAAACAGGACTCTGATCATCTCATTCAAACATATACTTTATGGTCATCATAATAGTTTATGATACACATTAAAATGTCAGGAATAACCTGTAATGTATAATGGTTTATTATGCAACCAGATACAACAACAACTGGCAATCAATCAGATATGAAGTTTGTTACTGAGATCAGGGCATACGCCAGACCTAGTTTCGGTGGGGCCTTGGCAATCCTCAAAAAATATGTGCAATTTGCCTGTGAACAGGCAATTTATGAAGGGATTACTGATCTGGTGTAGAAAACATTATGGGAGCATTAAACAACCTGCTACTGTGTGTTGAGTAACACATGGCTCTGTGTTTCAGTGTGAAGTGTTTGTTTTCCATTCATATGGCTCAGTTTGGGAGCCCAGAGCATAGTTCCTCAGCCTGGTCATGGTTGTGTGCGTGTGCATGTGTGCATAGGCGTCATGCCCATAGGGGGCACAGGGGCACGTGTGTGTGTGTACACACACAGTCTTGTACAGCTAACCTTGTGGGTACACACAATTCAGTCGCATTCAAAATCCTATTTTCCCTAACTCCTAACCCTTATTCTTACCCTAACCATAACCCTAACCCGTACTCTTACCCTAACCTTAACCCAAAAACCTAACCTTAACCCTTAACCTAACTCTACAACTAAACCTAGCTCCCAACCCTTATCGTAATTCTAACACTAATTCTAAGCTTAACCCTAAACCCCATAGAAATAGCATTTGACCAACATAGGACCAACAAAATGTCCCCAGTTGGTCAAATTTTTGTTTGTTTACTATTCTTGTGGGAACTTCTGGTCCTGGACAGACCCGAGGAAGAGTAGCTGATGCCTTGGCAGCAGTTAATGGGGATCCATAATAAATACAAATAGAACAGACAAGTAGAAAATAAGGGCATATCTTCTAATATTGAGCAAATTACACTCACTGTAACCGCAAGTACTCTGGCTGCTGGCAAGCTTTCTTGACTCCAAATTCAAATTTTACTTGTGCCGAATACAACAGGTGTAGACCTTACAGTGAAATGCTTACTTACAAGCCCTTAACCAACAATGCAGTTAAGAAAAATACCCCAAAATAAGAAATAAAAAAGTTACAAATAAAGAGCAGCAGTAAAATGTGCGGGGGCACTGGTTAGTCGAGGTAATTGAGGTAATGTGTACATGTAGGTAGAGTTATTAAAGTGACTACACATAGATAATAAAAGAGTATCAGCAGCGTAAAAGAGGGGGGGCAATGCAAATAGTCTGGGTAGCCATTTGATTAGATGTTCAGAAGTCTTATGGCTTTGGGGTAGAAGCTGAAGCTTGGACCAAGACTTGGCGCTCCGGTACCGCTTGCCGTGCGGTAGCAGAGAGAACAGTCTATGACTAGGGTGGCTGGAGTCTGACAATTTTTAGGGCCTTCCTTTGACTCCACCTGGTATAGAGGTCCTGGATGGCAGGAAGCTTGGCCCCAGTAATGTACTGGGCCGTACGCACTACCCTTGGTAGTGCTTTGCAGTTGGAGGTCGAGCAGTTGCCATACCAGGCAGTGATGCAACCTGTCATGATGCTCTTGATTGTGCAGTTGTAGAACCTTTTGAGTATCTGAGAACCCATGCCAAATCTTTTCAGTCTCCTGAGGTTAATAGGTTTTGTCGTGCCCTCTTCACGACTGTCTTGGTGTGCTTGGACCACGTTAGTTTGTTGGTGATGTGGACGCCAAGGAACTTGAAGCTCTCAACCTGCTCCACTACAGCCCCGTCGATGAGAATGGGGCATACTCGGTCCTCCTTTTCCTGTAGTCCACAATCATCTCCTTTGTCTTGATCACGTTGAGGGAGAGGTTGTTGTCCTGGCATCACTCGGCCAGGTCTCTGACCTCCTCCCTATAGGCTGTCCCGTCGTTGTCTGTGATCAGGCCTACCACTGTTGTGGCATCAGCAAACTTAATGATGGTGTTGGAGTCGTGCCTGGCTGTGCAGTCATGAGTGAACAGGGAGTACAGGAGGGGACTGAGCACGCACCCCTGAGGGCCCCCGTGTTGAAGATCAGCGTGGCGGATGTGTTGTTACCTACCCTTACCACCTGGGGGCGGCCCGTCAGGAAGTCCAGGATACAGTTGCAGAGGAAGGTGTTTAGTCCCAGGGTCCTTAGCTTAGTGATGAGCTTTGAGGGCACTATGGTGTTGAACGCTGAGCTGTAGTCAATGAATAGGGTTCTCACATAGGTGTTCCTTTTGTCCAGGTGTGAAAGGGCAGTGTGGAGTGCAATAGAGATTGCATCATCTGTGGATCTGTTGGGGCGGCACGCAAATTGGAGTGGGTCTAGGGTTTCTGGGATGATGGTGTTGATGTGAACCATGACCAGCCTTTCACGGGTTGGTAGTCATTTAGGCAGGTTACCTTAGTGTTCTTGGGCACAGGGACTATGGTGGTCTGCTTGAAACATGTTGGTATTACAGACTTGGACAGGGAGAGGTTGAAAATGTCAGTGAAGACACTTGCCAGTTGGTCAGCGCATGCTCGGAGTACACATCCTGGTAATCCATCTGGCCCTGCGGCCTTGTGAATGTTGACCTGTTTAAAGGTCTTACTCACGTCCGCTGCGGAGAGCGTGATCGCACAGTCTTCCGGAACAGCTGGTGCTCTCATGCATGTTTCAGTGTTATTTGCCTCAAAGCGAGCATAGAAGTAGTTTAGCTCGTCTGGTAGGCTCGTGTCACTGGGCAGCTCTCGGCTGTGCTTCCCTTTGTAGTCTGTAATAGTTTGCAAGCTCTGCCACATCCGACAAGCGCCGGAGCCGGTGTAGTACGATTCGATCGTAATCCTGTATTGACGCTTTGCCTGTTTGATGGTTCGTCGGAGGGCATAGCGGGATTTCTTATAAGCTTCCAGGTTAGAGTCCCGCTCCTTGAAAGCGGCAGCTCTACCCTTTAGCTCAGTACGGATGTTGCCTATAATCCATGGCTTCTGGTTGGGGTATGTACGTACAGTCACTGTGGGGACGACGTCGTCGATGCACTTATTGATGAAGCCAATGACTGATGTGGTGTTCTCCTCAATGCCATCGAAAGAATCCCGGAACATATTCCAGTCTGTGCTAGGAAAACAGTGCTGTAGCTTAGCATCTGCTTCATCTGACCGAGTCACTGGTGCTTCCTGCTTTAATTTTTGCTTGTAAGCAGGAGTCAGGAGGATAAAATTATGGTCAGATTTGACAAATGGAGGGCGAGGGGGAGCTTTGTACGCGTCTCTGTGTGTGGAGTAAAAGTGGTCTAGAGTTTTTTCCCTTTTGTTGCACATTTAACATGCTGGTAGAAATGAGGTAAAACGGATTTAAGTTATCCTGCATTAAAGTCCCCAGCCACTAGGAGCGTCGCCTCTGGATGAGCGTTTTCCTGTTTGCTTATGGCCGTATACAGCTCATTGAGTGCGGTCTTAGTGCCAGCATTGGTTTGTGGTGGTAAATAGACAGCTACGAAGAATATAGATGAAAACTCCCTAGGTAGATAGTGCGGTCTACAGCTTATCGTGAGATACTCTACCTCAGGTGTGCAAAACCTCGAGACTTCCTTAGATATCGTGGACTAGCTGTTGTTTAGAAATATTCATTGACCGCCACCTCTTGTCTTACCAGAGGCTGCTGTTCTCTCCTGCCGACACAGTGTATAACCCGCCAGCTGTATGTTATTCATGTCGTCGTTCAGCCACAACTTGGTGAAACATAGGATATTATCGTTTTTAAATGTCCTGTTGGTAGGATATACATGCTTGTAGTTCCTCCACTTTATTAGCCAGCGATTGTACGTTGGCCAATGGTATCGATTGCAAAGGCAGATTAGCCACTCATCGCCAGATCCTCACAAGGCACCCCGATCTCCTTCCGCAATACCTCAGTCTCCTTCTCCTGCGAATGACAGGGATGAGGGCCTGTTCGGGTGTCTGGAGTAAATCCCTCTCGTCTGACTCGTTAAAGAAAAATTCTTTGTCCAGTTCAAAGTGAGTAATCGCTGTTCTGATGTCCAGAAGCTCTTTTCGGTCATAAGAGACGGTAGCAGCAACATTATGTACCAAATAAGTTACAAACGATGCGAAAAAGCTAACAAAATAGCACAGTTGGTTAAGAGCCCATACAAATCGGCAGCCATCCCCACCGGCGCCATCTTTCTAAAACACATTGCTAATCTTTGTTTAACGAACAAAACAGCTGCTATTAGCAAACGTGTTTGGATTAGGGCTGGCACAATTATTGTTAAATAAATCGTCATAATCGTCTTAATACATTACATTTTAGGAGAAGAGTTATTCAACTTTATATTCAAGTAGATATAGTTTAACCAATAGCAGCTTTCCATTTTTACATGAAGTGGGTCAAGTTAGTCATCATTTTACAAGCAGAATGGCACAGTTGGGAGGAAAAGCTTCATTTACGAAAGTTAAGCAACTAAAACCATTCGTTTTTGAGACAGGGGTATCACTAAAGCTGTATTGTATGTATTAGGTATGTCGTAGCTACAAGAAAAGTTTGAAAACCCCATGCTTTAGAAAAGCAGGCAATTACTACATGTACTGAATATGACTCAAATTCCTTTGTCTTTTACCCAGATTTTAGCTGAGATGTAGAGAAGCCTTAATAAACACCAGTCAGGAGGCTACAGACCACCCAAGAGGTATGCTTAGATATGCAGAAAATACGTAGAATTAAGCATAATGATTATGACTGCAGAAGTTGCAGGAAAAAGCTGTTTCAGGTGTTTGGAAAAAATGCTAAATTCAGGGCCATCCCACATCCATCGTCATGAGCTTTGTGCTCCATCATATTTTTTGGGGTGCATGATGCCCCTTGCATGTGTAAAAGTGGGTGGGCTTAAAGCAAATTACCCTCCCTTCCCTTTGTTTTCATTTTCTCATCTGTGGCACAAAAATTGCGTCAGCCGTCACGTGTAAATATATATATATAAATATGAGAGAGAGAGAGAGAGAGAGAGAGAGAGAGAGAGAGAGAGAGAGAGAGAGAGAGAGAGAGAGAGAGAGAGAGAGAGAGAGAGAAAGCTTAACATTGCCTACAGACATTTCACAACCGACCAGCATGTCCTCATCTACAGGTCTTTGTGTAATATTAGAGGCCACATCATCTTATGGGTGGGGAGGGTGTCTGTTACTGTTTTTAGGCAACACCTAATGACGGTTGACTCATTTCTGCATTTCTGTTACATGTATTTTGAATTTGAAATACATATTTTAATTATTTGAGTATTTTGTCATTTGAATTACACTGGGCTGAACTACACTCCAATATATTTAGTATTTTCAAAATACTGTAATATGTATTTTCAAAATACAAAATACTTTTCCATACAATGGTTCATAGCGGTTCACATTTTGTTGCCCCCCTTTCACCCTGCGTTGGTATCAGAAGTCTGATAGCACTATGGTGTGATAAAAGCGTCTGCCAAATGAACTAAATATAAAATGTAAAAATAAAAAAAAATGAACAATTGCAAAGAATGCCGAGTATTATTCTAATGAGCTCCTCCCCAAAACAATACACAGTGTGCTTTTTTGCATTTTGGTAATTTAGCAGACACGCTTATCCAGAGTGACTTGCTCAACTAAGGTAGATAAACAACAACATATAACATTCATAGCAAGTAAAACTTTTTGTAACCATTACTGNGAGAGACTTTCTGTTAAGGGGAGCCCTGCTCTCTCTGAGGATCTGCTACAGTACAGTGCTGCTGCAGGCCCAGGCAGAATGTAGGTCAGCCACACCCTCTCTGTCCCAGGCCACACCTCTCATACCACCACAAAACAGGTTTTCACCAGCAGAACCTTGAGTGAACCCGCTCCCCATGGCAACGCAGCTGTGGCTTGTCTGGCTGGGGGTAAAAGGGGGGGGGGGGTGAGTTCCATGGCAAAATAGGCCACGGCGGACACTACCCACAATGTCTGCACCCCCTCCGATTTGTCTTCTTCACTTCTGAGGAACTGGTCTCTGGTCTCCCTTCTCCAGGAATCCTGACCATATACAGCCCCCAGATTACAGGCTTAACGATATGCATGTTCTGTTCTGTGTACTAGAAGAATGTGTTGTCGTGGCCGCTCTCAGGCAAGGCACCCATTATCTCTCAACAGTGTTTAAATTTTCCGTCGTGTTGATACTGTGCCATAACTGTTTGTCTTTTGGGAAATGTGAAAGTGGTAAAAAAAAGGCAACCTTTTAAGGAGACAAAAACAAAGGGGGCGTTTGAGTCTGGTTTATTGAAGGGGAGGGGTGAGTCAGAAGAGGAGAAAATCGACCTCCCTCACCAAGGGTGGAATGTGAGCAGGCACTTTGGGGTTGCTGGCAGCTGACTGTCAGGGTGTGGGTGAATGACTTCCACTATGAGGCCAGGTCAAACAGTTTCATATACAGACACGGACCATCATAGTCACTGGGAAAACACACACACCATCATATAAATGGCAGGCAGCAAGAAATGCTGTATGACTATACGCTGCTCAACTGTTGTCTCCGTGTTACTGATTAAATACACAAACACAGTCTTGTACATCTAACCTTGTGGGGACACACAATTCAGTCCCATTCAAAATACTATTTTCCCTAACCCCTAACCCTAAACCTAGCCTGTACTATTACCCTAACCCCAAAATGTAACCTTAACCCTAACACTAGCTCCTAATCCTAACCCTGACTCTAAAACTAATCCTAGCTCCTAAACCTAATTCTAACCCTAACACTAATTCTGACCTTAACCCAAAACCCCCTAGAAATAGATTTTTTACCTTGTGGGGACCAACAAAATGTCCCCAGTTGGTCAAATTTGTGTTTGGGGACCAGAAGTCCCCACAAGAATAGTTAAAATTGTCCACACACACACATACACACAAAAGAAATCAGGAAAGCAACAAATTGCTGATAATATGCTTCACCGGATATTGAAATATTTACAGTTGAGGAAGTGTGCAAAATGACTTGTGCGTCACTAGTATTTCAATGAGGTGTGATTCTCAAATTCTAAATAATTCTTGCAGTTCAAGAATGACAAGTATAAAGCAGAGGCAGAGGCATAGGAGATCATTATTTTTACAAAAAAACAGAAGGGTGCAACAAAAAGTAGATTTTATGATTCAGTCACGTGTGGGTTTTAGGACCCGTCTTTGTGAACCTGCAGTAGTTCCCACTTGTTGGGTAACAAGGCCAAGCTGGTACCTGAGCTCATCGAGGTACTGCTCCCACTGTTCATCAACACTCAAAACAAAATATCTAATTTCAACCCGGAATTTGAGCCAAATGGCAATAAAAACAAGCATCAATCATATTGAAGTGATGACAGAAGTTCCATACAAAGCAGCAGACACCAGCACAGCCGTGGTTTACAGATGGAATACGATACCCTGGGAGGAAGGAGGATCTCAAGATAGGCCTACCTCAATGGAGAGTATAATCCCATAGTGAGATACCAGTATGAAACTCGAGAGGCTTGACTGAAAGTCAATCTCATGTTATGTAATATACATATATATATATATTTTTTTTATGTTTTGGGTGTGAAAAGAGGAAGCCTACACCGATCCAGCAGATGGTCATTACAGTAGAGCATGGTGCTATATCACCACCAAATCAACCAGGCATTGTACATCTAGTTAGTGTCTCCAGTCCACTACTTCTGCTGGTGGAGAGACCGGTTGTAACTACCACAACTTGTACATCTGTAACTGAATAGCAAAGTGTTCTCCGTAATGCCGCTGCACATTAATAAACGCCTGCAGGTGAATGAGACCTGAGAAAAAGTGGTGAAATTCCAGAGCACTAAACCTTGTGTTAGTCTGATTACAGGGGTCAGATGTCAGGATAAACCCACACAGACCTTTGCCATTTCCTTTAAAGGTTAGAGGTCACTGCAACTTCAAATATCTCTGTCCGGAGCAGAGCAGCTACTCTACCGGACCAATGTCTATTCACCTCCCTAACAGTCACACAACACTGACTAGAAATTTGACAAGTTATAGCTAGCCTGATTCACAGAGAGACCCTTCACTGTGCTGTATAGTGAAATATCAGTCCTTCTCAACAGATTACAGCCCAAACCACCTGTGAGTGCAGGTGCAACGGAATCATGCTGAATGACATCTTGCATGATATCTTATCCCATCCAGAGGCTGGCTCTCTGACCAACACAAATGCCCGGGCTGGGGGCCTGAATTCCAGGGGAACCTCCATGTGGATGTGTGCTATTGTGCCACTGGCAGGCAGTCTCCGGGCCTCACACAAAGCTATCTCTCAGCAGACAGTGTCCCTAGCCTCTCTCCTTCTTGCTGACCAACAGTCGTGGCCAAAAGTTTTGAGAATGACACAAATATTAATTTTCACAAAGTTTGCTGCTTCAGTGTCTTTAGATATTTTTGTCAGATGTTACTATGGAATACTGAAGTATAATTACAAGCACTTCATAAGTGTCAAAGGCTTTTATTGACAATTACATGAAGTTGATGCAAAGAGTCAATACTTGCAGTGTTGACCCTTCTTTTTCAAGACCTCTGCAATCCACCCTGGCATGCTGTCAATTAACTTCTGGGCCACATCCTGACTGATGGCAGCCCATTCTTGCATAATCAATGCTTGGAGTTTGTCAGAATTTGTGGGGTTTTGTTTGTCCACCCGCCTCTTGAGGATTGACCACAAATTCTCAATGGGATTAAGGTCTGGGGAGTTTCCTGGCCATGGACCCAAAATATCAATGTTTTGTTCTCCGAGCCACTTAGTTATCACTTTTGCCTTATGGCAAGGTGCTTCATCATGCTGGAAAAGGCATTGTTTGTCACCAAACTGTTCCTGGATGGTTGGGAGAAGTTTCTCTCGGAGGATGTGTTGGTACCATTCTTTATTCATGGCTGTGTTCTTAGGCAAAATTGTAAGTGAGCCCACTACCTTGGCTGTGAAGCAACCCCACACATGAATGGTCTCAGGATGCTTTACTGTTGGCATGACACAGGACTGATGGTAGCGCTCACCTTGTCTTCTCCGGACAAGCTTTTTTCCGGTACGGGGTTTGTTAGCCTTTCCCCTAAGTAGTCTCTTTTACTGAAATGGGGTCAGGAGTCGTCAGGTTAGGGACATGGAAAACGTCTTATAGTGTCTGTCCCTGATGTTTTTCCTGGAGAGAAGTGGCTTCTTTGCTGCCCTTCTTGACACCAGGCCATCCTCCAAAAGTCTTCGCCTCACTGTGCGTGCAGATGCACTCACACCTGGCTGCTGCCATTCCTGAGCAAGCTCTGTACTGGTGGTGCCCCGATCCCGCAGCTGAATCAACTTTAGGAGACGGTCCTGGCGCTTGCCGGACTTTCTTGGGCGCCCTGAAGCCTTCTTCACAACAATTGAACCGCTCTCCTTGAAGTTCTTGATGATCCGATAAATGGTTGATTTAGGTGCAATCTTACTGGCAGCAATATCCTTGCCTGTGAAGCCCTTTTTGTGCAAAGCAATGATGACGGCACGTGTTTTCTTGCAGGTAACCATGTTTGACAGAGGAAGAACAATGATTCCAAGCACCACCCTCCTTTTGAAGCTTCCAGTCTGTTATTCGAACTCAATTAGCATGACAGAGTGATCTCCAGCCTTGTCCTCGTCAACACTCACACCTGTGTTAACGAGAGAATCACTGACATGATGTCAGCTGGTCCTTTTGTGGCAGGGCTGAAATGCAGTGGGGATTCAGTTCATTTGCATGGCAAAGAGGGACTTTACAATTAATTGCAATTCATCATTTATCTTCATGACATTCTGGAGTATATGCAAATTGCCATCATACAAACTGAGGCAGCAGACTTTGTGAAAATTCATATTTGTGTCATTCTCAAAACTTTTGGCCACGACTGTACATTCCCTCTCACCAGCCACACAGTCATGCTATCTGCATTAGCTCTCCTCACAGCCTGCAGCCTGTGGTTACATGAAGGGAAAAACATTGAAGAAACCCGCTCTGGAAATTAGAGGAGTTAATTACATAAATAGCTTTTCTTTCAGTCTTCTTTGTCTTTAATGTGGTTGCCGGGAGCCATGCGTGGTAGCAGTGGAGGAAATGTAACTTGTTAACTATTTTTATTTCTCAATCTAGCCTACAGACACAGACTACACACAGCAGCTCTATCTAGACTGAATCTAACCTTTGGATGAGATCCTCGATTATTTTTAAAAAAAAGTCAATTATTTCTTTATGCTTGTGTAACGCGCATAATTGTATCAATCAGTCTCTTCATCTTATACCATAAATATTTATGATAACTTAAATACTGTGTACTACTGTGGCTAATTAGGCATACTACTCAGTCTGTAATTGTTTGCAAGCAGCATTAGTTCAGCCATGCCGGTCTGTCCCTGTGCTGCCCAGTGGGCAGGGTGTAGTGTGAGTGGAGCGGCTGGATGTGCACATGCCCATGTGGGTCAGGGAAGGAGTCCCCACAGGCCTCCAGAGTGTCAGCAGCACTAGGCCCACCTGCCAGGGGCACTCAAGAGACAACCCACTGACCTTTACCACTGAGCTCCTGCTCTCACCACCAATACTGCACTGGCTCCTCTATTACATACCCGCTCACACAACAAGGTACGTAGGCTTGTAGTAGCTTCCAACCTTTGATTCATTAATGAGTAGCCCAGAGCCTTATCCTTGTTTGACAACAAAGTGGCGGGGTAAAATCAGTGCTCTTCTCATAAAGCCATACGTAGAGTGGCTTCTGTGATTAGGGAACGGAAGGTTTTGCACTGAGTGTGTGTTTCAATATGGGCCATGCCACGTGAATTAAGTAGGACAGACAGTCAGGAGTGGCACTACAAAGTCACTGACTCCATTACCTCATACAGTAGATAAGTGTCAACAGGTCCATTCATCTGTTTACAGACACGGATCAAATGACTGAAACGAGAGCACTGTTGGGGTGGATTGGGGTGGATTACATGACATTACTGGTTGTAGATTGAGACTGAACAGCCCCAGAACAAAAGGAGCTCTTTCTGTTTGGTTAGCTTACATAGAATGTCAAAGGGTGCAATGACACTAAAACATACGTGAGGTGCCTGTTGATCTGTTGACAGATCGTCAGTAGGACTCGGCAGCTGTCTCACCTTGCATTAAGAGAGACAGCAGCCCCAAGTGCAAACAACCACTCTCATCGCTGGACAGAGGAGAAAAAGTGATGACAGTAGCATTAACAAAAACAGAGCAATAAAGTGTGAGGACCTTTGAGTAGTGAGGGAGCAGGGGCCTATAAATGGACATACGGACAGGAGAAAAGCCAGTTTACAGGCCAGCCCTCCTCCCTCTCCTCTGTTCTTCTTTTGCCTTACTCCACTAATCCAAACACCTGGAGGGCAGGGAGGAGGGGGAAGAGACGGCCCCATGTGACTGGGAGCTCACATGCAGCGTTACGCAACGTGTTACTGTAACACCTTGACTGGAGCCAGGGAGGTTAAGTAAAGCAGGGCCTGCATGGCACACTCTGCCAAGGGCACGGGAGGGGGCGGCGGGCCAGCTGGTGGGGTGACATCAAGTCAAAGAAGTCATGTATCAGCTGGTGTGTGCCACCATATGGGTTATAAGAATCAAAAATAGTAGTACTGTACATTAGCTGAACTTTTTAGTAATTTTGTTAGTGACATTGCTGACAGATTGTGAAACTAGGAGTAGAAATGAGTTATACAGATCACATCATAAGCTGCATCAATCATTAACTTGTAATATCCACAAATCATATTTACACAAATGAAATGCAAGTCTAGGAAAACGTTACATTAGGGGGATTCCATGGTAACAGAGTGATGGTGAATCTCAAATTTTCACTTTAAAATGCATGTCAACCAAAAACCAGTAATTGTCAACTTTTTCTGTGGAAATTGTTAAAAGTAGTCCTTGTGCATAGAGTTGCATGATTTGTTTAACTTTGCAATCATGTTTTTCTGTTTGGCATATATTTTAAAGAAAATAATCAGAGTCTCAGCATCACTCTGTTACTGTGGAATTGTCTGGAGGCAAGAGTCCAAGGTAACTATAAAGGAATAACTTATGTACCATTCCTAAACAAAATTCTATGGTTTAGGCTTAAGTAGGAAGTACTGCATAACTGCCAGTCCTTACTATAGGGTAATAATTACATAGGGATATTTCACTTGTTGTTACTGTGGTACAACATAAGGCCAAGATATTGTGCAACTTTACAAGCCAATAAATAACCATAACAGATAAGGCAAAATAAGACCTTTGAAACCATTCAACTTGAACATTGAACATTTGTATTTTTAGAAAAGACTGTCCTCCAGCTCCAGAAGCATGGGTTCAGTGAGGACAGGGGGAGGATCTGCGCTGGGTAAAGTTCACAATGGTGCACAGAAGGGCAGACAGTCAACAGTACAATGGAAACACACAACACATTTCTGGGGGGCTTTCACAAGTCAGGGAGAGGGCTTAGGCAGGAGTTAAGGCAGAGAGTATGAGGTCCACTGAACCTGTAAACCCAGGTTCTTCAGATGATCATCTCAGTTCTTGTCAAAACACACTGCTTTTTTCTTGACCTTGTGGAGGTTCAGCCATGGGCAAATAAACACCAAGAAACCAAAACTAGAGACTATTTTGTAAAAGCTTGGGGGCATATCAGGCCCATCTCTGTGGTGAGAGGATGTGTCCTCACCATTAGGGTGAAAGAGGAAAGTGAGCATGGCTTCTGAGGTTAAGGTTGACAACTAGGCTTTAACATCGTCTGTAGTGAACAGATCTGTGTTATGTAGCTGTGCTGAGTTGAGTACACTCACTGCACTGTAGATGTATTTTAGCCTCCAAGCCCGTCCTCATTCATTTCCAACGATAACTTGATATTCATCTTTCCACTAATAGGCCTATCTCACCTGGCTTATTCCTCTTGAACACAGTTAATGCATCCTAATCTAAACCATCATACTATCTTTTTAGTTCCATTATATTATCTTTACTATTTCATTCAAATTGATTTAATCTTTATGATATCTAAGCATTTTTACTGAAAATCTTGATGCAAAAAAAGTTAGGAATTCCAAGTTAAAGTATCTCAACCACAATGCAAACTATTAAACATTTCCTCTGTACTGTAAATACTTCCAAAGTTTGTGTGAGAGAGAGATAAACAATGTGACAGAAAGAAGACAGAAGGGAACTTTAAAGTAACCCTGCTCTTTGTTCACTGTTTCAGCAAATATGGATTATGAACTAATAACTTACAGGGAAAAAAGAATGCTGTTGTCCTCAAACCAACAGAGAGAAAGAAAAAGGGACATATGGGTGGGTTGCTAGGGAGAAAATAAAGACAGAGAGAAAGAGCTAAAGAGAGAGAGTTAGTGAGTAGGAGAGAAGGCCAGCACATGAAGTCAGATTTTGTGTTGTCTGGGAGCCATGTGCTTAGGCCAAACCTTCAAGTAAGTGGAGCTGTGAACATCAGAGCATGAGTCATACTGGAGGAGCCACTGCACCTCCATTCACACACACAGTTAGAGAAGTCAGAGAATGGAAAACATTAACACACCGGGCCAAATGACAGAATAATGATAGGAAACATTTCCATGTAACTCTTCAACGACAAAAACTGAGGAACGGGAACATGCTCTATACTGGATTAGAGAAGAAGAATAGCCTGATTTGAAACATTGTCACGGCAACAGCAAGACCTCACAACAGTGCACAGAAAGGCAAAATGTAGCAGCGGGGTTGTACAACCAGTGGCAGCAGCAGAGGCTTGAATGGCAAAAGCTGCATTGGCTGAGAAAGGAACAGTGGGTGAGTTAACGGTTTGCAGTTACACCGTGGTAAAGAAGGCACTGTCCCAATGGCAGCAAAACTGCTATGGAAATATGGATGACAATTCCCAACACTTATGACAACTGAGTGCCTCTCTTTATCTTACCTTCTTCGCACCACTGAGGTGTAAAAGTGGATGTAAAAGGTACAGGTAACTGCCAAAATAAAGGAAACACTTGAGTAAATGAAAGATAAAGTTTATTGAAAGCAGGTGGTTCCACACAGGTGTGGTTCCTGAGTTAATTAAGCAATTAACATCCCATCATGCTTAGGGTCATGTTTAAAAATGCCCAGTTGCCCATTATTTTGGAAGCTAAGGCAAGAAGAAGAGATCTGTGACTTTGAAAGAGGCGTGTCAAAGGAGCATAGGGGGTTCAATGAGGGGATTCTATTAATGGCCAGGGCATGAACCAGGTTAGCGTTAATTGCACTGACCGAAGCATGCACAGATGCAAGCATGCCTACATAAGCCTACACTCTTAGAAAAAAATTTGTCTAGAACCCAAAAGGGTTCTTTGGCTGTCTACACAGGATAACCCTTGGAAGAACCAATTTTGGTTCCAGGGAGAACCTTTTTGGGTTCCATGTAGAACCCTTTCCGGGCGTGAGCCAGGTGCCCCGTTCCGGCGAAGTCGGCTCAAAACAAAATGGACGTAGGTTAGTCAGCTGGAGTAATGAGTAGGATGATGTGTTTTGTGTGTGTGTCTCAGTCACCAGATCTCAAACTAATTGAACACTTATGGGAGATTCTGAAGCAGTGTCTGAGAGAGCATTTTCCACCCCCATCAACAAAACACCACGTGATCGAATTTCTCATGGATGAATGGTGTCACTCCAATAGAGTTCCAGACACTTGTAGAATCTATGTCAAGGTGCATTGAAGCTGTTAAGTCTTGTGGTGGCCCAAAGCTCTATTAAGACACTTTGTGTTGGTGTTTCCTTTATTTTGGCAGTTATCTGTATGTACACAACACAAGGGTGAGGTTTTATGGAAATTACATTTACTGATGTGTGTGCAGTGCCAATATTGACAGTTCCCCTGTGTCTTCTCAGATGTGTCTCCTCCATCAAAGCCCCCGTACCTGCATCACTACAGAACTATTTATATTCTCCTCTGAGCTCCATCACTGCCCCCACACCGGAGAGGCAGAGATAGAAAAGGAGAAGCTCAGTGGAGAAACATCATCATCGGTCACCTGGTAGTGGAGAAACAAGGAATAACTTAGTTGAGTGTGGAAGGCTGAACATTTGTCTAGTGTGTAACTATGTACAGTAATAGTATGTATTAATGTACATATGGATTCTAAATGTATCCATATGCAAAGCTTTATATGAGGGTTGCCAGAAGATACCGACCCTACCGTTACGATTGTTTACACTGAGCTGCACTGAAGTCGGAACACAATCACGATTACATTAAGACACCGTGGAGCCGGCACGAGATATGGGTTGGAAAACATACCTCAATGCAGGGATAGAATATGCCAAAGTACTCCAAATTTGACCTTTATCCACACTGCTCCATCAAGAAGATTAAAATACTGCTTTAGTTTTCCCAGAAAAGCAGTAGCCATTTTGGAATAGCACT
Organism: Hucho hucho; assembly: GCA_003317085.1. NCBI lineage: Eukaryota > Metazoa > Chordata > Actinopteri > Salmoniformes > Salmonidae > Hucho > Hucho hucho. The sequence goes on from QNTS01000319.1 coordinate 80,130, forward strand.
TCATGTTGAACAACAAAGGAGCTGATTCGCTGACACTGCCATCCCAAAATGGCTGCGGTGGCTACTGATAGCTAGCATGAGGACAAAAAGGGCAGTTTTCCAGGAAAACGAGTAATATTTAAATCTTCGATGGAACTGTGTTTTAATGCAACTATGATTGCGTTCCGACCTCAGTGCAGCTCATTGTAAACAAGTGTAATGGTAGGGTCGGTATCTTCTGGCAATATATGAGGGGTGCATCTCAAAGTGGGGTTGCATGCACAGTGTAGTGCATATTGTGTGTAGTGTATGTGTACACTCTTAGAAAAAGGAAAACCTTTTTGGTTCCATGTAGAACCCTCTGTGGAAAGGGTTCTACATGGAACCCAAAAAGGTTCTCCCTGGAACCAAAATTAGTTCTTCCAAGGGTTATCCTATGTAGACAGCCAAAGAACCCTTTTGGGTTCTAGATAACACATTTTTTTCTAAGAGTGTAGGCTTATGTAGGCATGCTTGCATCTGTGCATGCTTGGGTCAGTGGATGTCTGGCTATTCTCTAAAACCCCAAGCAAGCTTCCTCTTCTCAGAATAGGGAACCAGCCTCTGTTTATCGGAAGCATGCCGAGCAGACACAAACACAGCTCTGGACTGGCTTTACTACAGGTTGCAAGTGCACTTGTACATCTATTTATGATGTTGAAAACAGTGACCCCAACACACAGACTGTCCAGTGCGGCAGGTAGCAGTTAAGAGCATTGGGCCAGTAACTAAAAGATTGCTTGTCAAATCCCCAAGCCGGTAAGGTGGAATAATCTGCTCCCGGGTGACATGGATGTCGATTGAGGCAGCACCACCTCTCTGATTCAGTGGGGTTGGGTTAAATGCAGAAGACACATTTCAGTTGAATGTGTGCAGTTGAATGTGTGCAACTGACTAGGCATCCCCCTTTCCGTTCCCAGTCTCCACACATGCCAACATTCCTCTGGTTCTATGCAGTAAACATTCTCTTCCATATAGAGAACGAGCCACACTATTCTGAGAAGAGAAAGTTGGGGATTTTAGAGAATAACCAGACATGCACTGACCCAGGCATGCACATGCAAGCATACATGCATAAGCCTAACAGTTGGCTATCAACAAGGCAATGCTATGTAAGGCACAGAGAAGGTTTATTTTCAGGGGCCAAGATAAAAGTATAGGCACACTGCCGCCCTCTCTGACAACTTCATGTCATGCTTGATTCTTGAAACTCAATTGTCCATGATTGTTTTGGATTGATTTTGAATTGGGCATTTCTAATTTGGACTACAGTTGGCTGCCTATCAAATAATCAGTCCTCTGTGGCTCCTCAAAAACCCAGGTAAGGCCCATGACTTAACCTCTTAAGTCTACGGTGCCTGATTTGGGGCAAAAAAATTACTGACAATATGTTTACATTATTTATGTTACTAATTTTAATAATTTCACACTGTTTTATGTCAGAACACAAAAAACTAGACAGTTCTAGGACACACAGGATTCTCTGTCGAATGAATGTGTATCTGGCTCCATCCTGTGGTCGGCTAAGTCATTACAATGCATTTTGTCAGCTATTTTCCACGTCACGTCAAAGGGGCGGCACGCTCGCAACACATAAATGATACAGACAACGATGGACCCCTATCGAACTGTACTAAAAAGAATACAAACTATACACTTCCTACATAAAGAAGTCATTTTGTGTTTAAGTCAAGAGACAGGCTAAGCACATCAGCAGAACCAAGAAAAAGCGCCCTTTTCACAGCACTTCTCAGAGTGGACACGCTGTTTAAATGGCCAAATTGTTGATTTAGACATTTCGACTCACTAATGTCATTATATTTTGAGGAAGCTCTGAAATAAAGATTGAGGCAGCTCTGTCGGCTCAAAACAAAAGTGATGTAGGTTCAGCACGTGGAGTAATGAGTAGGATTCTGTTTTCACATGCAAAAATGTTTATATATATATAAAACGCTTTATCGGCCTTCCCAATGAAACTAGTTTTGAAAATTCAAACATATATTTTATAGAAAAAATATTGTTTACAATATGACTGAGCGGTGCAGATTACCATTTGATTTGAGAGGGCGCGCCTCCCTCACCGGCTTTGCCCGGATACGTGATGGGCCATAGCCCGGTTCAACCCAGGGCACCTTAATCGAATCCCCTCACTGACATGGCGAGTCCTCACACATCCTATACGACAGAGAATGATTCTCAGCACTCAGTGGCATCTTACTGCTTCCATGTAGTATATGGTTGTAAATGCACTTTTCCATTTGAGTCAACAAGCTCCGGAGCATGCAGTGAAGCACAAAAGTGTCTATTGCCATCTACTGGCCACATTTAGCAATGGTTTGCCCATGCATGAACAAATATAAATAATCAAGTCTAGATTCACCATGGCTCAAACTACATGTTCAAATGACTAATAAACAATTTACTATCTTGTCATGTTGTACTGTTTTTTCTAAAAGAGTAGAGAATTTATTATCCCCCGGGGCATTCATTAATGATAGGCCACTTCTTATACTAAAACTAACTGAAGTGAAGAGACAGAATTCAGCAACTCTTGGAGGACAGTGGAAGTTGATAAAGTGATTATTTATTGTTAACAGTAAAACCAATGGGTTTATGCCCTTCATCAGGGTTAATAGAAAGATACTGTAAATTAAGGAGGGTTTTATATATTTCATACTGGCCCCCTATGGGTTCAGTGACCAATTACAATGGGATTATAAAGCATGATGTGATTGGTAAATGAGTTGCAGAAAGCTGACAAATTGTATTTAGGCATAGACTAACCAATAGATTGTGCAATCATTTTTTGTAATTGGACCAACGTGATTATAATGAGGATGACTAATGATCTAAAGCCGGGAATTTGATAGTGTAGCCAGGATAAAATCAAAGAGTGAACATAGTGCTCTTTGACAATATACTTATTTAAAGTTCTACAGACAAACGTTTGAACCAGTCAATACTGTAGCCTACTCCTTTTTACAGAGAAGAGTTTGCCCTTTTGTCAGTAGGGTTCAGTCCAATTGCACATGTACTGTAGTCCTACATACCTCACCCATAGAGCTCAAATAAACTTCATGCTTAGATGTAATGAATTGAAGTAGGCCTGTAGAGGTGGGTGTCTGAAAATAAAAGTATTCCTGCTTTTTGGCATACATTTTTGTGCTGTCGATATGTTTGTCCTTGTTCGATAGAGCCATTGGCCGTCTTTCAGCCATGTTCCTATCAGCGGATTAATTGTTAAATATACAAGCTGACCCGTTTTCCTCTCTGAAAGACTACAACTCATTTGGGCTCTGGCCCCGTCCCTCCCCAAGGCAGGCTTATTTGAAAGGGAGGCGGACATTAACAAACACAATTCTATGGGCAAAACTGAAAGAACTGACTAGACCACAATGGCTTCAAGTAATTCCTCTCATCAACTTGAATTTGAAGATGTATAATTTTTTGTGCTACATGGTGAATTTAACCGGAATATAGCAAAGAGGATTTTAAGCAAAGAGTCAGCTAAACAACTACAGCTAGCCATATCTATGACTAAAAGTAGAAGAGGTTTTACAATCAGAGATCTATTGTATCTCAATTGTAAAACCTCTCCTCTTTTCAGTCGTAGATATGGCTACTAAACAGCAAGCGTTAACGTTACAACCAGCCACCTAAAGCTAGGTTTACCAGCCAACGTTAGCATGACTGGAGTTGGCTAGCTAGTTAGCCTGTCACTATGCACAAGGCCTCCCGTTTGTAACTTTTTAGCAAATGTGTAACATCAGCAACTGTACATAGTTTTACTAGCTAGCTATGTAACATACTTGACATGGGTTGACATTGGTTATGATTATGACCGTGGATACATTTCAAAATCATAGGCAGGACGCAAGATAGTATTCCAAACAGATGTAAATAACAATTATTGGCTATCCAGCAAGCTAGCTAGCCAAATTGACTAACAGTGAGGAGAAACAATACAACAATTTAACTGTTGTAAATCTCTACAACTGATGAGCTGGTTTTACTATAAAAAGTATTTGCCTAAGCATACTGTTAGACATGGCTGTAGCTAGATACTGTCTGCCTACGTATGTACATTTGTACAGTCTGGTCACTGTGCACATGTTGAGTGTTATGCCATATTTATTTATATTACGCTCGATATTGTTCTAAATGTAATCTCTGTGCCTATGCACATGTACGCATGTTCAACTAGACTGTCCTAATCGTGTTATGCTGGCACAGTTCAACTGTCGTTCAAACTGTGGAATGGAGTATAATTTATTATATATTTTTTGTTTTATAAATAATACCGTGTGGTGCCTGAGCTTCTATCTGGATTGGATTCTTGGAGAAACATAATTCCTTTGCCTGCGTGTCATTGTATCCCTCTCGATGGATTGAAGATTATGCTGGATTTCAAGCAGAAGATGACTCAAGAGGAGATGAATAGCAGTTTGATCATGACAACACTCCCACAGCTGTACAAGTGTTCCCTGAATTTAGTGTGTTTATTTGGAATGACAATTTCATCATGACCACCTCACCCATCATCTGCTGATCACCAGTTCTCTTAGCTACAGATTGTTAAACCAAATCATGTGATTCATCCAAAGATTTTTGGTATCCATTACTGGGAGTTACAGGATAGGTACTGTTTGGTGTAGCATAGCACCGAATTTTCCAACAACCTTTGTTTGGCGATGCTGTCATCCGCAATTCGTGGAAACAGGAGTCTCATAAAATGTGTGTCCAGTTGCAAGGGGGTCTGTTTGAATTTAGAAAACGCTCAGTTACTTTTTATGCTCCATTAAGTAATCCAACAATTTGTACGCTGCCATTTTGTCTATTTCAAGTATTCTTTCATTGATCAAGAGAAGTGTCTGTCATCATGACATGCCGCATGGACACCTTCCAATGGTCTGAAAAACACAGCTGTAGCTCTGCCATCTTCCACTAGATGCGGACATAGGCGGACGCGGTGGATTGAGACGCAGCCCGTGCAAAAAACATCTCTAGTTTAAATGTATTAATTCTGATGGGGATTTTTTTTTAATTATATTACTTTGACGGGCGAGTCAAGACTCTTAAAGTATTAAAAACAAAGCAGTCACACACTTACATGTTCATTTAGAATGTGCTCCAAAAAAGTTACTAATTTGTGTTAACATGATACAGCTCTGATCATGTACTGTAAATCCAAACCTTCAAAAGACAACATTACATGGAACCCAATTACATCGTGAATACATGGCATTCAATTACATCAGGTTCAGCAGCGGGATGATTTTTGTTGTTGAGTGGATGATCAGGGGGCTGGAACATAATTACAAATAATTTGTAGTCTGCAAATTGACCCTAAGAAGATCAAACAGATACTATTTCACATAAACAATCATTTCAAACCTTGCTTACATTTGTATACGATCACATACACTGAGTGTAGCCTACAAAACACTAGGAACACCTTCCTAATATTAAGTTGCACCCCCCTTTGCTATCAGAACAGCCTCAATTCGTCGGGGCATGGATGTCGAAAGCGTTCCACAGGGATGCTGGCCAATGTTGACTCCAATGCTTCCCACAGTTTTGTCAAGTTGGCGGCTGAATGTCTTTTGGGTGGTAGATCATTGTTGATACACACGGGAAACTGTTGAGCATGAAAAACGAGTGGTGTTACGTTTAATGCCAGGTCTTCCGAGGCATGCATCGAAATTGCTAAACAGTGTACTTCGCAGCAGTGTGCCGATGCCTGTATCGCTTTGTCAGAAGCGCGTGATCAATGACGTTCAAAGCTTTGTTTCGTTTAACAACCACCCGATTGGTTTGTTTGGTAGAAGACAAAAAGGCTATGCTGCGCACACGCTACAGGGTGCGGGGGACATTTATAATTTTGCTGCTCTAAATTATTTTGACCAGCAGGTGCCACTAGTGTACACGGTGTTGATTAAAGCCTCGAGTAATGAACCTATTTTCGACACTATTGGTTGGAAAACCTCATAATGTATATATTATTCTTTTTTATTACTGTTGCATTCACTTCTCCCACCTGCTGCTCCCCCTATGGAGATTCCCAAACAGACTCTTATCCTACCCCCATCACCCAAATCAAATCAAACTTTATTTGTCACATGCGCCGAATTCAACAAGTGTAGACTTTACCGTGAAATTCTTACTTACAAGCCCTTAACCAACTGTGCAGTTCAAGAAGAACATATTTATCAAGTAGACAAAAATAAAAAGTAACACAATAAGAATAACAATAACGAGGCTATATACAGGGGGCACTGGTACGGAGTCACTTCCTGCTTTAATTTCTGCTTGTAAACAGGAATAAGGAGGATAGAATTATGGTCAGATTTGTCAAATGGAGGGCGGGGGAGAGCTTTGTATGCATCTCTGTGTGTGGAGTAAAGGTGGTCTAGGATACTTATTTTCCTGGTTGCACATGTGACGTGCTGGTAAAAATTTGTTAAAACTGATTTAAGTTTGCCTGCATTAAAGTCCCCGGCCACTAGAAGCGCCGCTTCTAGGTGAGCATTTTCTTCTTTGCTTATGGCCTTATAGTTGGTTGAGAGCGGTCTTAGTGCCGGCATCGGTCTGTGGTGGTAAATAGATGGCTACGAATAATATAGATGAGAACTCTCTTGGTAGATAGTGTGGTCTACAGCTTATCATAAGGTACTCTACCTCAAGCGAGCAATACCTCAAAACGTCTTTAATATTAGACATCGCGCACCAGCTATTATAGACAAAAAGACACACACCCCCACCCCTTGTCTTACCAGAGGTAGCGTCTCTGTTCTGCTGGTGCATGGAAAATCCCGCTAGCTCTATATTGTCTGTATATTCGTTCAGCCACGTCTCGGTGAAACATAAGATGTTACAGTTTTTAATGTCCCGTTGGTAGGATATTTATCCAATGGTCATTTATCAGTGATACAGTTGTAAACGTGTATTATTATTATTATTATTCATATTTTGTCTCATTCACTTATTTTTTTACCTGCACTCTTGGATCCCGGAGCATAACATTTTCGCTGTACCCTGCAATTACATCTGCTTCCCTGTACGTGTGACTAAACACAATCTAATCAAGATGCTTAGTTTCCCTATCACTATGAAAAACCCAGAATCTTTGCAGTTCTTGGCACACTCAAACCTGTGCGCCTGGCACCTACCCTGTTCAAAGGCACTTAAATATTTTGTCTTGCCCATTCGCCATCTGAATGGCACACATTCACGATCCATGTCTCAATTGTCTCATGGCTTAAAAAGCTATTGTCTCAAGGCTTAAAAATCCTTCTGTCACCCATCTCCTTCCCTTCATCTACACTAACAAGTGGCATCAATAAGGAATCATAGCTTTCACCTGTTCAGTCTATGTAATGGAAAGAGCAGGTGTTCCTAATGTTTTGTACAATCAGTGTATATCACTCTAATATGGGTGGGAATACTTTAGAACAGATTTCCAAAATTAAAATCACTTGGACCTGATTTGCTGGTGTTTTTACTCTTTTCGTAAATCTCCTCTGTCAGTGTTATCTCCCAGAGGCCCATTCTCAGTAGAACACACACACACAATAGTTAAGAATACTCTATTCTGTTGCATAAAACAACCATTTGAATGCAATTAAAAGTATTATAACATAATATTGCAATTTTTCCACCATACATTGTACAAGCCATATATTTAGTTTACAATTACCTTTAACGCTATTCATCTCAAAGAGATAGCTAAGCAACCTCTGAGAATTCAGTTTTGCCAGATTTGTAATATACATTACATTTAAATCTGGGTTCAAATTACCCATCTGCAAGCCCTGGTTGAAAGGGGTACGTCGATGCTCTGGCAGATGAAAGCGCCTCGAGTTATTTATAGCACCTAAGTGTTTGAATTTCTTTTCACCCTTTTTCAGAATGTTACATAACCAATTTGGTTCAATCATAGTGGAAAGTTTTAATATATCAAACACTTATTTGCATGATAGTCCTTCTAAACATCTAAATTAATCTACTGTAGTGTCATACAATGATTTCTTTTTTAAACATATTTTGGAAATGCTTATCAATCGGTGATTCATCTGCAAGTTTTAAACAGTCAAGAAACTCGGTATGGTTTAGAATGTATACTAAACAAAAATATAAATGCAACATGTAAAGTGTTGGTCCCATGATTTCATGAGCTAAAATAAAAGATTGCAGACATTTTTCCATACGCACAAAAAGCTTATTTCGCTCAACTTTTGTGCACAAATTTGTTTACATCCCCGTTAGTGAGCATTTTTTCCTTTGCCAAGATAATCCATCCACCTGACAGGTGTGGCATATCAAGGAGCTGATTAAACAGCTTAATCATTACACAGGTGCAGCTTGTGCTGCGGACAATAAAAGGCCAGTCTAAAATGTGCAGTTGTCACACAACACAATGCCACAGATGTTTTGAGGGAATGGGCAATTGGCATGCTGACTGCAGGAATGTCCACCAGAGCTCTTGCCAGAGAATTGCATGTTAATTTCTCTATGTCTCCAACGTTGTTTTGAGAATTTGACAGTACATCCAACCGGCCTCAGAACCGCAGACCACATGTAACCACGCCAGTCCAGGACCTACACATCCGGCTTCTTCACCTGTGGGATCGTCTGATACCAGCCACCCGGACAGCTGATGAAACTGAGGAGTATTTCTGTCTGTAATAAAACCCTTTTGTGGGGAAAAACTAATTCTGATTGGCTGGGCCTTGCTCCCCAGTGTGTGTGCCAGTCTCCCAAGTGGGTGGTCCTATGCCCACCGATAGCTGCGCCCCTGCCCAGTCATGTGAAATCCATAGATTAGGGCCTAATTAATTAATTTAATTTTACTGATTTCCTTATATGAACTGTAACTCAGTAAAATTGTTGAAATTGTTGCCCTTATATTTTTGTTCAGTATATTTGTATATTTAAGTGCACACAGCCTTGCCTGACAACTCAAACTTGGTAACATACTTCAGTCTGAGAGTGCGATCACTGAAGTCATTTGTGGCGACGTCAAAATGAGGGGTGTTGTACAAAACAAGGCATCAGCGGTTGGATCATCTCTAACCCATCAGCATATCAAAGCCAATGACGAATTTTCAAAACGCCGCTTTACCCACATGTGTTCTGGCCCAACCCATCGGTTTATGGGACCAATCAGACGGTCTAGAACAGATTTCCATTCTAGAAATCGTCGGGGAAGTACTCAGATCCAGACTCATTGCGGAGAAGAAACTAACGTCCGTGGGCATGGCGTTTAGGTAGATAGGCAACACAGCCATGGAGGCCCACCTAATCATCAAGAGCATTATAGGAAACAAATAGAAAACAATGTAAGAACAGATAAAAAAAAATCTAAGTATTAACACTGAAATACAACACAGAACCATTTACAACACACACATTATTATCACCATCATTAAAACTGACAGTCTGAGTCCTGTTTGTCAGTGTCCCCTTTACAGCAACTGACTGTAGTGTATGTGGAATGCTATCCAGCCAGTCAGGTCAGCCCCTCCTTTCGCACGCACAGCCCCAATCAGTATCGCCATGACGGCGGGCTGATACCCTGGGGAACATAGGGATCCGGGTGAGAACATTCCCATCCACTTCTCAGGTGGCAGTAGGTGGCAGTAGCAGGCCGTGACCTGTGACCTCATTCCCTTTTAAGGCTCATAGGTTGTCTCTCCCTGTTGGGAAACGTCAGTCATCGCTCTCATTAAAACAAATAGGTTACTGGTTTTGCTCAGAGGAGAGGAGACAATAGGAAACAACTATTACGTGTCTGTATATTTGTGTGTGAGAGAGGGAGAGAGCATCACAGTCACTGCTGATGCTGTTCCAATGTGACTCCTTTCCACAAAGTAAAGTACCTCAAGGAAGTCTTTGAGGAATGTTGAGTGTTCAATGGTGGAATTCATGTAGAGTTCGCTCCACCAATAAATAAAGGACATTCTGTTCAATGGGTTTCAAAATGTAGCCCCAAATCTGTTGTCTTCAGACGTATATACACAACATGTGTATTTTAAATAAAGTACCATCAACCTATCATCTTCCACCTGTTCCTCTCATGGCACCCACTTGACAACCAACCAAACAGGGGTCTGTCCATCATGGAACATTTAAACATGATTTGTCATGTTATTAAAAACAAAACTAAAAACAGCAAAATGTCTGTTCAAAATCCTTTGAACTCAGTCCTGGTTTGTATTTACTCATCATTGCCATAGAACGGTGTCTACTTCGAATAACGTCCAAGACTGGAAGTAGTGCACAGAGGTTTCTTTTGACCCTTTGGACACTGGCGCAGAACAAAGTCAAAGTTCGCCGACGTGCACATGGCGTAGAAGACGTTAGCTTTGTCCGGAATGAGTAACTCTGAAAAACAGAAGATATGGGGGTTGGTATGAGAAAGGAGAATATTACATACAGTATGGGTACACTATTAAAATGTCCTCTTCAATCATTCCAGGACAACAATATCTTCAGTAATATTTCTACTGTGGTTCAGTACAGTTAATGCCAAACTATAACAACTCTTTGCTTGGCCAACACTGATCTGCACAGTGATGTGGCATCTTGGAGTGGGAATATGTACTGTGTAAGAGCATTGATTGCTTTAGCTCACCTCTTTCCTGGGAGATCCGCTGTGTCAGGGTGAAGTCTTGGCAGGTCAGGTGCTCCAGGTTGTGTTTTTCCAGGGCCCTCTGGATCACCTGGGCAGTTTTGTCCTGACTAGTCAGCTGAGAAGGACACAAGTCAAACAAGCAGTTAATATGCTGTAAATTAATGAGGAAGCGAAGGGTTTGGCTGCAAAACCTCCCTTCAACCAACCAGAGTATCTTAAATAACATGTGGTTGTCTCACCTAGCTATCTTAAGATGAAAGCAATAACTAAGTCCCTCTGGATAAGAGCGTCTGCCAAATAACTAAAATGTAACCAACACAGCAGTTCTTCTCATAGTTTATCATAATCAAAGATAATGTACAGAGCTAGAGTACTATTCACATGATCCCTTTTACATTTCCGTAACAGGACCCCAAGATAATCCCTACCGCCAGATCCCAACCCAAGCTCACCAGGATGCTCTTGTACATGTTGCCGTTGCCAGCCTCCACACTGACCCTCACTATACAGGAGTCAGCCACCTGTCTGTTGTAGAGAGGGAGGGAGGTCATGGACACAGAGCGCTTGTGATGAGAGGCCAGCATGGGTTTAGGGTGGGCAGCCACTGGAGCAGAGAGGTCAGGCTGAGAACTGGAGGAACAATTGGCGGGACAACTGGAGGGAGTGGAGCCATCTGGGGAGGAGGGTAAGGCCTCCACCACATTTTGACAGGAGCTGGACAGAGACTGGGACAAGGTAGAGAACATCCATGAGTGCCATTGGGAATAATGAATTAGTCTTTCAGTTTGTCTGTCTGAGATATTGACCTCAGCACATTTGTGGACAAATGAAGTATTGAGCCATGCTTCACCAGAGAGGCATGTGCTAAGCAAACAACACTCCTGCTTGGCTTCAAGGACCTGGTCAATTGACATTCCAGTTCTCAAGGACATCAGTTTCGATGAGATGTCAATGGGGATCACTGTTATGAATGGGAGGTTATATAAAAATCCACATAATGGCAATTACTTTTGAATTGCTTCATGGTTTAACTACTGGTATTAGTAAAGTGTACCTAGAGGATGTTTTGTAGTACAGTGTGTTCTATTAAAATATTTGAAACCGCTTTAACCAGGGTGAGCAATGACTGACAGAAAGAGAGAGACAGTCAGAGGCATGTCTAAAGGGGATAGGAGAGAGCTGTACCTGCAGTCTGAGTGTGGAGGGAGGGGTGGAGAGATCCTCCATCTCAGAGCCACTAGACCCTGAAGACGACACACTGATCTGGTCTGCATGGGTTTTCCTGCTGGATCCCTCACTCACTTTCAGGAGTCTGCAAATACACAAACATTAGTTTGAACTTTGCACTAAATTAACAAATGTGGTCAACGTACACTAGTAAAACCTTAAATACTGCATTTTGTCATTGTTCTTTTACAGTTCTTGTTTATTTACAACAATGTTACAATAGTTGCATATATTAGAGATGGGGTGAATACTATTGTCTTGAGTAGAATTAACAAGATGGCAACTGCTGTTAAGAGAAGTGTTCAGTACTCACGAGGACAGTTTCTTGCTGAGCAAACGGTGGCTCCGGGCGCTTGGGGAGCAAAGGTCTATTGGAGGCTCCAGGTTTCTGGACAGTTCATAGCTGTGGCAGAACACATAGAAGACACTTATGATCCCCGAAGTCAGGGTGGACTTGTCTAAATGTATACAGCCTTTTGTTCCAGCCCTGCACTAACACATCTGATTCTAAAAGCCTGAACACACTGCAGCCCTGTGTCAACCCCAGCTCTAGATGGGTTTTCTATTCATTTCCTTAACAGGCAAAGCCAGGGTATGGATTATGGGAATTGTGTTTTACATGTCATTTGAGTAGTACATTTGGGTATACAGTACATTAGAAAGAGACAATTCAGGTTGTATAAAGGGTTTATTGGCCTATAAGGGGCATCATTTTAAGACATGATTAAGCCCCATCAATCCTTACAAAGCTCACCAGCTCTTTATCTCCTCATTGATCGACCATAAAACCAGTGGGGGACAGGTTCTCACCTCTCCTGGTCAGTGAGCAGCTTCTGGCCCTGCAACCAGGCAGTGATCCTGGTGTGATGGGGCAGGTTGTACTGAGAGCAGGAGGCTTGGAGCTGCCGGATCTGAGAGAGAATCTCAAACTCCTGCAGAGAGAGAGGGAGATCATGAGCCCATGTCAGCTGTGTGGTTGTTATGTAACTTGTCCTGAACTAGTAACACCTGACAACACATTTAACAGTCATGGGGCTCCAATAAAGGCTGAGAGATAGTAATTTAGAGCAGTAAGCAAACATCCCTAAGCATAAAGGTGTGTACTTTTCCCTTCGGCATGTCAAAGTACCACTAAAACATGGCGGTGAGTGTACCACCAATTCAATGCATGTCATGTCCTAGAACAAGGGTGAAATATTTATTAGACATGTTTGTACTGCATCTTTTGTTTTCTTTATGTAAAATCCCATTCCCTACAGGCTTAGAGATCGAAGACAAAAACAGCAACAACTTACCCTCCTCCTCTTTTCAAAGTTTATGAGGTCCCCCTGTCAAAAATAGCACAACATGCTATTATACTTGACAATATGGAATATTTATTATCAATATTAAACATTAAGATAGCAATCCGCTAAGGTAAATATAGAATTAACTTAAAGTAGCTGCCATAACTGAGCAGTCTGTTTCAATGGCTGTTTGCTGACCTCCACAGTATTTGGTAGAGCAGTGTCCAGCATTGTGAGGATAGTCAGATACGTGCCCAGGTAAGGAACCACCCCACCGGAGGTGCTCTGAGGAGACAACAGTACAGAGACAGCATGTCAGCAGAGGATTCTAGTAACACAGCTTTAGAGAATGTGCATATGAAGCTAGAAAAGGTATTGGTCTATGATTACTGTCCTTTCATAGCCTAATAATCTGTGGCCATTTGAAACTTGTCAGAAACATCAGTGGCTAAGGATAGGATGGCTTCCTCTTGCCACACATGACTCTCTAGGTCTTGAATAGATTTTCCTCTATGGGAACCACTGTAACCTCTTGTGGGTTAAGAGCTGATGGGGAAAGGGGGCTACATGTGACTTCAAGAAGCAGAAACTGCCCCCGCAAAATACTGAGTAGACAATACTAGGATCCTTACTTACCTTTCCACCACCCCCTTGGTAACAGCTTATAATAAACTTTTTTTTTACTTTCAGATACACAGAATTCTGCTATCATTTCTATTTTATTTGATACCCCCCTTCTTCGTGATATTCAATTGCGATCCAATTACGATCTTGTCTCATCGCTGCAACTCCTCAATGGGCTTGGGAGAGGCGAAGGTCGACTCATGCGTCCTCCGAAACATGACCCCCTAAGCCGCGCTTTTTAACTCCCGCTCAACCCGGAAGCCAGCTGCACCAATGTGTCGGAGGAAACACCATTCAACTGGACGACCAAAGTCAGCTTGCAGTTGCCCGGCCCGCCACAATGAGTCGCTAGAGTGCAATGAGCCAAGTAAAGCTTCCCCCAGCCAAACCCTCCCCTAACCCGGATGACACTGGGCCAATTGTGCGCCGCCCTATGGGACTCCCGGTCACGAGCGGGTGTGACACAGCCTGGGATCAAACCCCAGGCTGTAGTGAAGCTGCAACACTGCGATGCAGTGCCTTCATGTCTACATATCATGTCTGCAATGTCTCTTACTCAATCTCTCTCTGAAGTATTGCTTACCATCTGTCTGGCAATAGGACATCGCTTGGATATCTTGGGAGAAATGTTATCCATGGCTGTTTGGCTTCCATCCTGAAAAGGGGTCAGATAGAAGCTAAATTCAGTCTGATTTATGGCCTTCCATTGTCAACCTGTCCACTCATCTGCAATGACCTACAGCATATGCAAAGAGTCTGGTCTAGGTCAGAACTTCCTTTACCAGCTTATTGGTTGTTCTTAGAATAGATAGACACACACACACACATCATTATGTAAACAATATATTGAGCTTTTAAAATCCATGCAAACGTGAACAAAAGCAGTTTTGTGCTAAGGAACATTTTGATGAGAACATCTGTCAAAAGCACAAATACTGTGAGCCTGTTCATACAGACACAGGGAGCACGTTAAACTATTTTTCTGGAACAGTCAGGTTGAACAAGGGGTGGACCAATACAGTAAAATTAAATAAAGATGTGAGGCAAATGAAGGTGTTTCTCAAGGAACTGCTGGGGAAATTGTCATTAGTGTAGGGTTTGTTGACAAGGATGCTAATATCAGCATATTTTGAAATTCTGAGCAATATGTAGAATATTACTATAGAGCCCTCTCACTGTAACCAGACCTAATGAAGATTTGACACAAACACCCAGAGCCAACAGAAAAATAGAACACCCTCTCTTTTGCTATGGGACAATGGCTTACTATTAACACACTGTTATGCAATTTCACTAAACATTAACTTGACAGAAAGATGGGTTTTAATAAGTTGTAAAAGTAGAATATCAAGGTGCTTGAAGATGTAAGTAAAGGTCAACTGCTCTCAAAACAATAAAACACTCCATATTGTAAGTATTTCATCAGTGTCATATCATCTGCATTATGGTTGTAGAAAGAAAGCATACATTTGTGCAGAGACACAAGTAAAAAAAAAAAATATTTTCCTTAATGTACTTGATTCTTACCTCCACAATGATCTCTCTGTTGCTCAACACACAGTTCTCATCAGGGAAGGTTTCACAGAGGTTATCAAAGATGGCCACGCTGTCCCTGAAGAACAAACCAATTAAATCAATCCAAAAATAACACTCAGACAAGACACCACTAGAAACTTTATTACAAAAGATATCCTTGAAGCTTCAAAGGGATTTAGAGTTGGTAAGGCATGGCATGTTGACCTAAAATTATTGTTCAACTATTCTTGACTGACACAATAAAAATTGTTTATTGCATAGTTATGGCATGAAGTACAAACTAAGGTTAGTTGAATAATGTAGGTCAATTACTAGTAAATAATTTCCTTACTAAGCCTTACATTCTCAGAGGATAAGGACACCCTTGTTCATTTTTGTTTGCCATATTCAGTCAATGTTTTTGGCCCTCTAGATTCATGACTCAGCTAACCCTTCCAGTGTGACCCGACACTCCGTACCTACACACAGCAGCCCACGTCTTCCTCAGCCTGTAGACAGCATTGGACTGAAGGGCAGACAGGATGGCCCTCAAAGAGGAGAAATTCTTCAGCTGCCGACACTCCTGTTCCAGAAAACAGTCACAAGTTAGAGACTGACTAGGGACTTATTGCGACTGAATGCACTGAGAACCAGGATACAGGTTAACGTTTAGATGTGTAAGAAGGCTGCACTTGGATTTGAAAATGTATCCCTCAAATGGTCCAAGTTACTAGATGTGTCTGACCTGTCCTACTCTTATCCACTTCTCAATGACGCAGGCCCTCTGAGCTGGGCTGGAGGCCCTGTGGACGGAAGTGGGGCTGGAGGTGGAGGCGGTCGGCCAGCAGAGCAGGGAGGTGATGACTCGGTTAGTGACTGCATTAAACTGGGCAATGGTGGCGCTGACGGTAGCAGACAGGTTCTCCTTCTTGTCTCTCTGGGACCACACACATCCCAGACACTGGTAGGGAACCACCTTCCCAAACAGCCTCTGAGAGACGCACAGACAAGGTAAAATGGAAAAAGAGTGTTAGTGATCCACTCCTGAGGATGCATATTAACTTCTTAGGGATCACTGCACAACTTGACCGTTTTGGAGAGCCTGGCGTGCCCAAAGTAAAATGCCTCCCATTCAGGCCCAGAAAATAGGATATGCACATATTTGGTACCATTGGATAGGAAACACTCTGAATTTTGTAAAACTGTTAACCATTTGTCTGTGAGTAAAACAGAACGGATATGGCAGGCAAAACCCAGAGGAATTTCTGTCCTGGAGAAAGTGGTTTTCACAGAGTGCCTCATTTGGAACCCCTCCCTCATGAAAATGCCCATAAAAGGGCATATGAATGCAGTACCTATCGCTTCCTCTGGATGTCCTTTGTCTCTAGAAAGTGGTTTCATNGGATGACCTCAGCAGAAGTTCTTCAACAGGTAATTGATTTGTTTTTGCTGTGAAATGTGTTATGTGTGTGCCACGCTGGCTAATGAATTCATGGCTATGTGAAAAGTATGTGAGGTGCTGTCCTCAAACAATCAAATGTAGTGCTTTCGCCGTAAAGCCTTTTTGAAATCTGACAACGCTGTGATATTGCCAAGAAACAGAGCTTTTGATGAGTATGAAACACTTGTATATTGGTGGATTTTTAATAATTCAACTTTGGGATTTTGAATTTGGCGCTTTACATTTTACCTGGTGGTGTCGGGAGTGGGTCGCTAGCGCCCCAATGATCCCTGAGAGGTTAAGAGCCAGAAGTTATCTGCCATAATTGACACTTACAGCGTCCAATCGGGTGAGCTGTTCTGCGATGCCTGTGACTAAGAAGTCCATGATGTCACCCTGATCCAGTGGGCTGTTCCATTCTAGGCCTTCCTCCCCTGAGCCCTCATCTTCCTGATTAACCTTAGCCTGGGAAGAATGGCCACCAGTATCCATTTCTATTAAAGGGAGAGAGGAATGACAGAAGGAGATCAACAATGGTATCATAATCAAAGGCAATTCACAGAAAAGGTTAGGAAAAACAAGTGAATTGAGAGAATCCTGTACCTTCTCTCTGGAACTTCTTAAGCAGAGTTTCAGAGCGCTGGGCCAGTGAACAGAAGGAGGACAGGCAGTGCAGGTGGTCCATCAGCAGCCTTAGGGAGGGGTGCTGAGGAGGATCCCAGAAGTCCTCACTGTACTCCTCCAACCAAGTCTGGATCAGGGGCAACAGACGCCTGAGGAGACAACGTGATGAAACAATGTCTTCCCTGTTTCAGAGTCAAGGAAATAAATGTGATCAAGGGAAAAGCAGCCAGCCTACCTCCTGTGACATTCACTGTTGTACACATCTGAAGCCCCATTGTCCCTGTGAGAACAATTAGGAAGAGTGTCAGACTCATCTAAACTGTGATTGTGACCAACAGGACAGTGGTCCATTCTTCTTCAGACTGTTTTTCTTTGGGCTGTCTCTATGCTCTGTTGTTATCCTGACACTGACCTCACTCCAAACTCAGTGAATAATTGTTGTTGTAAAACCTGTAATGGCTAACTACCTGCTGGGTGCTTATTATCATTACATCAAAGATGCTGAGATAGTCATTTTGTGAGGGAAGCAAGAAAGAAAAAAAAACGATCTGACGAAACTAAGTGACTTTGCATACACAGCGAGAGGTTGTTAAAAAACAGCCACTCTAGACGTACCCTCTCATCTGTGTCCAACAACATTCTGAATCCAATTTGGCTAATCTTATTTGTTACTGTGATAACTTGGAATGTGTCAAAAGAGTTGTGTTTGCAAAAAGGTGGGTGAAGACGAGAAGGCAAAAGAAGATAGGTTTTAATAAGCAGTAAAACTAGAACGTCAAGGTGTTTTCAAACTATAGAGGTCAAACAACCTGCTCACCTAATTTCATACGGTCTAATTTTAACAGTGAAATAGCTTCTGCATTATGGTCTGAGACAATGGTCAGGTGAAACATAACAGCAGTTATGAGTACTGTAACTTAATGACATGGCCTACCTCTGGAAGAGCAGCTCAATGAGTGCACTGGTAGTGGTGAAGGTCTGGTAGGTGGACAGAAAGATCCGTCTGTAGTCGGGCTCCTGGCAGCAGGGGTCCAGGAGGTGGCTCACCAGCCGGTTCAGGGTGGCTGCCTTCAGCCTGCGCACCTTGAAGGTCCGGTACTGGACGAAGGCAACACATGGCCGGGCCTCGGTGGGGCTGGCTGGTATCTGGACGGGCTCCCGACGCAGGGTGATCCCATACAACGCCCCCTCCTCAAACTCTTCACCCCACTCCTGCACTGGGTTCTGGGTGGGAAGGAGGAACTCACACTGTGAGATGGGGAGACATGGAGCTCCTTTCAATTCCTTCATCCTCTATTACTCTTGTATTGACGCATACTGGACTAAACACCTCATTTTTGTTTTTGAAAACACGGAGGTCAAAAGGTGGATCATTAGCAGGTAAAAATAGCCATAGTTGACCACTAACAAACAAGCAGAGGTGACCCACTGACATGCAAACCACCTAAACCCCCCTGAGCCACAGTGATGAGGCAGCTATGAGGCTCACACAACAACAAACTGGACCTCACATGCAACACTGACATTTCAGCTCATGTGTATAATAGCTGTCTAGGGGCAGTAGACCACTGACAGGACAGATCCTACAGACCATAATGACCAGCTGTGAGACCAGATTGATGTTTATGGTCCATTACAGTAAGCCTATAGAGGCATGCCCGCCTTGTGAGCAAAATGTAGACACTTCACCTGGAAGGTCTGTGATACAGGGAGTGCTTTGGGTTTATCAGTTATTCAGCTGACCGGTGAAAAGACAAACGCATGTTTGCATCTGTACACACACACTATCACAGATTTTTCTCAGGATATTCACAGGTTGGTTTAACAAAGCTAGATTTAGATGAGATTTCTTCGCTTTAAAGGTTTAATTCAAATCTCTCTTAGAAACACTGTACTGTTTACGTTAGAGAAAACACTAGGCAGAAATGGAGATATGAATTCAATCACTTTGACAGCATCCCTTATTTCCCCATACATGTTTGCTGATGGAAGAAGTGCTCTGGAAGTGACTTTTTGGACACGAATGACAAAACATTCAGGAGATAGAGGTGCTCAAAGTTTCCCCATTTTGCATACCCCACCATACATCCATGTCTTAATCACTGGAAAAGATACATGGTTAAAGAGGGTTGTCAAACTAATTTATAATTTCTTGAATACAAATGATGATTATTTTTTACCTTTAATGTAAATGATCACCCACCCTGTACTCAACAGCATGTTGTGTCTCAACCGATGGCGGCCACAACACAACCACAGATGATGTAAAATAAGCTACACGTGCCAATTTGAACAAATATATAATTTATGTTTAAGGTTAAAAAAATATATATATATATGGCTGTCTCATGGTATGGTATGCAAAATAGGCCAACTTTAAGCACCTTTCTCTGTTTTGGCATTCAGTTCCAAATGACCTAAATTGGTTAACCAGACTGTTTGTCTATTGTTGTGACCTAGATGAAGATCAGATCAAATTTTATGACCAATTTATGCAGAAATCCAGGTATTTCCAAAGAGTTCACATACTTTTTCCTGACACTGTATCCCTCCACCCACTCCCCCAACTCAGTCCTCCATTCAAGTCTATCAATCTCTCTGTTCTAATACACGCCCCTCATATCTGTCCACCTCTTTCTGATATAATTTAGGCTTTCCCCCCTATGTCCCTCTCAGAACTAAACAGTCTGGTTTTAACGTTGGCACTGATATTATCCATGTATGATCAAAGCAAATCAGAGCATTTTAAGTCATATGCCATCTGACAGACATGCAGATGCGTATGGTTGGCAGAGCACTCAAGGCACATTATAATCATTACCAAGCTCCTAAATTACAGAGGGTTACTGAGGTACAAGGCAGGCAGACGTGCGTCACAACCTAATTATACACACCTGACAAAAGACCAGGCCAAGAAAAAGAGACACTATTATCGGTGTCGTGAGGGGACCAATATCACACCATTGTCCTTTACGGAATACTGCATTACATGATCTGTAGGCCTACATGAGGCCAAGGCACTGAGATCCTAATTCTATGGGCAAGGATACAATACAGTAACATCTTTATCTTAGG
This sequence comes from Hucho hucho, assembly GCA_003317085.1. Classification (NCBI taxonomy): domain Eukaryota; kingdom Metazoa; phylum Chordata; class Actinopteri; order Salmoniformes; family Salmonidae; genus Hucho; species Hucho hucho. Next base: position 100,573 of record QNTS01000319.1, read on the forward strand.
TGCACCAAACTAAATTTAAAACAGACAACAATTTGACAATTTTGAGACTAAACATAATGATACAGATGGTATCAGGATAGCTCTCGAAAACACTTCTTCCCCGTATGTGAACTACAATTTCGATGCTTTGTTTTAATGTTTAGAAACATAAATCATAGCTTTCAAACCAACATTCCGATATGCACCTTATCTTTCATATCAGCGATAAATAATTTTTAAAATAAGATAATTTACTGTAGTAGCTTTGCACAGATCCACAACTATGTGTGCTTCCAGTGACAAACTACACTTCCTCCCCAGTTATGCTTACACAGAGGTTAACGGAGCACGTTAGATAGCAAATTAGCACAGGTGGCCGCCTATGTCTTCTGTAAACAAGCGATGTAACATTGAGATATGGCCGTGTAGGAACACTAACCCTAAAAGGTCGGTAGTCATTTAATTCTCACCGATATGAAATATGATCCTTATGTTTCCAATACCATACCGCAAGCGATGCCTTTTAACGTTTAGAACGAGTGTTGGGGATCTTAACAAAACTGCCCCCACCATAAAATACTATTGTCAATAATTGCTAAAGCAGTTAGCGTCTATTAATATGTTACCATTATGATATCACCATGTATTGTTGGAAACCAGCTATAGGCCTAATTACTCGTTTTTCCATTCAGGCAGTTTATCTAATTAATAAATAGACCATGAGGCTAAAAGAGGCACCATCTGTCATCACAGGACAATGATGCAAATAATAGTCTCACTGACAGATTGTCACGCCCTGGCCATAGAGAGCCCTCTAGGTTTCTCTATGGTGTGTTGGGCCAGGGCGTGACTGGGGTTATCTAGGGAACTCTATGCTGGTTTTTGAGTTGGTTCCCAATTAGAGGCAGCTGGTTGTCGTTGCCTCTAATTGGGAATCCTATTTAGGTTGGTTCCCTTGCCCACCTGCGGTGTGGGTTATTGAATGAATGTTAGTACTGAATGTGTGACTGTTTGGGTTATGTTTCGACACACAGTTAGTACTGATCGTTGTTGTTTCTTTTGTTCATTGCATATTTGTATGTTTCACTTCGTCTTCTATTAAACATGTGGAACTACACCCGCGCTGCACTTTGGTCCGCTAATTCCGACGATCGTGACACAGATATGCATACACCAAATGCAGGGATATACTGTACATCCATGCAAGATGCATGCATTGGCAAATGCTGCAGTGTTGCTGCCTTATTCATTAGCTGCACAATAGCCCATTCATAGACGCCAACTAGCTTTAGCGCCTGTTAACGATAGTGCCTTCTGGCCAGAAGTTTTGATAAGATCCCAGACGTTTGCTCTAAATGTTAACACGAAGGAAACATAAGGACCAGCGGAGGCTGGTGGGAAGAGCTATAGGAGGACAGGCTCATTGTAATGGCTGGAATTGAATTAATGGAACGGATTCAAACGTGGTTTCCATATGTTTGATGTGTTTGGTCCAATTCAATGAATTCCATTCCAGCCTTTACAATGAGCCAGTCCTCCTATTGCTCCTCCCACCAGCCTCCTCTGATAAGCACCATTGTCTTCTCAGGTATGTTTCATATCAGCAATAAGTAATATTTTGTGTTTTTTTGTTACACTACTACCCACCTTGATAGGGTTAGGGTTCCCACACAGCCATATTTCCATGTTACAGCGCTTGTTTACAGAAAACAGACAGAAGAGAGTCCACTGCCTATGCTAATTAACTATCTGCTTCTCCAAACACCTGTGAGTAAACAGAAGACTGATGCCACAAAGTGTTGTCACTGAAAAATACTGTCTGCTGCAACTGTTAACCCCGTTTTAAACCGTGCATAGTAAGTGTAGCCTATATTTGGCATTTGTGGAATGATTTTGATGTGACATAAAAGTCGAGGGCTTTATGTTCCTAAAAATCATACCGCAATTTAGAATCGATTCGTGTTAGATGGAGTATTTGGCTGCCATAACCAGTTAAATTCTAAACAGAACATGCAAGGTCCTTAGAGTATACGGAGTAACGTTAGGCTCATTTAGTCCATTATTGGGCTACAGCTACACATGACTATAACGCTCTGACAAGACAGCACTGTCGGATTTATGACCAACAGGTGTGAGAAGAGAAATTAGGCTATTAACCGCATATGACTCCGTTCTAACAGTGCATAACCTATGATTCAAATAGCCAACATCACATTATAGTTCTGAAAATACAGTAAAACGAATGAGAACTCATTTCTAAATGAAAAGCATGTCGTACAACCACAAAAATATTATGCATATCATTGGAAGTTACCATTGATATCTCCGATTTTCCCATCTCGTCAGTCACCGCAGAACGTTTATGGTGTGATAACTTCCATCTTGTTCAAACTAAGTGTTGAAGCTGAAAATACACATCCACTTTGAAGGAGTTGAAGTTTACGGCTGCATGGTGATATGAATAAATATTATACAGAAACGTCTTTCTTTAAACTACATATTTAAAAAAAATATATATAATGTATTATTTTTTTTTTATCTGCGTACTATTCGTTACATTTTGCGGACGCATAGAAGTAACACGCTATCATTTGTCAAAAGCTTCCCATAGCTCATAAACAGGCATATTAATGAACTACATTACCTTCGCACCTAATGCCACTATTGCTAAATTCTTCAACCCGAAGCTTGGCCTGAAACCCCCAGCTTTTATGCAGTTGGTGGCGGCTATGGGAAGAATGGTCTACTCATTTGAGGGCGGTCTTGATGAAAGGGGTGTGCTCTTTGGTCTGCTCTTCTGTATGTATTTGCATATTTCCTACAAAAAACTACATAGGGGATAATCATCTGATCGAAACTCGAGATCATTGTTCTGAAAGTTCATCTTCGGGTGAGTTTTTTGTGATGATAATAAAAAAAAAACTGGATGCTGAAAGTATAATCTGTTGTAGGCCTGTTGGCATCTCCACAACCTGAATATTCTATTGTAAACACGGGTGGCAGAATGAGCACAATGACAATTAGGGGTGAGTGGGGTAAGTTGAGCCTCCCTTGTTTCTAGGAAACCATACACAAAAATGATAATTTACCAAATATTTAGGAAGAAAGTCATTTCATGGAGTCTGTGAAGGAAGAAACCACATGGAAAAAGTGGTAAACAAGTTAGGTCCAAAAGATTTTCAGCAAGTCAAATGCATTTGTGTTAGAGGTTTCATGACGTATCTAAACCAAAGTAGATCATTTTAAGATTGTTCTATACATCAGTTGGGGTCTCTGTCTATTTTTTTGGACAAGCTGTGTTTTCAAAACTAATGTTTACATTAATTCTGATTATTTCCAGGGATACACATCATCCTGAAATATATGTAAAGAATACTATATTTCCCTTGACGTAATGATGCTGAATGTAAAACATGACTAAACTTACCTCACTATCCCCTATTGCAAATAAGGACAGAATACAAAAAAAATGCATTTCTCTCCCCAAACACACCCACACTGGCCCAGAGTCTGCTTCCTCCATTGGATAGTGCTTGTTGTTGGACTCTGTTGCCTTTTTTTCATTCTTCACAGCGAGTTGACAGTCTGGAAGACAGATGGACAGACAGAGAGCATTGATTTGGTTGATTTGATAAAGCATGTGTGGGAAACAAATCCTGATTTCAAATTTCCTGAAAGGTCTATTTTTGGTTTGTCTCAAATTAGTGAATTCAACTATCTATGGTGCATCTTCTTGAACTAGTTATTTTCTCTTTGCTGATGTCAACGTTGTGAACAGAGTGCCCCATAGTGGCGGTGTGGTTATGGTATGGGCAGGCGTAAGTTACAGATAATGAGCACAATTGCATTTTATCAATGGCAATTTAATGCACAGAGATACCGTGACGAGATCCTGAGGCCCATTGTCATGCCATTCATCCGCCGCCATCACCTCATGTTTCAGCATGAAAATGCACGGCCTAAGGTCGCAAGGATCTGTACACAATTCCTGGAAGCTGAAAATTTCCCAGTTCTTCCATGGCCTGCATACTCACAATACATGTAATCCATTGAGCTGTTTGGGATGCTCTGGATCAACGTGTACGACAGCATGTTCCAGTTCCCACCAATATCCAGCAACTTCCCACAACCATTAAAGAGGAGTAGGACAACATTCCACAGGCCACAATCAACAGCCTGATCACCTCTATGTGAAGGAGATGTGTCACGCTACGTGAAGTAAATGGTGGTTACACCAGATACTGACTGGTTTTCTGATCTACACCTCTACCTTTTTTTTAAGGTATCTGTGAACAACAGATGGATATCTGTATTCCCAGTCATGTGAAATCCATAGATTAGGGCCTAATGAGTTTATTTTAGTTGACTGATTTCCTTATATGAATTGTAACTAGGTCAAATTTTTGAAATTGTTGCATGTTGCATTCATATTTTTGTTCAGTATAGTTACTGTATGTGTAGCAAATCTGGGTCATTTGGCAAAATTATGACCTAAATTTACCAACATCTTTGTTAAAGGTCCTGTGCAGTCAAAAACGTGTTTGCCTGTGTTTTATATATATTTCCACACTATGAGATTGGAATAGTACTGTGATATTGTGAAAATTATGATAATGCCCTTTTAGTGTAAGAGCTGTTTGAAATGACCGCCTGAAATTTCAGCCTGTTTTGGTCTGTCTGGTGACATCCCCTATGTGGTAAATTAGTTAATAGACCAATAAGAAAGAGCGCTCCAAACCTCTCTGCCAATAACACCTAGTTTTCTGTTTTCCCCTCCCCACAGACCATTCCCAGAAAATCCTAACAAAATTCTTGCTTGTGAAATAGCTTTTTGCTAAGAAGCTATTTGTGTGTCTTCTTTTTAACCATTTTAATTACAAACAATCACGGTAAGGTAATTGTTATCCACTCATTGTGTATTTATTTATCGTATTATTTTTCTATTTCAATTTTCTTCTCTCTGCATTGTCGGGAATGGCCCGTGAGTAGGCATTTCACTGTTAGTCTACATCTTTTGTTTACGAAGCATGTGACAAATACAATTTTATTTGAAGTAGTTTTTTTGCGATTTCTTCCTCGGTCTGAGTGATATCAGTTCAGTACTTTATCAGAATGTTTTCTTTACACTGTGCTTTTGTTATTCTGAGAAGGTTACAGAGACTACCTTTATTTGAACTTTATTTGACCTGATCTGTGTAATTTGTAGTGTATTTACACCAGGGTAGTCCATCCGTCTTTCTGGATATGTACCCTCCTGTAGGTCTGCTAATTTGTCGTGAAATCCGTCAGGAGCATAGATATCCAGGACAAGAGAACAGTTTAGTAAATCATTCTAAAACCATTTCAAAATTACAATAATGATGCCTAAATGCTAGATAAAGATTGCACAAATTGTTTCTCACAAGTTTTTTGCCCACACAAACTTCCCTTATTTACATATAATTTGTTTGGTTGTACTCCACCCTCTTTCAACAACATTTCTGAGTGCTATGCAGGTTCACACACTTTCCCGGGAACCACCACGTCTGACATTGTAATGCAACTCCGTGATGCCGGTAAGGCAGAGTCAGGCGCAGGACAACAAAATGAGTTTTCATAAAGTTTACTCAAATATAACCTACGAGTGTTGAAAACAAACACTCGAAAACACGGAATCAAAAACATAAAACAATCACACACAAAAACATGGGGGAAACAGAGGGTTAAATAAGGAACATGTAATCATGGGAATGTAAACCAGGAAGACAAAACCAACAGAAAATGAATAATGGATCGGTGGCGGCTAGAAGACCGGTGACGTCGAGCGCCGAAAGCCACCCGAACAAGGAGGGACCAACTTCGGCTGAAGTCGTGACAGACACAAGGGAAAGCTCCTTCCCCGGTCAAACGTGTGCTAACTGCATCCTGTGTTGCGTGGTGACGTCTCCTCACAGTTGTAGCAGCTCAGCTGTTGGTGATGGCACTTCAGGGAGTCTTGGTTCATCTGTTCTCAGGATCGTTCTCCTTAGCACCAATTGAGAGTCCAGTCTTCTCAACACTGCTCTCTGAAGTTCTGGGATGTAGGTGCAGTTTTCTACGAGTATAGACTCCACTTTAGAGACTTGTTATTAGAGTAGCTCCTGTAGCTGAAAGAGAGAATAATATTTGGTGAGTATTTTGTTTATATAATTTAATTACTATCAGTGCAGAACTGTCTTAAATATAACAGCGATAACATGTATTATATTTGTAGTTCTAATAATGGATATGTTTTGGTTTTACAGCATACAAATATTTTTCACAACTGGGAGGATGACTAACACTTAGATCTTGTTGCCTTCCACATTCTCCAAGGCTGGATGATGGTTGTAATGGTTACAAGTGCTGCCAGTGGGGTTCCCGCCTCAGACTGGAGTAGGGAAAGCAAACCATGTACATGAGTATGTGGTTCTGGAAGGACTCCAGCTCACATGTAGACCTACATCAGGGATGAGCAACTCCCGTCCTCTGGGTCCTGATTGGTGTCACACTTTCCCCCCTTTAGCTATCACACTTGATTAAACTAATTGCAAGACCATGATTAGTTGATAATTGAAGTCAGGTGTGTCAGCTGGGGATGGGGAAAAAGTGTCCCCCCAATAAAGCCTGAGGACTGGAGATTCCCATCCCTGACCTAGATCAAACATGCTCAATCAATCCCAATCCTAATCTGGAATTTGATTTTATAATTTGACAGCATTGCCTTTGACCATCAGTCTTATATTTCCAGGGTAGATACTTTCTTTTTTTATTTAACTGGGCAAGTCAGTTAAGAACAAATTCTTATTTACAATGACGGCCTGCCCCGGCCAAACGCTAACGATGCTGGGCCAATTGTGCACTGCCCTATGGGACTCCCAATCACGTCCGGTTGTGATACAGCCAGGAATCAAACCAGGGTCTGTAGTGATGCCTCTAGCACTGAGATACAGTGCCATAGACCGCTGCGCCCCTCGGGACCCCAAGACTCCAAGACTGTACATTCAGTTTAGGATGAAGGGAGTTAGTCTTTTTTCTATAATTGGAGGAGGCTATTAGAAAGAATGAATGCTTCCAGTCATTCAATATAATGTCATGTTACGGTCTTATATTCAATACATGTGTAGCTTTTGGGATGGGACTGTTCACATCTCAGCCAGACAGCTCAAATGTGGAATAACACAGTAATAAACTGACTGTACAAAAACATGTTCTTTCCATGACATAGACTGACCAAGTGAATCCAGGTGAAAGCTATGATCCCTTGTTGATGTCACCTGTCAGTCAGTGTAGGTGAACGGGAGGAGACAGGTTAAAGTATTTCTAACCCTTGAGACAATTGAGACATGGATTGTGTATGTGTGCGATTCAGAGAGCAAATGGGAAAGACAAAAGATTTAAGTGCCTTTGAACGGGGTATGGTTGCAGGTGCCAGGCTCACCGGTTTGAGTGGGTCTGTCACGATCTCCTTTAGGGACGGACCAAGGCGCAGCGATGCTTCCAGTATACATATTTATTTATCGTAACGTAACTGGGGGGGGAAAAAACAATGGAACATAACAATGAATAAACACTTAAGCTATGACACAAACAATAACCCACAAAACCCTAGTGAAAACCACAAACATATATATGGTTCCCAATTAGAGGTAACGACACTCAGCTGCCTCTAATTGGGAACCATTAACCCAACATAGAAATAGCACACCTAGAACCAAAAACCCTACACCAAAAACGAAACTAAACACGCCAGCCTGTAAACTCAGGCCTGGATGTGACAGGGTCACTGCAACGCTGCTGGGTTTTTCACGCTCAACAGTTTCCTGTGTGTATCAAGAATGGACCACCACCCAAAGGACATCCAGCCAACTTGACACAACTGTGGGAAGCATTGGAGTCAACATGGGCCAGCATCCCTGTGGAACATTTTCGACACCTTGTAGAGTCCATGCCTCGGCTAATTGAGGCTGTTCTGAGGGCAAAAGGGGGTGCAACTCAACATTAGAAAGGTGTTCCTAATGGTTTTTGCACTCAGTGAATAACAGCAAAAACAGGTTTAGTGGACAACATTTCTTCTTCACTAAATGTTCAATTAAATCTGTTGAGTCTCTTTTACCAAGGCTGTAGTGTATGTGAAGACCAGAAGAGGCTGGTGGGAAGAGCATTGTAATGGCTGGAATGAGACCAATGGAATGATATCAAACACATGGAAACAATGTGTTTGACTCCGTTCCAGCTATTCCTTTCACACACAAGATCAGACACTAATTTCAGGAGTGAAATATGAATTAGATTGACCCAACTAGTTCAGTCAACGGACCTTTGAAGTCTGACTTTCAGTCTGTCTCCCTCCATGGATAGAATTGCGATTACACTGCATAGACATTTCACATCAAATTGACACATTTTCTTTCAATGTCCATAAAATAAAGAGCTGGTCACTCCAGAAAGACTATGCCAACAAAGCCTACAATGTAGGGCTACTTGTGTAACGTGTGTCATGGAATGGAAAGAGAGTATTTCTCAGTGAGTTGCAGTAACAGACATTTGCACAGATGCTCACCTTTCCAGAGAACTTTCACCAAAAAACTTGTCACCCACTCAATCCATGTCTGCCAAATAGTGCTTTAAAATCATTGACGTTTGTTGGAGGGGTATTACATCCATACTGTTTCTGATTAACAATTTAGTATGCCACATATATCAGCCTAGGCCTCTAAACCTGTACCTGTTTGCGTCAGGACCTTCCATGTATCTGTTATTAATGTGTCATCTACAAATTAGGTTATGGGAAGTTAAAGAAATGACAACGTTGTTCTTGGTAGGTATGGTTCTGTAACCTATCAAATAACTGTTCTTCCCAGAACAGACATCTAAAATTTTGTTTTGAAAGAAAATTAAGACAATATTCTGACTGATTGTATGGTTATTATACAGTAATAATTATTACTGATTGTATAGTTATTACACAGCAATTATTACTGATTGCATGTTATTATACAGTAATTATTATTACTGATTGCATGTTATTACACAGTAATTATTATTACTGATTGTATGTTATTACACAGTAATAATTATTACTGATTGTATGTTATTACACAGTATGATACTTTAGATTTTGTAGGTTGTACTATTGCTGCTGCTAATGTTGATCATTAGTATTGTTTATATTTATATTGATGGCTGTCAGTCAGCCCATGACTGATGCACTAGCATTGTATGTACTACCTCTGGGACAAATAAAGTTGAAACTTGAACTTGATTCTTCTCCTATTAATATACAAGTGCCTCGCTTAGCTGGTTGTGTAAGGAGGGTTGGGTAGTACTTTCTAAATATAATCCGTTACAGATACTAGTTACCTGTCCTAAATTGTAATCAGTAACGTAACTTTTGGATTACCCAAACTCAGTAACGTAATCTGATTACTCAGATTACTTACTTTTGGATGACTTTCCCTTTAAAGGTCAACTGCCCCTTAGAACCAACTTCTCTGTTTTTAAATGACCTACAGTGAGGGAAAAAAGTATTTGATCCCCTGCTGATTTTGTACGTTTGCCCACTGACAAAGAAATGATCAGTCTATAATTTTAATGGTAGGTGTATTTGAACAGTGAGAGACAGTATAACAACAAAAAAATCCTGAAAAACGCATGTGAAATTTTTTATAAATGGAATTGCATTTTAATGAGGGAAATAAGTACATGACTTAGTACTTGGTGGCAAAACCCTTGTTGGCAATCACAGAGGTGAGACGTTTCTTGCAGTTGGCCACCAGGTTAGCACACATCTCAGGAGGGATTTTGTCCCACTCCTCTTTGCAGATCTTCTCCAAGTCATTAAGGTTTCGAGGCTGACGTTTGGCAACTCGAATCTTCAGCTCCCTCCACAGATTTTCTATGGGATTAAGGTCTGGAGACTGGCTAGGCCACTCCAGGACCTTAATGTGCTTCTTCTTGAGCCACTCCTTTGTTGCCTTGGCTGTGTGTTTTGGGTCATTGTCATGCTGGAATACCCATCCACGACCCATTTTCAATGCCCTGGCTGAGGGAAGGAGGTTCTCACTCAAAATTTGACGGTACATGGCCCCGTCCATCGTCCCTTTGATGTGGTGAAGTTGTCCTGTCTCCTTAGCAGAAAAACCCCCCCAAAGCATAATGTTTCCACCTCCATGTTTGACGGTGGGCATGGTGTTCTTGGGGTCATAGGCAGCATTCCTCCTCCTCCGGGAGGGTAAATGTTGGGGAAAGTTGGAGGACAGGGTGGAGAGTAAGGGTGCTGGCCGGGGGGGAGGGGTTGGTTGGATACTGCTCGGGTGTGGGTGCTACATATGCTGATCGTGAAGATTGGGTGCGCTTTCCTACCTTTTTATTGAGTTACATGTTATGCAGGCCACCATAGGAACTACAAACGAGAGGAGGGCAGGGCTTACGTTTACTTCCTGGAATGTAAAGGGTTTAAACGAACCAATTAAGAGAGGCAAGGTCCTAGCCCACTTGAAAGCACTCTCGTCTGATATTATATTTTTGCAAGAAACCCATCTAAAAAACAATTCCCACAGCAGACTTAAATGTAGGTGGGTGGGGCAAGTGTATCACTCTAACCTCTCCGCCAAAACGAGAGGCACAGCGATTCTGGTACGGAAAGGAATTCCCTTTCTACATAAAACCACTATTGCGGATAAAGAGGGTCGTTATATGATTGTAACAGGAGAGATCCACTCTACTTCTATAACTCTACTAAATATCTACGGGCCAAACATTGATAACCCCTCTTTTTTCAAAAGAGTCCTTGCCCTGATTCCAGATATCTCCCATACTAATTTGGTCATTGGAGGGGATCTTAACTGTGTGCTAGACCAATATTTGGATAGATCTTCTACCCGGCGTACTCCTACCTCCTATTCAAGCGAATTCTTGAATACCTACATAAAAAACTCTAACTTATTTGATATTTGGAGGATCTC
>QNTS01000319.1:113674-209139 GCA_003317085.1 Hucho hucho
TGTCCTCTGAATCATTCAGATGTTCATTGGCAAACTTCAGACGGGCATGTATATGTGCTTTCTTGAGCAGGGGGACCTTGCGGGCGCTGCAGGATTTCAGTCCTTCACGGCGTAGTGTGTTACCAATTGTTTTCTTGGTGACTATGGTAACAGCTGCCTTGAGATCATTGACAAGATCCTCCCGTGTAGTTCTGGGCTGATTCCTCACCGTTCTCATGATCATTGCAACTCCACGAGGTGAGATGGAGCCCCAGGCCGAGGGAGATTGACAGTTCTTTTGTGTTTCTTCCATTTGCGAATAATCGCACCAACTGTTGTCACCTTCTCACCAAGCTGCTTGGCGATGGTCTTGTAGCCCATTCCAGCCTTGTGTAGGTCTACAATCTTGTCCCTGACATCCTTGGAGAGCTCTTTGGTCTTGGCCATGGTGGAGAGTTTGGAATCTGATTGATTGATTGCTTCTGTGGACAGGTGTCTTTTATACAGGTAACAAACTGAGATTAGGAGCACTCCCTTTAATTAAGAGTGTGCTCCTAATCTCAGCTCGTTACCTGTATAAAAGACACCTGGGAGCCAGAAATCTTTCTGATTGAGAGGGGGTCAAACACTTGTTTCCCTTATTAAAATGCAATTCCATTTATAACATTTTTCACATACGTTCTTCAGGATTTTTTTGTTGTTATTCTGTCTCTCACTGTTCAAATAAACCTACCATTAAAATTATGATCATTTCTTTGTCAGTGGGCAAACGTACAAAATCAGCAGGGGATCAAATACTTTTTTCCCTCACTGTATGTGGCATCGATATGAGTCAGAAAAATGCTAGTGTCAAAATTGACTATAAAGTGTAAATAGGATAGTTTGGGTCATAAAGTCAGTCTTGTTCAAAACTGAGTTTGGTAAGTGACTGTGTCATGACTTACTTGAGGTTTTGGTTTGGATTACAATAAAGTCAACAAGAAGAAAACACAAACGATCCATCAAACGTGTGCTGGTAAGTGATTACAGGTAGTTTTTTTTGTAACCAGATTACATGTACTTGATGTAATCAGATTATATGTAATTGATGTAATCACACAAACCTGTGTGTAAAACACTTCAACTCTCAGATTGTTTTCAATCGTTTCTGTTCTGCTGTTGAAATTACGATTAGGGGTTGTACTATTCACAGTGATGCAGGCAATGATTAAGCAGGGGCGGAGCATTGATTACATTAGCCATTCCTACAACAAATCAAATTTTATTTGCCACATGCACCAAACACAACAAGTGTAGACCTTACCGTGAAATGCTTACTTACAAACCCTTTACCAACAATGCCATTCAAGAATTAGAGCTAAGAATGTTTTTACTAAATAAAATAAAAATAAAAAGTAACACAATAAAATAACAAGGCTATATACAGGGGGTACCAGTACCGAGACAATGTGCGGGGTACAGGTTAGTGGAGGTCATTTGCACATGTAGGTAGGGGTAAAGTGACTATGCATAGATAGTAAACAGCGAGTAGCAGCAGTGTAAAAACAAAGGGGGGGGGGGTCTATGTAAATAGTACGGGTGGCCATTTGATTAATTGTTCAGCAGTATTATGGCTTGGGGGTAGAAGCTGTTAAGGAGCCTTTTGGTCCTAGACTTGGCGCTCCGGTACCGCTTGCCACAGTTTGACTTGGGTGACTGACAATTTTTGGGGCCTTTCTCTGACACCGCCTAATATATAGGTCCTGGATGGCAGGAAGCTTGGCCACAGTGATGTACTGGGCCGTACGCACTACCCTCTGTAGCGCCTTACGGTCAGATGCCGAACAGTTGCCATACCAGGCGGTTATGCAACCCATCAGGATGTTCTTGTTGGTGCAGCTGTAGAACCTTTTGAGGATCTGGGGACCCATGCCAAATCTTTTCAGTCTCCTGAGGGGGAAAATGTGTTGTCGTGCCCTCTTCACGACTGTCTTGGCTCCATTACAATGTCTTCCTCTAAACCTTATTTGCAGTTTTAGCAGTCAGATGTTCGATGGGCATCTGACATCAGATGATGTCAATGCATTTTCTTAGAATGTAGGATGGTGTTTGTAGAGGGCTAGACATAACTTTGACGTTTGAAGTTGTTAAGTGGAATGTGGTTGAGCGTTAGGTGGAGTTTACAGTAAACACATTTCTACCTGTGGAGAGAAAGTGCTGCCACAGCTGAGGCTCATGAGTCGTGACTGAGGGTTGACCTCTGTGGTTGACTTGTGTAGCTGAGAACACATGGCCCCTGCATACATTTGCAGTGTTTTCCCATGATTCTTGTGTATGGCCTAATTGCGTTTCAGTCACTAAGTTCTGCAATTGGCAGCAGTTTAAGCAGTGCCCTGACCCCCAATGGGGGGAATGTACTGTATGGTTGGATGGGGAACCTTTTACTTACATCATGTAACAATCCAAAACAGTACAATTAGTAAAAAGAGGAATTTTAGGAAAGTTCACTCTCACTAAAATCAAGAGGTTTCAGATCACTAAAGTGGTCTAATGTAGAGATGAGTCCTTAACCCATGGTGCAGATGAAGCTCTACATGTGACACTGACAGCAAGTTGAGCGTGTCTTAGATAAATTACTGCTGAATGAGGTCAACTTTCTTTTGCATGTAAACAGTGGCATGCCTGCTGGAGTCACTGCGTGCTGAATACCGGTCTGAACATTCCTCGTGATTACACAGAAGGTGAATCCTTTCTCTCCTCCCTGTTGGCATTCTGTGGCATGTCTGATATAGCCTGGTGGTTGCTCACATCAGCAAGGTTAGCAGTCTGATTGTTGAAAGTGAAGCTTGTAATGTTTACTATGACAAGCTAAACTAAATACTACTCCTAGTTTACACATCACCAAGATCCCTTCATACTGCATGCCATGAGATACAATCTCTTAGCATTTTGTATAAGGAAGTGCTAGTCAACAGTGGCATGTTTGCATGTAATAATCCTTCATTTATAATCCTAAATAGCATCATCATGTACTTGACATTTCTGAACCAGCCAGGCCATGATGCCACCACATTCAGTGCATGCCAAACTGTCTCAAGGCCTGTACCTCTAATGGTAATGACTTTGTAGCCCTCTAGGTCCACTGGGACAAGAATGAGAGGAATCCATAATACCGTGATTGACTCAGACCTCTGCAATGCTGACGCACACTGCCACCGAGCCACCAGCATCCCTTCGCCATTGTTACCCTGTTTGATTCTAAACAAGATACACACTTAGTTGTTACATAAAAGCCACTGTGATACGATCATGTGGTCCAGCCAGCCAATATAAACTGGACAACATGATTACGTTTCGCTAAAGGGTTTGAGAAAAAGAATAGCACCACTTATATTACAATGGAGTTTTGTCCCTATTAAGCTGAGTTGAGGAAGTGTCCTCCTCTTACGCACTAAACACCCCGTTATTGTGCTGTAGGACTGGCGTGACGTACCAGAGGGAAACAAAGTCTTGTGATTGTCACTTGAGACATACTCTATTGAAAAGGCTTTGTTTCCATGGTGAAAGAGCACAATGCATTTTGTTGAACTGATGTGCTTTTATTGGCCTTTGTGTATGTAAAGACTCAATGTGGGAATAAAGGGCCTGAAGAGGGATGACCTTTCATAGTAGGTTACAAAATATTGTTACACAAAGACCTTTCATGAAAAGACTTCAATAGATGGCACAATAAATGGCCGACCTATTAGATTACATTGTGCATTATTCAGGCATTTATGTATGCATATTTTAGGCTACACATTTAGAGAAAAAAAGGTGTTATACAGAACCTAAAAGGTTCTAGGTACAACCATTTTGGGTTCCATGTAGAACCCTTACTACAGATGGTTCTACATGGAACCCAAGAGGGTTCTACCTGGAACCAAAAAGGGTTCTCCAATGAAGACAGCAGAAGAACCCTTTTGGAACCCTTTTTTCTAGAGTGGATAGGATCAAGTTATTTCCTGAATTGAGTGAGCTGAGGAGGTGCATTGGCTCTGTCATCACCTCACAGAAATGTATTTGACCCAGGATACATCCACAGTTCAATCATAGAGTCCCATGGAGGAACCACAGACGTCCATAGGTTATGACCTAAATAATCACAAGCCTGTCTGAGGTCACTGAACATATGCCCGAAAGCCTGATCGAGTCATCTCTAATATGTTAAACAATGACTCAGTTGTAGTGACTGAGAAAAATGTAGTCTATGGTGCTGCCAGTATACGTTTTATGTAACGTCCTGTTGGGACAATGCCTGGACAAAGTCAGTCTTGCTGGTGTCAAGAACGATGGATGCTTCTTGGATCATAATGGTTCCTAGCCAGATGAGTAGGTGAATAAGCACCTGACACAGACCCAGCATTGGGACTGGGAGATGTATGGAGATGCCTTAGAACTCCGTCACCTTCTGCAGAATGAGCTATGCTGAGCTGTTCTTTCAATGATATACAGTTGAAGTCGGAAGTTTACATACACTTAGGTTGGAGTCATTAAAACTCGTTTTTCAACCACTCCACAAATTTCTTGTTAATAAACTATAGTTTTGGCAAGTCGGTTAGGGCATCTACTTTGTGCATGACACAAGTAATTTTTCCAACAATTGTTTACAGATTATTTCACTTATAATTCACTGTATCCAAATTCCAGTGGGTCAGAAGTTTACATACACTAAGTTGACTGTGCCTTGAAACAGCTTGGAAAATTCCAGAAAATTATGTCATGGCTTTAGAAGCCTCTGGTAGGCTAAATTAGTCAACTGGAGGTGTACCTGTGGATGTATTTCAAGGCCAAACTCAGTGCCTCTTTGCTTGACATCATGGAAAAATCAAAAGAAATTAGCCAAGACCTCAGAAAAAAAATTGTAAACCTCCACAAATCTGGTTCGTCCTTGGGAGCAATTTCCAAACACCAGAAGGTATCACGTTCATCTCTACAAACAATAGTATGCAAGTATAAACACCATGGGACCACGCAGTCGTCATACCGCTCAGGAAGGAGACGCATTCTGTCTCCTAGAGATGAACATTGGTGCGAAAAGTGCAAATCAATCCCAGAACAGCAAAGGACCTTGTGAAGATGCTGGAGGAAACAGGTACAAAAGTATCTATATCCACAGTAAAATGAGTCCTATATCGACATAACCTCAAAGGCCGCTCAGCAGGGAAGAAGCCACTGCTCTAAAACCGCCATAAAAAAGCCAGACTATGGTTTGCAACTGCACATGGGGACAAAGATCGAACTTTTTGGAGAAATGTCTTCTGGTCTGATGAAACAAAAATAGAACTGTTTGGCCATAATGACCATCTTTATGTTTGGAGGAAAAAGGGGGAGGCTTGCAAGCCGAAGAACACCATCCCAACCGTGAAGCACAGGGGTGGCAGCATCATGTTGTGGGGGTGCTTTGCTGCAGGAGGGACTGGTGCACTTCACAAAATAAATGGCATCATGAGGAAGGAAAAGTATGTGGATATATTGAAGCAACATCTCAAGACATCAGTCAGGAAGTTAAAGCTTGGTCACAAATGGGTCTTCCAAATGGACAATGACCCCAACCATACTTCCAAAGTTGTGGCAAAATTACTTAAGGACAACAAAGTCAAGGTATTGGAGTGGCCATCACAAAGCCCTGACCTCAATCCTATAGACAATGTGTGGGCAGAACTGAAAAAGCATGTGCGAGCAAGGAGGCCTACAAACCTGACTCAGTTACACCAGCTATGTCAGGAGGAATGGGCCAAAATTCACCCAACTTATTGTGGGAAGCTTGTGGCAGGCTACCCGAAACTTTTGACCCAAGTTAAACAATTTATAGGCAATGCTAAACAAATACTAATTGAGTGTATGTAAACTTCTGACCCACTGGGAATGTGATGAAAGAAATAAAAGCTGAAATAAATCACTATTTTAAGAATGCGAAATGTTAGAATAATAGTAAAGTGGTGATCCTAACTGACCTAAGACAGGGAATTTTTACTAGGATTAAATGTCAGGAATTGTGAAAAACTGAGTTTAAAAGTATTTGACTAAGGTGTATGTAAACTTCCGACTTCAACTGTATAATTGTCTGTAGAACAGTTCATTCTGTTTATAGATGCTTTACTTGTGTCATTCAGAGAGCCGTGAGGATCCCCAGTTGACCATTAAAACAATTTAACTGACTATAGCTAAATAATCACATCTGCCCTGGCAGGCAGTCACACACAGGACTAAATGTACAAAACAATTTTTATTTTAGTTTCAGAACTCCACAGGCACTTAAAACAGATCCACATACACAACCCATATTTTTCCCCTGCTTCCAGCTTCACACCATCTTAATACATTCCTTTACCACTCATTCCCTAGCAATTATAACAGAGAGCAAGCATTGATGTTTAACAGCGGGTTAAAACGGGGCTACAGTACTGTATTAATGGGTTTGTTAATGACAAAGCTGAGAAAATATTGCAACAATTAAAAAGTAGTTATACATTTTATACTTGTATGTCTTAGTACTGCATGTATTACAATAATTGCATAGGTTACATACAGAAGTTCTGCTTTATGTAAATGTATAAAATACTTTACTAAATAGATCAGTTCTGTGCTCACCTTCATGTAACACACTCCAAGTAATATTCATAACAAAGCATGCTCATAACATACTGGCTTACAGCTGGTCTGATTACAGTAACGTACAACTATATTCAATAAGAACCACATTTGGTTGCTGGTTTTTGAAAATTAGGTCATCAAAATATACTTAAAAATAAACAAACTAATTTCATCCAAACCAAATAACTGAATGAAAAAAACATCCTTGTAAGAAGCACTGCATGCAGCATTAAAATTCCATTTAGGATTTATACGCCTCATTCGACCACAGAGGACAGCAGCGATGGTTTGGACTTCTGACAAATTACCACATAGGTACTGGATGAGTGACAGCATGAGGTCCTTGGCCAACCCGGTATTTAAGGCATACTCCACTATATACAATTACACACCAGAGCTTTTGCCCTCCTCCACACCACATGGGAGAACTCTACTCTGCTGGTTCAGGTTTGTTCTTCTTATTCAGGACTTTGAGGAGGCGGTCAGACATCCGGTAGGGTCTCTCCGCACTGCCATCATTCCTCTCCAGGTCCTCCACTGAAGAATCAAGGAAAACATCATGAGACAAAAATAGGAAATGATTTCAAAAGGTAAAACTTGAACATTGTTACATTTCCAAGCAGGGGCCAGACCAGAACCAACTTGCGATGCATTAGCAAAGCTTCAAAGATTACGCCAAGTTAAACAGAAGTGCTTTAAGTCATTTAACATGTCATCCTACAAAACATTTAATTGGCCTGCTTTTGACAGAATTGTTAAAGCTTGCCTAGTCAAACCCAAAAGGAAGTTAGTTACCTTAGCTTGTTCCCCATCAACACAATGCAGAAAGAATGAGGAGGAAAGGCAAACAGAAAGACTGGCAGCTTTAATCACTAGCAGACATATTACCAACATGCATCATAGCACAAGAAAGAGAGAGAAAAGAGATACTGCATTCAGTTAATGCTCATAGATCCTAGGAGTCCGTCTCCAGGGCAGTGCATCAAACAGACCTTGCTGACAGGCAAACATGTCAAGGCAATGAGGGATCTGATTGCATTGCTTTACATAACAAAATGGAGCCGCTTCCCTCACAAGCGGAACTAAGAAATAAATTTCAGTATACACAAAACTACATATGGCTTTTATAGATCATTGAAAATATCAACATTTTAATAGTATTACTGCTATCAGTGCACTAACAATGGTAAACAATGTGATCTCTGTAGGAGGTTCAATACAGCAGACCAAAACAGATAGTTAGTCAATTAGGCACATTGTTTCCTATGGCCGACAGTGTTTCCCCTTCTAGCAATAATGTCAGAACTGCAACATGTTCACTAAAACACCAGTGGAATCCCTAGCGTTGTTTATGGTTCAGTCTCTTTTTTCCAAGTCAATGAAACAACTATCATTTGCCAACTCCTACCATTAAGAGCACAATATATACACCACACACACACACACACACACACACACACACACACACACTTCTATAGGGAGAAGGAAAGACACTGGTCAAGCTGTTGACTAGTCCAAATTCAGGCTTTGATGTCGATCTACCAATCATGAACAGTAGCATGCCCATTTCTACAAGACAGATCTGCAGGTGGAGATCTCGTCCACAGTGTCTTTGCTATGACTACTCCTAAACGTCCTCATCTTTCTCATGCATCGGAGACTGCTATTGTTTCAGCTGGACGTCTTGGTCGTCTGGCTGATGTGGCGAGGACTGGGTTGGCTCCTCTGTCTCCTCCACAGCCTTGTTCTCTGACAGAATGTCATGGAGCGAAGCGGACATGTAATACGGTCTTGCCAGAGAGCCATCATTTCTCTCCAGGTCTTCGCCTACGTGGGTGTGTGTTAAATGGGTCAAGGGATGGTTGATTGGAGAACAGGATGATGAAGGTGAAGGGTGGCATTAGTAAGGGAGATGGAGGAAAACAATATGAATTGAGAAGGGAGAGAAAGTCAGTCAAAATTCCCAGAAAAAGCACCATTCGCATTTTAAATGAATAGATCAACACCCAAACTTCCCCATTGTCTGCAACCAGCAAGTTAACACTAGTCCTAGATAGCTGGGTTAGGATCAATAACTTAGCAATGAAGCATTATGAAGAATACCAGAATATCATCATGCAATTCATAATTAGTGGCAGCCCAACACCATTAGCAGTGAAAGAGGTCATGAAGAAAGGGAGAGTAGGTTACCGTTTCAGGACAACATGAACTTTAGACACATAGGGACATCTTGACTTCCAAACTTGCCTTTTAGTAAAGCTTTGAGATGTAAAAGAGTTGCCAACACGAGGCAGCCATTTCCTGAGTATACCGTGTACACCATAATCCTTTACCTTCTCACCACTGGTACCTTGTGGGTGAATGACAATGCGTAATGCAAGAGGGGGATGGTTCTACTGTTACTCACAGAAGCAGAGGAAGAGTGTGTCCACACACATGGCGTACACGCTGAAGAAGCCGTGGGCAATAAGGTAGGAACCAACCACCACTGTCTGAGGAGAGAAACACACTCCAAACATTATACACAACACAGTAGGTTACACTCAGCTACATTTAGAGCATAGATTAAACTACATGTCTTTGTAACCCACCAGAACCGGAGCATGGCTATGCTACTCACCAGGATGGGGACCCAGTAGTAGTGGAGGTTGGGGGCGGTGTTCTCAAAGGCCTTCACCCTCCCAGAGAAGAAGAAGAAAGCAAAGATTCCTGGGAAACAGGACGGTTGTCAACAGTGAAGCGTAATCAAACTAAATACAATCATTAGAAGACTGGCCCTGCTAAGAGTGTGTTATTGTTCATCATGTTTCCTGTAGAAACAGCCTCACTTACCCACAAGCCCCACAATGAGGAGCTTGCCCAGGAACAACAGGAAGTCTGTCACCTTGTCCAGGACGGCTACCCTGCAAGGTCAAACAATGATCCGTTGTGATGGATCATAGTCCGTTTGTTACGTTCATTAAGTCAACACGCACACATTAATTAAGAGACAGCACACTCACTCACCTGATCATGTTCCTCATGAGGAGGAAGAAGGCATCTTTGGCAGACGTGCAGAAGTTCTTGCCATATATCGCCACCTTGAGGCAGCAGATACTCATTCATAATCAAGCATAAACCAAACATTTTCCCCACAGTTAACAGTTCCAGATGATTCAGGTGACAAAGCTAATCTGCATTTAATTCTATCCAATATGACATGCATTTAACTGGATGACATTGGGCATAGCAGGTGCACACAAACAGCTGGTACACACACCATAATGTACGCGTTTCTGTTGATGAACTTGATGAATTTCTCCAGGCACCAGAAGCAGCACTTGAGACAGCACAGCAGGAACTTCGTGCACTTATTTTGGGTTCCTTTAGAGGAGAATAACACACAGAAGGGCAGATCCAATCAGAGTCAACACAAGTACTAAAAAAACAAACATTCATTCACAGCTAGTGTAAAGTATGATGAGGGTATACAATGACAGCTGTGTTAATATCAACACACCGTAGTACTGCTAATACAGGATCTATGGCTCACCTTGGAGCTTGTGGTCGATGTACTCCAGCAAAACCCTGATGATCTGGATGATGGAGAGGATGAGAGAGCCAAACGCCAGGGAACCAGTGTGATACCTGAGCAGGGGAGTGATGAGATGTCACTAACCAACCTAATTAAATGTTGTCAAGATACCCACATATGCAACAGAGCCTCATGTACATATCTGAACACCCAACTTGGTTAGGAACAGGAACTTAAACAGTCACACACACCTGAGTGATCTGCCAAGGGATGAGAAGATGGGGAAGGCGGGCATGTCGTCAGGCTTGACGAAGGCCCAGTAGTAGGAGGCAAACGCCCCAGCCAGGGTCATCTGACCCAGCGCTGTCACAAAGTTGGCACACCAGAAGAACAGGAAGACATTGTAGAACTGCAGGCCGATCAGGTACTTGTGGTAGACCGTCTCTCCACCGTAGAAGGCAAACAGGCACTTAGAGTCTTGGCACTCCGCCTTCATACTGGAGGTGGAGAAGTTCTGGAGGAGACAGGTAGAGAATAATCAACAGTTGACATTCTATCCATTTTATACACTGTTATCATGGAGGTGATCCAATGGTTCAATGTCTCTCCAATTAAGATCAGGCTGTTAGATGGTGACATTGCATGGGCTAACGGAAAAGCAGGACTCACAGCTGGCTCGCAGATTTTCCTGGAGTGATCGCAGGCCGTCTCATTGAACACCTTATAGATGGGCTGATTGGAGGTGGACAGGAACCTGGCCAGAGACTGTCAAGGGCTACAATATGACCCATAGGAACTACAAATCCCAGCAAATAACATGCTCTTCTGAATGATGGATGTGTGAGTTATTCAAGCCTATGAGTTATTTTTCTCCAAACATGAAGGATACACAGCGGTGACTGCCCAGTAGGCGATGACAATGGTAAGGAGGGCAAAGGTGAACAAGGGGTAAAACAGGGCTGACATCACATATCCAATGGCCCTGTAAACAAAACATCACAGTTCACCACTAGAAAGGTCTTATCCACCATCTATGGATTACATCCCCCTTTTAACCACAATGATCTAGCATTCAATGATCCATTTCCCATCCAATCTCATTAGAAAAGGCTGTAATTGCAGAGAGCGCTCCCGTTTCCTGACCTGCTGGCTTCTTTGATGAGAGCGATGGCAATGAGGATTCTATTCCTGAGGAAGATGAGCAGCAAAATGATGATGACCTCCACAATAGCCAGAATAATAACTGAAAGAATGGGAGAGAGAAAAGGCATAAAAACAAATGGAGAATTCAGTCACCGCCATTTATACAGGAATCCTGGTCGTCCTTAGTATCAGTTTATGCTTGCGATAACACTGCAATGCATTATATCTAAGGGTTTATAAAAGTTACCTGGCTAACATTGATCCTGCGTCGTGATATACAGTATAACTCTAATGCATTGGTCCAGGTGTATACCTCCTGAGCCACACTTGCTGTAAGGTTGAGAGGAGGTTAGTGGGGAGACTTACTGAAGGCCAGCCAGGTCTGTCTGATATGCAGGTACACAGAGACATCTGTCTGGAAGCCCAGGTCCTTTAGAGTGACATTAGAGCCTGCCTCTGACTTCAGGCTAACATATTCCATGGAGCAGTGGACGATGCCTGTGGTGCAATACAGAGCATGGCCACAAGAGCGAAGTACAGCATTTAGATAGAGATGCGTGAAAGGGACACAGGATATGGCTTTGTTGATTAGAGAGAGTTTATATAGAGATATGAACATTAAGAAACAACTCAAAATGGGACTTCTGTTGAACTGGTCTTTACCGTATCCAATGACCAAAATCACCATGACGATCATGACCCACACCATGATCCCGGCCAGAAAGCGCAGGAGGACGATGAAGAGGAGACTGATGAGCATGGCAATCACCAACCCTCTGAACCCCAACACAAAGACAGACTTGAGTGGCTACATAACTGACACTTTGCTGATCAAGTGCTTTGGAATTCAGTGTGAATGACACTATTGTGCAGTAATGCAAAGGGAAGATGCTGACTTACATTAGGATCCAGTACCAGGACTGGGTGTAATCCTCAAAGATCTTCATGGCCACTTGTCGAGCCTCAATGACCACTGTGGCATTCCTATAGAAGAAAATACAGTGACCAATGCTGATTGCAGATGTAGCACTAGCACCCATCAAAGGAAAACATTATGCAAATTATTTTTTATCTGTGGACTCACTTGACGCCTGCCACCAGATCTTTGGCATCTCTTAAGTTCCCCTCCCCGTCATCAAACTTGGAGTTATTTCCCACGGTGATCTCCCCTCCCTTCTTCTGGGCCAGGGCAGGGAAACACCTGCGGGTGACTGGAAGAAGAGGAAGGGGGGTGAAGGAGAAGACCCAGGACAATGAGGGAGAGAAGCTAAAACAATGTCTTTCACTTTTTTCAAATTCCGGAAATGGGGAGGATGGGCTGGCCAGATGGAGGGTTGGGGAGTTCGACTCAGAGGAACGGAAGAAGGGCAGGTAGGACAGGATAGGGGAGCAAAAGAGACTAGAGCCGTACTTACAGGGTTTACTTGGCATCAGCATGACAGGACACAGGCCAAATTTCAGGATCTGTGTTACAGTCTAAAACACAAATGAACAACCAGCACTAGGTATCTCAACCATTGGTGTGGCAATGTATATTCAAAGTTTGAATTGTTCACACTAAACTGCCACTGGGCACACTATTTTTGTAGAACAAAACACATTGTCACATTTTAGTGACATTGGAAACCAAGGACTCTTGACATTGTCATCCATGTTGACTTTGGAAAACTACTACGCCACCTAGCTCAGATTCCTCTTCACATGCTACTCACCAGCCCATCTAGACCCTCCTTGCAGAAGTTCTTATAATACTTAAAGTCCTCTTTATTGCTTAAGGCCGTCTTGAGCGTCATGAACTTATCAGGGCATTTCTCCACACAAATCTGATGGCAAAAGAAATGTCACCATGAGACAAGATAATACAAGTGCACATGCATACATAAATAACATGGCGTTCAAGAATGTATCAACTGAAAACAAAGGTTCAGGTCACCTGTGTGGTTGGGCACTGGAACTCCAGCAGCACCATGGGACTGGCACACTTCATGATGTTGAAGTAGAACAGCAGGGGCTTCGTCCTACAATACACACACAACCAGTTGTTCAGAAAACACAAGAGCAGTGTTGGGTAAGACAGGTTTAAAGAGAGTGAATGACCAGGGTGGAATGATGGAGACAACCAACACACGTGAGCGTTAGTGATTGTCTGTTATGTATTCCACTGTGTATGAAGGGTGAGGGCAGAACTTACTCCAGAGGTGTGCCTGCCTGCCCACAGAACTGTCCTCTGCTGTCTGTGGGGTAGATCACCTTCCTGGGGTCTCCCTGGGACCAGGCTAGGGGAGAAGGGAACCATCAACAACAAAGAAACCATCAAATACCAGACATCTCTAACACACAGACATGCTTTAGGTGAGCAGCACTCAGTGTATACCCAAGTCTTAAATATGGGTCAGTTAAGCTTGTTGGTGCCTACAGGACACATTTACTTACCAAGAATTCCCACTGCAACATAGCCTAGTATGCAAATAATGAAGAGGATGCAGCATACAATGTCAGTGCAGCCCCTAGAGTAAAGAGAGAGGGAGATATGGAAACATTATGGGACCAATAGTTTTTAGATGCGAATGATGTGCCGTCCTGACTACATAGCGTGGATGAACTGGCAATCCTCTCACCTGTTATAGATGGGGCCTTTGAAGGTGGGGTCATACTTTCTTGGTTCACCTAGACGGAAAGAATGCAAATATTGAAACATACAGTAGGAATACCATTTCAGATGGTAAATGGCTTGCAGCGTAGAAGTTGAATGAAAGTGTACACACTGCAGAGCTGTCAGAAGACATTTAATAACTAAGATGCACTATGACCCTGTTCCACGTGGGGGCGTCTGCCTCCTAGTTATACACTTCATGGGGGAAACAGAGTGGATTGCCCACGCGTCACCATTCTTCTCCCTTTACTGTTGGTCAGATTACTTTCCCCTCAGGGCAGGCACACCAGGCAAGCCAACAAATTCCTCTGTAATGACTAAGCAGCCCTTCTGCAACATGAGAACCTGCAGTAACACAACACAGTCACCAGAGGTCAGTGATTCTACTGTGTGAGCACAACCTATTCATAAAATAAATAAATAAATATATATATATTAGTTCAGAGTTAAGATAAAATATAAAAATGGTGGAACGAGGAATAATACACAGTGAATACCGAATAACAATAACGAGTAAAAAGTAACATGGTTATATACAGGGAGTACCACTACCGAGTTGATGTGCAGGGGTACGAGGTAATTGAGGTAGCCATCTACATCACAAGTGGTTGGCGGCACCTTAATTGGGGAGGACGGGCTGGAGCGGAATGGTATCAAATACATCAAACATGGTTTCCATGTGTTTGATGCCATTCCATTTGCTCCATTACAGCCATTATTATGAAAAGTCCTCCCCTCAGCAGCCTCCTGTGATTTACATATAGGTAGGGGTAAAGTGACCAGGCAACAGGATACATAAGACCGTAGCAGCAGCGTATGTGGGGAATAAACGTGTGTAATGTCTCCTTCAGACGATGCTACATTTGATTGAAGGACATAAGACACAAATGACAGATTACCATTTTCATCAGTATTAATTACTTCTTAAAAGGTAAATGTTGATTAATGAAAAAGGTTAAAAAAAAGTTTCTGTTAATGTTTCTTGATTTTCTTAACTTGATAACATCCCCCAAATTAAACTAGGCTATAAACCAGTGCACAATATTCTCTCCCTTTCACACATGCACACCCAATATAATGTGTAACCTGGATCTGAGCCCTGGGGTTCCAACAGGGTAAGGAGGAGCAGAGAGAGTACAGACTCTCCACATCTGCACACATAAATCAAAGTTAACTATAGTTACTGTACAAGGAGGGAATGGATGTCATGAGCAAACTACATTTACTCATTGCCAGTTCTAAATCCTCAGACGACCAAAAGGAGGCATTAATGTCAACTACATTTAGGCCTAGATGAGAAATGGTACTTTCAAATCAGTCAGAAGTGCTCAAGTTGAGCCATAGTGAATCTTAACTTCACAGAACATCAATTATTACAGTCTTAAGGTGGATGAACCACTGGGTCTAGACTAGATACTATAGAGTATGATGTTCAGAATGGCAGTCATTAATACTGCAGAGCAGTGGTCAGGGTGCTATTGCAGCATGCATTATAGTGGGCCTGCTCCCAGAGAACATCAATCCACAGGACACAGCAGGTCCACAAGCACAGAGATACAGAGTCTGGATGTTAAAGTGTTAAATTGGCATAATCAGCCTGAGATGCCCTTCAAAGACATGGTGGAAACAGCCTGCAGAGGGAGTGTAGGCTGGAGCAACATGCAGAAACATTTGCCCAAAAACAGTGGCTGATGCATTTATATTTTATCAGGGCTGAAAACAAACAATGTTTCCTGCCAATTTTTCAGCCCAGTCCTTATATACACAATACAGCAGCATTTGATAAAGGAGAGAAAACATTCTGATACAATGTTCACTTGCATTTCTCCACACACACACCTGTATAATCAGCAGGTTTAACCCACACCCATTCTCAGCCATGTTGTCATAATGCCCGATACTAGAGGTCTAGTTTCACCCAGTGCCGCTCTTCTCTAGAGACAAATTACACCACCCATTAATAAGCTCCAACTGACAGATTCGTTAAAACATTCAAGCAGTGAGAAAAGCTCTATCCCACTTCAAGAACAAACTTAAGCTACAACCAAACCAGCCATCATAAAAAAACAGCTTTTCATAAGGTTGAAAAAAGGTAAAACCACATAAGCTCTAATGAAACTAAAACCAAGTTGGAGCAATTAGAAGTTACCATGCTTTCCGTAATAGGGTTGCTCCTCAGGCATCTTTAAATTTCTTTCTGGTAGTCAACTTATAAATGACCGGAAAACTCTCCCTCTTTTTCTTCAGCCCTTTTTTGCTTCACTTCCTTTTCCTGCCAACTGGTGTGCTTAATAAAATGAGAGAGACAGGTATTGTGGGGAGAAACTTGTCCGACCTGTCTGCAACAGCTCTGAGCACACTCCTGTTCCTCATAGTCCACCCACTGTCCCCCAACAGCTGCCTAGCTCAAATCTCTAGTCCACCTGTTCTTTTCTCTTCCCCTTTTTTCTCCACACAGAGCTCTTTTTGTCTGTTTTTCTCTCACTCTGCCTTTGTTCCTGGCTTTCTCTTTCACACTCTCTCCCCAGAGTTTGGTCAGGTAGCTCACCTACAGGGAAGGGTGGGAGCACAAACAAGGCAAAATGGGTGGAGACAATTCCTTGTTTTTCACTAGACTGACTCTCCCCTCCCCCTCTGTGAAAGAGCTGCTGGATATCTTTGTGGATCCCAAGCAAACTACACAGGAGTGATCAAAAGCATGTGTTTGGGGGGAAAACAAAAAAGCTGTTGTGTGCACTGGAGACTGATGAGACTCAGGTGGGCTGGTTATAATACTGGATAGATGAGCGCATTAATCAAGATCTCCAACCCTGAAGCTATTTTGACTGTCAAATGAACACAAGGCTATATTTTGATACCTTATTTAACTTCTAGAGCTATCTTAAATAGCAATTCTGATATTTTTCCACTAATTGGCCTTTTGACAAATCAGATCAGCTCTGAAAAAGATCTGGGCCCAATGTTGGTTCTAACAATAAACTCAGCCTTAAGATGCTTTTGGGAAACCGGGCCCTGAAGTGAAAGATCTGATGCGGTTGGTCAAAAGACCAATTTGTGGAAAGAATATCAGAATTGGGCTGCCTGTGTAAACGCAGCCTTATTTACTTATTTCTAACCGCCACTTCTTCTACGTTTGAAAAATTATTGTCACACCAGGGCTGCGTTCAGTATGTTTTTATGTTCTGGAACATTCAACTGAACGGCCAGGTGAAAAGAGGGGTTGGATTGTCGGTTGGGGAATGCTGTATCATGGCCTCTGCCCTTTAAATACGACCCTCATTGCATCAAGGCACGACTCGCCACACCCACCAAACGGGAGCAAATGTACCTCAAAGTCTGTTCAAAAACGTACAAGTGTCAGTAAAAACCGTTTCTGCAACGTACCAAACGTTCAAGCAAACTGAGCGCACCTCTGCCCAATGGATTATTCACAAGGTGCATTCAATTCAAAGCTGCTCATTAGGAAGTTCATTATAGCCAAAGATTGTCTATTATATTGACAAGATAGACATGTGACCGCTCTAACAATGGAAATACATATCCTCAAAGATGGAAGGCAGGCAGGAGGAGGAACCATTCTAGCCAATGAGAGGGCAGATAAGCGTGAGAACAACAGACCATAGAGATAGATAGAGGACTCATCTTTGTATCTGTGCCATTATAGTGTCTGTGACAGCATGGCATCTCCATTTTAAGGTAGTACATTTTCTTATTCTACATTGGCTGATTGCTTCCAACTCTGCACCCAGTTGACTACTTTAAAAATGGTGGAAGTCCTCAATGGCTAAATCAATCAGGGCTTGACATTCACTTTTTAGGAGGACAGATTTTTTAATTGGCCCGAAAGCTCGTCACTTGTACCCCACCCCTAAAAAAGCAAAAAATATGACTGAATTTTTTTTGTATTATGCAAGTAACCACTTCACAAAATAACATTCATTATTATCACTGGCATTGACAATGGAAGGCTGCTGGTCTGATCCCATGTATTATACAGTATCTCCTGTCGTTGTGGCCTTGAGCAAGGCACTTAACCCCCACAAAGTAAAATACGCACCAGAGTCAGCTTATCAAGGTCCTATTGAGCAGCTGATTTTTTGCAATGCGCTGTGTTCAAGCAAGGCTGGAGCAAAAGCCTGCACACCCAATAGCACTCCTGGAATCTCCTGGGGCATGATTGGCCACCCTGCAACATTACAATTACAACCAAATACTTTCTATGGTCTTTATAAAATAATTCCCTCTTTCAATGAACTAGGGATCAAATGACTAAGGTGGACGAGGTAGCTATCTAAGATGTTTATCTATTTATAAGGTTAAAATATTCAGTGTTCAGGGTAGATATCGACAGCATAAGAGTTACTTGTCAATAAACCTAGTCTAGGAATATTTTTGTAACGTTGTCAGAATTACATGGCCAGTACTGAAATTTTGAGCGCTTGAGAGACGGTTTTACAATGTGCAGCATTGGTTTCATCAACTGTGCACCCGTATCAACTGCATGTCGGCCACTTGCGATTATACACGAGTGCCAGTGGAAAGTTATTTTAGGACATCAGACATGACAATGACATTAATACATGCTAAAAGCTAGATAGTTAATGATTGATATGATTGATTTAAGTGTTATACACCTACCGGTGCCTAGCCCAACTAGTGAGTTAACCAGCCAAACTGCACAATATGTTTTGAATTGGCTATCTAGTTAGTCTGTTGTATATCATTATTTTACCTGCTGCGCAAATGTCTCTCTCTCTCTCCTCTGGCAACGGCCCACTGGAACGCAGGTGATACACACACCATGACTTTGACAGGATTTTCATGAATGACTAAAATAAGCTATACCTGGGCAAATTACTCACTAACAAGCAATGAATATCAACAAATGAGCACATGCGGCTCGCTTTCAAAAACGCATCTCGCGACTGCAAGACGTAAAGGCCTGTCAATGCTGGCCTACAATATTATACTCAGATGCGCTCTGCCGAGATTGGGAGGACAGTGTGCAACATATTGCATCCGGAGGACACTGGTCCAATTCTGATCGGAGTAACTTAATGTTTGATATTGTGATTTTTGCGTGATTGTTTTTTACTTGTCCATTTGGACAACTTAAATCTATATTCTTCTTGTCCGACAATTGTTTTACTTGTCCCGGGCAAGTGGACAAGTGTTAATGTCGAGCCCTGTCCATGATGAGTCCTCTATCTATCTCTATGAGAACAAGCACAATGCAGATATAAAGTCGTTTTTCTTTCCAAAGTTGCCCGAAATGCCATGTGCGTCCACTTATATCAGTGCATTCGTAACAACCCAACCATTATGAAACTTCTATTCGATCAAATAAGCCTCACGTAGCAAATTAGCAATTACATTTGGCCACACTTTATTTGGATAGAGCATCTACAGACGGACTATCAAAATAAAGTCTAACCGTACAATTGTTTTGGACCAAATTCGACACTTTCATTGACCTCCATACGAAAATACCTCACTTCGTGGGCTTATTTTCATGGACATATTTTGGGCTGAGTAAAACCTCTCGCTTTGCCTATTCCTCTGTTATATCCAGGTGTGTCCTCTCAGAGCCATTGCATGTCATATTCATAGGTGTTTTCTACCCTCTTGTGAGAACATGACTGTATTACATTGCGTGGTTTCACCCAGCCTGGCTGGATATATCCATAACCACATCCTGTTGTGCCATTTCCTCTGCTTACACTGGGTTTGCACGCTAGCGGGATATTAGACTACTTTTTATTTTTAAATATTTAGCAGTGAGCAATGAAAAACAATCTCTATAACAATTCAAATTAGATTGCCTTTGTCTGAACCCAACGGGAAGCTGTGTATGCTGATGATAAAGACAGATTATGGGGGAATTGAGTATGTTTCAAGATGAGCTGTGTTTGGAAAATGGGTATTGATGAGAAGCTTCTGTTGGAATCTCCCCATTCTCTTTCCAGGCAGTGTAGTCACTTGTTTTGGCCAATGGAATAGTCTATGTCATTCTGGGAATGGCCAATTTTCCATTCATTACAAGTTAGTGAGAGAAAGCAAAGGCTCCCTCTGTCTTCATTTTCGGTAAAACCCTACTGACCCATTATTACAAGCACAGTAGCAGACTGTTGACAAGCTACCAGCACAAAATAGTCTCAACATCTCGATGGGCTATGCACAGGGAGGATATTTCACCCTGCAAGAGTTGGACCTCCACTGAATACATCATAGGGGTATGACAAATTCCTAAATTTCAGTGTCACATACCGATGTCTACAGTGCTCTATGTACAGAATATAGAGTACTATTGGTCATTTATGCAATAGATTGTGACTGTCATGCTGAATGTGTGTATGCACATCTGGAGAGAACAGAAATAATGTATTTTGTTTGGGACTGGTGAACAGCACTGCACTTAAACAGTATGCACTCATCCAATGTGCACTTCTCCTGAGTCAACTATCATACAGAGCATTCGGGAAGTATTCAGACCCTTTCACTTTTTCAACATTTTGTTACGTTACAGCCTTATTCTGAAATTGATTAAAATGTTTTTTCTCCTCATCAATCTACACACAATACCCCATAATGACAAAGCAAAAACAGGTTTTTCAAAATTTTTGCAAAAAAAAGGAAATATCACATTTACATAAGTATTCAGACAGCTCTAGGAAGAGTCTTGGTGGTTCCAAACCTTCAATGCTGCAGACATTTTTTGGTACCCTTCCCCAGATCTGTGCCTCGACACAATCCTGTCTCGGTGCTCTATAGACAATTCCTTCGACCTCATGGCTTGGTTTTTGCTCTGACATGCACTGTCAACTGTGGGACCTTATATAGACAGGTGTGTGCCTTTCCAAATCATGTCCAATCAATTTACCACAGGTGGACTCCAATCAAGTTGTAGTGGAAACAGGATGCACCTGAGCTCAATTTCGAGTCTCATAGCAAAGGGTCTGAATAATTATGTAAATAAGGTATTTCTGTTTTTATTTTTAATAAATTTTCCCAAAATTCTACAAACCTGTTTTCACTTTGTCATTATGGGGTATTGTGTGTATTGATTATTTAATTCATCAATTTAGAAATAAGGCTGTAACGTAACAAAATGTGAAAAAGGGAATGGGTCTGAATACTTTCCTGAAAGGCACTGTATACCCCTGAGAAAAGAGAAGCATGATGTCATATCCACTAGAGGTCAACCGATTATGATTTTTCAACGCCGATACTGATTAATCGTCCAATAATTTTTTATATATACATTTGTAATGATGACAATTACAACAAAACTGAATGAACACTTATTTTAACTTAATATAATACATACAATCAATTTAGTCTCAAATAAATAATGAAACATGTTCAATTTGGTTTAAAAAATGCAAAAACACAGTGTTGGAGAAGAAAGTAAAAGTGCAATATGTGCCATGTAAAAAAGCTAACGTTTAAGTTCCTTTCTCAGAACATGAGAACATATAAAAGCTGGTGGTTCCTTTTAACATGAGTCTTCAATATTCCCAGTTAAGACGTTTTAGGTTGTAGTTATTATAGGAATTATAGGACTATTTCTCTCTATACCATTTGTATTTCATATACCTTTGACTATTGGATGTTCTTATAGCCACTATAGTATTGCCAGCCTAATCTCGGGAGTTGAAAGGCTTAAAGTCATAAACATAGCAATGCTTGAAGCACAGCAAAGAGCTGCTGGCAAACGCAGGAAAGTGCTGTTTGAATTAATGCTTACGAGCCAGCTGCCTACCACCGCTCTGTCAGACTGCTCTATCAAATATCAAATCATAGACTTCATTATAATATAATAAACACACAGAAATACGAGCCTTTGGAGATTAATATTATCAAATCAGGAAACTATCATTTCGAAAACAAAACGTTTATTCTTTCAGTGAAATACGGAACCGTTCCGTATTTTATTGAACGGGCGGCAACCCTACGTCTAAATATTGCTGTTACATTGCACAACCTTCAATGTTATATCATAATTATGTAAAATTCTGGCAAATTAATTACGGTCTTTGTTAGGAAGAAATGGTCTTCACACAGTTCGCAACGAGCCAGGCGGCCCAAACTGCTGCATATACCCTGGCTCTGCTAACAGAACGCAAGAGAAGTGACACAATTTCCCTAGTTAAAATAAATTAATGTTAGCAGGCAATATTAACTAAATATGCAGGTTTAATTTTTTTTTCTTGTGTGTTGATTTTAAGAAACGCATTGATGTTTACGGTTACTGTCACGTGTGCTCCCTCTCCGGCCTCTAGGTTACCAGGCTGCTCGTTCTGGCGCACACCTGTCACCATCGTTTCCCTGATTACCGTCACTATATATGTCACTCCCTTTGGTTCCTTCCCCAGGCGTTATTGTTTCTGTTCTGACTTTGTTTAATGTCGGTGCGCTGTTTGTGTTTCTTGTTTTGTTCTTTTATTTATTTAATGTATTCACTCCCTGAACTTGCTTCCCGACTCTCAGCGCACATCGTTACAGAATAACGCCTCCATTAAGGGAGACAGCGGGAATGGCCTGTCCGACGACGCTCGACTGGTCCATCCGGCGCTACCGCAACCTCTGCAGCTACAACGGGTCCGTCCGACGCCTTTTTTGTTTTGGGTTTCAACCCTGTGTTTTTTTTGTATACATGTTTGTTTCATTTTCGTCCCGTGCCTTTACACGCCACGCTGTAATGTGGGCATATTAAAACCCATATTACGCATTCCTGTGCTTGTCTCCCGACCCTTTATACCAACGTGACCGTTAGGTACACATTGGTGCAATGACAGTGCTTTTTTTCACGAATGCGCTTGTTAAATCATCACCCGTTTGGTGAAGTAGGCTGTGATTTGATGATAAATTAACAAGCACCGCATTGATTATATGCAACGCAGGACAAGCTAGTTAACCTAGTAATATCATCAACCATGTGTAGTTAACTAGTGATTATGTTAAGATTTTTTTTTATTTTTTATAAGTTAAGTTTAATGCTAGCAACTTACCTTGGCTCCTTGCTGCACTCGTGTAACAAGTGGTCAGCCTGCCACGCAGTCTCCTCGTGGAGTGAAATGTAACCGGCCATAATCGGTGTCCAAAAATGCCTATTACCGATTGTTATGAAAACTTGAAATCGGCCCTAATTAATCGGCCATGCCGATTAATCGGTCAACCTCTAATATCAACACAGTAGGCTATAGTAGCAGCTTCCCCTCAGTCTGTCTCTCATTACAGTAAGTGCAGTAGTAGTGTTGACTGAGTGCAGTATGTATGACCTTTTCCCTCATAGGGAGTTTTCAACATCAAGATAAGATTGACTTCACCAACAGTGCTGACTGCAGCAGATAACTACTTCAGAGATATCGAAACTAGATATGGAGCCTTGTTGGTGGTTAGGATAGGGAAGTGTGCCCCCTCTCCAAATATCTCTGCTGGTAAAAACAGCATCCTCTTTATGGTCTGGACTAGATGTCTGTACACTTTGGATCAGGGTTCGAATTACTGAGCTACTAGGACACCCCCATAAACGTTACAAATATCAATGTTGGTCCAGTCCACTATTTTTAGAGCATCCCAAGAGACAATATGTAATTCCATCCCTGCTCTGGACTATAATCCTAAACAAAACTCTGCTGTAACAATGAATATGTCCTAACCATTTCCTCTTATTCAGTTTCCACTTTCTGAAGCCTGCTGGATAAACAGACCCATCTTCCTGAGGAGTGTCGCCTCTACTGTCTGTCTCCCTAATTTACTCCAGTGAGAGACTCTCAGAGACAGACAGCACTGCACTTCACTGAAACAGACGCCCATTCATGTCTTGTCTTTGTTGTTTTCTCCATTGTGCTCATAGCAGAGATAGATAGGCCAGAGCCTCAGCACCAACCCATTAGACAACATCAGTTAGTTAGATTACTTCGCTATGTTTTGATAACATTGATAAAGAAACATGATTACATTCTCTAAAAGTTGCTAAATGAACCTAATTTCCAAAATAGTGCTCTATTTTTGTACCCCTTACTCATTGCTCTGATTCAGCTACGAAAATCTACAAAACAATACAGAATTCCAAAGAGTATCTGGGTTTTGCACCTTCCAAACATCCAGATGTGACAGACCAGACAGGCTGCGGGAGGGCAGCCAAGTCCAACCGCGATGACTATCAGTCAGGAAGAGGAAGGGCATGGCATACCACACAAATAGACGGGGTTCCTGATGATCCTAGCGAGGGTGGTCCTATAACTCATCATCACTATTACAGGAATTTGGCCTCTGCCTCTTCTCTTCTCCTCAGGCCCCATGACCTTAATAACTTTCCCTGATAACTTAATCTAACACTCAGGCTTTCTGATGTCTGAATAGAAACAAAACGAAACTGCTGTTGGGTTAATAAGTCACATGAGTCTGTTTGGACCAGACTGTGATCAAGCAGATTAAACAATACTAACTGGGGCTAGCAGGGAACACTTTTCTCCTTCCCTAGGGGCATGCCACTAGGCACAGACGTCAATTCAACGTCCATTCCACATTGATTCAACGTAATTTCATTTAAATGTTGTGGAAACAACATTGATTCAACCAGTGTGCCGAGTGGGATGCCTGTTTATTCAATACAGTTGTTGAGTAAAGCGACAATGTGGGAAGTGATAACACGATGACAGCTGTTGTAATAGAAAACAGCTGGACTTCAAATATCAATGTTCATGAATAGCACAAAACGACACTATTGCTACACTCTTAGAAAGAAAGGTGCTATCTAGAACCTAAAAGGGTTATTTGGCTGTCCCCATACGGGAACCCTTTGAAGAATCCTTTTTGGTCCTAGGTAGAACCCTTTTGGTTCCAGCCAGAACCTTTTTGAGTTCCATGTAGAACCCTTTACACAGAGGGTATACATGAAAACCAAAAGAGTTATACCTGTAATCAAAAAGGGTTCTACCTGGAAACAGAAAGGGTTCTCCTATAGGGACAGCCAAAGAACCCTTTTGGAAACCTTTTTTCTAAGAGTGTAGCTAGACCTTGCCAGAGCTTGAAATAAAGATCAGAGAGACTCTGGATCAAGTTTCAAACCACTCTCCTAAATATGTCTTATAACTCCACATAATCTAAGACTGCACAGGGCTGTAGGCTGTCTGATCCTGTCAGTTCCCCTGTTATTGAGGTTTCCTGATTTGCGTTGGCCTGAAATTACTCCATGATGTGAAATGGGGATGACTATGTTAGATCGCAGCCTAAACCCCACTGTATTTCTGAGGCAGTCCTATTATACCATGAAAACCTCAATTACAACCGTATGAATGCATCTACAACATTAGCACATGGGAGAGTCAGGGTCAAAGGAATGTTGAGCAGTGCTGGGGGAGATATTGAAAACAATTTCTTCATAAAAACAGATACAATCTAAAACCAAGTGAGGGCTGTTTATTTCTGCACGGTGGTAGCCTGTGTCAAACTCCCCATAGTTACGGTTTTTGTCCTTCACCTTCTTATGTGAAACCCTGACAGATTTCCATGAAATGCAGAAAGACTTCATACGACTGCAAAACAAACGCACAATGAACTTACAATGAAGAAGAAAAACGAAGGGCCTCTATAAGTCCCCTGACTACCAATCATCACCCTATTTATAACCACACAAACACATAATACCTGATTATCACTAAATATGCTTTCTACTGGTCAGAATCCGATACATCTGCACCTCCATCATTGTTTTCATTTAAGAATACTACACCGAATTTGACATTTGTGTCACAATATAGTGCTAGAGGCCATTAACCCCACAACTTTTCACAGAATCTTCAACTTTATTTCCTGCCAAGTCACAGCTTACTATTCCCACAATGCAGTTTGTTGCTCAACTGTCTTTTCTTCCCATCAAAATCTTGCTCTGGTGTTGACCTGACTGCTTGTTTGTATGAGGGTTATAACACATTCCTAAATCCTGTATAGAAGGACGAGGCAAACAGTGCTGTACACAAAATAGTAGCCTATACTGAGGTTGTAAAATGTCTTGTGCCAGGAAGAATGGAAAATGTATTGGATAATGAAAGAGAGGGTTTTAAATAATAAATGAGTCATCATAAGACAGGCAGAGGGAGGAAAAGGCTGTGTGCGGAGGAAAGAAGAAAAACAGCTTTCAATATGGCTGGAAAGGGGAGACAGCTAACAAGTCAACCATAAATCTCGCTTTATCCCTCCTCCATGTTGTTCACAGGGCCCTGCAAACCCCACATGTTACCAAAACCCAAACAGTGAAAATGAGAAAATATGTCAGTGTTTCTACATCTTGTGGACAGTGTTGACCCTGAAAACAATATTTTAGCTCACAACAAAGGGTTCCAGGTGTTCGTGATGCTGCAAGAAAGTCTCAATTTTGAGCGACTCTCATAATTTCTTTCTTCTACTGGTTTTCACCATTTATTGCTGTACTAGAATTCCAATGTTATAACTGCAGGCAGCAGTAGCAGACCCCACCATATGACTGGGTGTGCCACTACTTACACATTTTGGGGGTATACAGTACCAGTCAAAAGTTTTGACACACCTACTCATTGAAAGGTTTTTCTTTACTTTTACTATTTTTTACATTGTAGAATAATAGTGAAGACATCAAAACTATGAAATAACACATATGGAATCATGTAGTAACCAAAAAAGTGTTAAACAAAAATATATTTCATAGTTTAGATTCTTCAAAGTAGCCACCCTTTGTTTTCATGACAGCTTTGCACACTCTTGGCGTTCTCTCAACCAGCTTCACATGCTTTTCCAACAGTCTTGAAGGAATTCCCACATAAGCTGAGCACTTGTTGGCTGCTTTTCCTTCACTCTGCCATCCAACTCATCCCAAACCATCTCAATTGGGTTGAGGTTGGGTGACTGTGGAGACCAGGTCATTTGATGCAGCACTCCATCACTCTCCTTTTTGGTAAAATAGCCCTTACACAGCCTGGAGGTGTGTTGGGTCATTGTCCTGTTGAAAAACAAATGATAGTCCCACTAAGCGCAAACCAGATGGGATGGCGTATCGCTGCAGAATGCTGTGGTAGCCATGCTGGTTAAGTGTGCCTTGAATTCAAAATAAATCACTGACAGTGTCACCATCACACCTCCTTCATGCTTCACAGTCCAAGCAAGACTCTTCTTCTTATTGGTGTCCTTCAGTAGTGGTTTCTTTGCAGCAAATCACCATGAAGGCCTGATTCACGCAGTCTCCTCTGAACAGTTGATGTTGAGATGTGTCTGTTACTTGAACTCTGTGAAGCATTTACTTGGGCTGCAATGTCTGAGGTTGGTAACTCAAATGAACGTATCCTCTGCAGCAGAAGTATTTCTGGTCTTCCTTTCCTGTGGCGGTCCTCATGTGAGACAGTTTCATCATTGCGCTTGATGGTTTTTGTGACTGCACATGAAGAAACTTTCAAAGTTCTTGAAATTTTCCAGATTGACTGAAGTAATGACAGACTGTCATTTCTCTTTGCTTATTTGAGCTGTTGTTGCCATAATATGGACTTGGTCTTTTACCAAATAGGGCTATCTTCTGTATACCACCCTTACCTTGTCACATCACAACTGATTGGCTCAAACGCATTTAGAAGGAAATAAATTCCATAAATTAACTTTTAACAAGGCACACCTGTTAATTGAAATGAATTTCAGGTGACTACCTCATGAAGCTGGTTGAGAGAATGCCAAGAGTGTGCAAAGCTGTCATACTTTGAAGATTCTGATTTGTTTAACACTTTTTTGGTTACAACATGATTCCATATGTGTTATTTCATGGTTTTGATGTCTTCACTATTATTATACAATGTAGAACACAGTAACCTTGGAATGAGTAGGTGTGTCCAAACTTTTGAGTGGTACTGTATATTTACAGTATATTTACAGTACCAGTCAAAAGTCCAAATTACAACCGTGGAGTCAGACTCTATCATTTTGGCAGAGGTTTGTCTACTCCAGCAGAGATTCTTGCTCTTTTTAGGCAGCATAAATGAACTAATGTATTATGAGAACATATCTTCAAGGAAAACCATTTCCCTTACATGAACAACAATTGTTTGGATCCATTAACCTACCAACACCTTTATTACTGCAGGGAATAGCAGGTTTTTGCTGACAATAGCTGAAACAATACACACAGTATCTTCTCTAAATTCAGATTCAGACCTACCATGAGGCATTTTTTTATTAACTAATCTATATTTGGATGGTGGTCAAATTTCTGTCAGCACAAAGCTGGTGTGTAGTTCTCTAGTGTGCCATACCAGGCTGAGGAATGTAGCAATTGGACATGCAAAGACTGAGTAGGGACACTACAGCTTAACTCTAACCATAGTAAACTACATGTTTACTACTGATTAACTGAAAATGTTAGAGAATTGAAAGAAACTTCAAAGCCCAGAGCCTATTTGAGACTCATATTGTATGATCATTTCAGATAGGCTACAGTATTTGCATACAAGTGTGAATTTATTGTACGGGATGTTGTAGGCCCTTGTACCACTAATTTCTCAGCAGTCTCATTGTTTAGCACAGGGGCGAGACCTGGGCGTGAGAATGTGAGAGAGGCAACAACAACATAGACTAATCAAATGCAATCTGTAGGCTAGCCCAAAACAGAAGCATAGACTATTACGCATGGAAATTATGGCTCTAATCGTGAGAGTCAATTTCCATTCGTCTATTCTCTGAAAAGGAGACAGAGAAAAGTTGATTGAGTTAGGCTACGTCAATGTGGTAAATCAAATATGTAATAGCCAAATGCTGAGTTAAATTGTTACATGCATCCAGCACACACCAATACAATGTTGCATTCCACACTCCTGTCTTCTTGATACATGAAAACGAAACTATATGGCTAGCTATCCCAGGACAGTGAAAGCGCTGTTAAAGATATATGGTAGCCTATATAAACTAAACAAGCTAACAACTTACCATACTTCGGTTTCTCACCCTCCAGTTCCATCATGAATTAGTGAGTCCACTTGTAAACTAAAATTGTAAGACTACATATATCACAATTTCCAGTCCAAATGGTAGCCTACCGATAAAGTTACAACGCTGAAATCCACTCCAAATCTGAACCAAACTCATAACATTTAGCGAGGCGTTTCTTCTTGAAAAAGTTTACCAGTGAGTGCCAACAAAACTTTGAATGACGGGCAAATAGACAAATCACTGGACGTGGGTGTGAGCGCGATGACACTGATATTATAACGGTATGTCAATGTGACCATATTCACATGCGGACAGTACAGCCTATCTATTTATCTTCAAATGCAGAGCACAGGGACATGTTCTTATACAGTATGATACAGTGTGTCAAGATGAGGAGCTGCAAGATTTCCTAAAATACTAAATAATCTGTGTCAGGACTGGAGTGGAAGAACCGCTGTGAAAAGGGACTAGGAGAACGATACAGGTTAAGCCTACTTGCTCAGTAATTTGTTTTCTAATTTATCAGATTAATTGAGCTACACAATAAATGTGTAATAACTGTGTTGGACGTGTAGTCAAGTTAAAATATTATTTACAAAAGAAAGAAGAATGCTGGAATTGGTGCCTATCTATCCAACTCAGATGACTGGCAAACAATTACATTTTCATTACACTGGAAGGCATCATATTGGCACCCTATCAACGTGGCTATTGTTCAAAATGTGTGACTGTCCTGGTAAAAAAGTTACATAATTCAGCATAACACCCGGTGACTATACACCATGTCAGTTTGTTTCTGTCTCAGCATGGCTGGTACCCTGAAGGTCTTACCTAAATGGGCATCTCACTGCAGTATTCCTTATGGCCTTTCAACAGCACACTGCTTCTGCCAAGTGTCACACAGGATTTAAGTGTTTTTTTTTATATTATTAATTTATTTAATTCTCATTTAGTTTTAGACCTTTTTCTAAATGTGGGATGGGGAGGTGCATGTGTGGAATCAACATATCTTTGCACATTTAATTAACAACAATCAGAAACAAACCTTCAATGAGCTTTGTAGAGTATTATAGCTTTATTATACTCGATCATATTAGTGCATGTTACATTGAGCTCATTACACAAATGCCAATGTGCTGCACTCTACTGGTAAAGTCAGGGCCCAACATCTTAGAATAATATGACTATGACTTGAAAACATTCCAAGTCATAGTCAAGTTAATGTATGCTATGATACATTACAATCGTTTTTATCAGCTTGACAGGTCCATATGCAGTGATGTAAAGTACTTTAAAGTACTACTTAAGTATTATCTGTACTTTACGTTACTATTTCTATTTTTGACTACTTTTGCTTTTACTTTACATTCCTAAAGAAAATAATATACTTTTTACTCCATATATAGGGCGGCGCACAATTGGCCCAGCGTCGTGCCGGGTTTGGCCGGTGTAGGCCGTCATTGGAAATAAGAATCTGTTCTTAACTGACTTGCCTAGTTAAATAAAGGTTAAAAAAATATACACATTTTCCCTGACACCCAAAAATACTCCTTATATTTTGAATGCTTAGCAGGACAAGAACATTTTTCAATTCACGCACTAATCAAGAGAACATCCCTGGTCATCCCTAATTGCCTCTGATCTGGAGGATTCACTTAACACCAATGCTTCGTTTATAAATTATTTCTGGGTGTTGGAGTGTGCCCCTGGCTATCCATAAATAAAAGAAAACAAGAAAATGATGGCGTCTGGTTTGATTAATATAAGGAATTTGAAATGATTTATACTTTTACTTTTGATACTTAAGTATATTTTAGCAATTACATTAACTGTTGATACTGACAGTTGTGGCTGCTTAGCGTGATGTATTGTTGTGTCTACCTTCTTGCCCTTCGTGCTGATGTCTATGCCCAACAATTTTTGTGCCCAACAATGTTTTGTTCTGCTACCATGTTGTGCTGCTGCCATGTTGTGTTGCTACCATGTTGTTGTCATGTTGTGTGTTTTCCATGCTGTGTTGTCATGTGTTGCTGCCATGCTATGTTGTTGTCTTAGGTCTCTCTTTATGTAGTGTTGTGTTGTCTCTCTTGTCATGATGTGTGTTTTGTCCTATATTTTTATTGAATTTATTTTACATTTTAATCCCAGCCCCGGTCCCGCAGGAGGCCTTTTGCCTTTTGGTAGGCCGTCATTGTAAATAAGAATGTGTTCTTAGTTAAATAAAGGTTAAATAAAATAAATCAAAAATACATAAGTATATTTAAAACCAAATATTTGTAGACTTTTACTCAAGTTGTATTTTACTAGATGACTCTCCCTTTTACTTCAGTCATTTTCTATTAGAGTATCTTTACTTTTACTCAAGTATGACAATTGGGTACTTTTTACACCACTGTCCCTACGTTCTGAAAATAGTTATGAACATGAATGTGGTCAATGCACGAACAGAACCCTCTCATAGCCACGCCTTGAATCTGCACGCCCCCGCTATAAACCAATCAGAGATTAGTCAAAAACTACGCGACAGCATGGCGAGACACTAGAAAACAGCCATAGGGAGTGGTGAATAGAGGGAAAAAAACGAACAATGATTTTGCAAAAAAAAACATATATTTGAAGTTAATAGTACTTTTTCCCCCCCCACTATCAGTTCATAGTAATTTACGTCCCACTATCATTTACATTTGGTTCCAGACATACCATTAACATGTTCTTTTATCATACTAAATGTGGATCAACGACAATTTGCCACCCTCAAAATGGCGACAGGACCTAACCATTCCTGACCTACTTTACGCAGGTGACTGTGTTGACGTTTGTCCTCCTCTACCTTGTCAATTTGGAAAGGACTACGGAGGCCTGGGTCACGGATCTCCAGCACTGTAAATTACAGGTCAGTCTATGTATTGAAGTTAGCCAACATATTTGGGACATTGATGAAACAGTAAGTTTGTGCTCGTGTCAAGTAAATAAACTCGATACTATGCTTTTACAGCTTGATACTAGAGCAAGACTGATTTTCAAGCTAGTCTAGCTAACGTATAGCTGCCAAGTTTCAGTTGCCTGCAGATCGACATTTAGCTAGCTAACTACTTTACGTTAGCTTAGCTAGCCACTGTATAAATAGTTGGGATAGGTACTAGCTAGTACTAATGTTACCTTGTGTAACAACTTGTCTGCCAACCACCACATCTCTCTTTCAACATTCTCGAAACTAATCACAACTTATTTATCCTCAAACTATCCTATGCAGCTACATGAGTTCAATTTGCTAGTTGCTTTTTCCACCTGCTCTCTCAAATTACATGATTGTTAAAAGTAATAACCTATTATGTCTTTGAAATGACAACTATTTGAGTTTGTTGCATTATTTTATGGATTATTTTCTTCTAAAAATTGTTCCTCTTTGTTTTTCTCTCATATAAATCTAGCTACCCATC
Source organism: Hucho hucho (assembly GCA_003317085.1). Classification (NCBI taxonomy): domain Eukaryota; kingdom Metazoa; phylum Chordata; class Actinopteri; order Salmoniformes; family Salmonidae; genus Hucho; species Hucho hucho. The sequence continues at coordinate 145,968 of QNTS01000319.1, forward strand.
ATGGCACTGAGAAGCGCTGTGTGCCGTCTGCTGGTCAACCCCCAGAGATGTGCCATCATTTCAGCATCAAGATCACAGGGATCAGCAGCGCCTGCACAAAAGGGTATAAAATTACTCAATAATGACCTTGCCCTCATGAGAACACAATGGTAGCAGTTTTACAAAGCCATTCTTACAATCATCATGCCTCTATTTGTCAGGGGAAGTACTCAATCTGTGTCCTTTCCACAGATGCAGAGAAAGCTAGTGAGAAGAAGGCTAAAGCACGTATGTCAATATCAACTCCTTTCAGATCAGTCATACATATATTGCCCTTCTATTATTTTTGGGGTCTGATGACTATTCAGTTGTGCTTCTCTGCTCTATGATCCTTCTCTACTGAACCACCAGCCAAGGTTCAGTTTAACTGGCGGGATGGCCTGGAGCTGGAGGGTCAGCTGACTGAGGAAGAGATCATGATCCGAGACTCTTTCCGTGATTACTGTCAGGACAAACTCATGCCCCGCATTCTGATGGCCAACAGAAACGAAGGTGGGTCTGACTTTTGAGACACACCATCACCCAGGCAGGGCCCATTGAGCTATTTATGCCAATCACCTAGGAAGGAACCCTTAAGGATCAGTTTTGCCCTTTAAGATGGAATGTCAATATTATCAATTTTGTCAGTTATGCAAACCGTGTCAACATAACATACTGCCTGTTTTGTCTTTCTTAGTGTTCCATCGAGACATTGTGTCAGAGATGGGGGAGCTGGGTGTCCTGGGCCCAACCATTAAAGGTGAGTAAATACCTTTGCGATCTGGAGGGTGGCCTTGCCGATATCATGGACAGTAATGGTTTGAGAACATTCCAAGATTTGAAATACATACACATATTCAGGTATATCATTTTTTTTTTAATATTTAACAACTTAAGTCAGCTATGCTAGCCTATGGAGTCCCTTGGGAAACCCAACTACCGAACCATCCAATGATGGGATTTATAAATGATCTGGGCTCTCGAAAGGACTGATCTCTATAAAAAAAAAATATATATATATATATATATATATATATATATATAAAATACTTTTTAAAAAAGCTTATTCTAAGCTAGCTATTAAAAAAGTTAGGTTCGCAGATCTTGTTGAATCTGAACAACCCTTTAACTGGAACCGAATATGGAAAAATATGGCATCCCGTAATCCAAACCATCAATTTATACTTTTTAAGTTTGTTCATAGACTGTATTTAACACCAAGGAAATGTTTTATGATGAAATTGGCCCCAACTCCATATGCTGTGGGAGTGCCCTGTAGTTAATTGCTTCTGGGGCAAAGGTACAAGCGCGATGTGCATGAATATAAATATTCAATGTTTGGCATATATTATGTTACCTAACGATGATAGCTCCTTGAATCTCTCAATCAATCAGAGATGATTACTGGCTCTTAGATGGCAATCACCTCACTCTCTGTCAATTCTCCAGTGGATACAGTTACTGTTAGAAGTTATAACATTAGAATTATCGACAACGAGAATGAATGGTGCTACTCAAGGAACAATTGAGGCTTGGACAAATATACTTGACTCTGTAAACTGGTGAGTGGGATGGGAAGGGGTCGGAAACATGGCTGTTTTTTTATCACAAACTCTGTTTCTTACAGTTTTCTTATTTTCATTTGAGTGACAGCCTACTGGTACATGTTTTATAAACTTTAATTTGAAATGGATAATGTACCTGTAAACTCACCAGGGGTTAAATCATTCTGTGAAAGATTTCAAAGAGGGATTTTGTTTTCTGTGAAATGGACTTTGGTCATTTTGATCACAAAATGTTAAAGGCTATTTGTTTTTTTAGAATCAATTATATGTGTGATGCCAGTAGCATTCAAATATAATGTAAATTAGATAATTGGATGTAGATTCACTTAATTCCCTTTTTTAATGTAGGCCTACTGTTTGTTTGGAGGTTATTGCCTATGATGCATTCTCTCTCCCTCCACAATTTGACCAGGCTATGGCTGTGCTGGGACGAGCTATGTGGCCTACGGTTTAATCGCGAGGGAAGTGGAGAGGGTGGACAGCGGCTACCGCTCTGTCATGAGTGTGCAGTCCTCCCTAGTCATGCATCCCATCTACGCGTACGGTACCGAAGAGCAGAAAGAGAAGTGGCTGCCCAGGCTGGGTAAGGAGGAGGGGACATCCACATCCCTTAGGTCTCATCTTAAATTATGCACAATCCTGTTTATATCTGGGTGTATTTGTCCTGTAATGTGTCCTCTACCTCCCAGCTCGTGGAGAGATACTGGGCTGTTTTGGGTTGACTGAGCCCAACCACGGCAGTGACCCCGGTGGCATGGAGACCCGGGCTAAGTTCAACCCCTCCAGCCACACCTTCACTCTCACTGGCTCCAAGACCTGGTGAGTAGGACTGGGAGACTGTACTTCACTACATAGTAGTCATAGGGGAATAAATCAATACAGTTACATATCGCAATATTATTTTTGACATTTATTTATATATATATATATATATATATATATATATATATGTTTTTTTGATAGATAGTGCTAGTTGTCTGTACCTGTACCAACACTGGTATTTTTCATCTTGTAGATTGTTTTCCATCTTTTTAAATAGTGAGCCAACATGTCTTCAAAACTTTTATTTCCCTGACTGATCAAAACTCATTTTCTCATGCTTTCTCATCTCTCTGCAGCAGACATATAGTGAGCAATTTGTTTGGAATATAAAATTGCAATAAAATCGCAGTATTGAGTCACAATACATGAGAATTGCAAGACATATCGTATCGGCACCTAAGTATCGTGATAATAGCGTAGCGGGAGGTCCCTTGCAATTCCCAGCCCTACAACATAGTGACGGAAACAGTTAATCACCCCATGAGCATGAATACTTCAGGATTGACTGGACCGAGATGTGTGTAGCTGGATAGGTGGCGTTAGGAGAACCTTGATGTTTGGATGTGATGTACTCAGTGTTTTGAGTTTGAGCCCATGCAAAGAACTTTGGAATTGCTTCCTATAAATAGCCAATGGATCATATAACAGAACAAACACCTACAGACCACAAGCATTGATGAAAGCTACCTTTGTCTCAACACCTTGGAATGCATTCCTCTACTGATTTGAAAAGGCTACCTATTCATGAAACATCAAGAATAGGCTACTTCCAAAAATTCTGAAGAATAGGAATATGTGCTTTCTATTATACAGAAATCTTCATTTGAATTTTTGTATATATCTTTTTTTTTATGTATTTTTCAAATAAACCCAAGATCAAGGGGTTTGGCTCTTATCTAAATTGTAAACAACATTTCACTCTGTATACTAGTCCACAGGGTGGTGCTGTTCACAAATATATCAATGCTAGGTGCATGAATATTAGGTTCCCCTCAGTTCCATTTACTCAGGTTTCACAGAGTGGTATGATTCTGAACTGAGAGACGTCAACAGTGACTGAACTGGACTTTGTGGTTGTATACTTAACCATTTGAGTGCATTGGCCCTCACATTGCGTAAGCTTAACACTGAATCAATACATGTTAATTGGTAACCTGGGCCTGTAGTTCATATTTTATATATTTGATGTAACACTGTTTCCTCTGGGGAAATGCAGCTTCAACAACTTCAACCAAATACTCAGTTTGACATTGAGTATGTGGTTCTGTTCAATTCTACCATCACGTCTTGATAAACTTATGCAAAACTGTCCTCATATAGCCCTAGAAACCAGGCTCACTCTGTAGTATACTGGTAAAATAGCTCCTGCCTAAATTACAATGCCTTCCCTCATCTCCTTCACCTTCGTCAGGATCACCAACTCACCTGTGGCGGACATCGCTGTGGTCTGGGCCAAGTGTGATGATGGGAAGGTGCGTGGCTTCATCCTGGAGCGCGGTATGAAGGGCTTCACCACACCCAAGATCGAGGGCAAGTTCTCCCTGAGGGCGTCTGCCACTGGCATGATCATCATGGACGAGGTGGAGGTTCCTGAGGAGAACCTGCTGCCCAAAGTCTCTGGCCTGGGGGTGAGTAGAGGCCACCACTGTCATGTACTGACTTTTATGTGGATGGCCAGACTTTCTTATAATTCTGTTTAATCTTGTTGGTATAAATGTTTTGTCTGTTCTCTTTGGCTCTAGGGTCCCTTTGGTTGCCTGAACAATGCCCGGTATGGCATCGCTTGGGGTTCACTAGGTGCTGCAGAGTTTTGCTTCCACGCGGCTCGTCAGTACACACTAGACAGGTGAGGATTCTGCGGCTACTATTGGTATGAGATGTTGTTTTGGATGAGCAGTACCGAGCAAAAGTCTGTAGCTCTTGAATCTTATTTAGTTTTCTCAGCCTTTCTGAGTGAACTTAAGATGTTCTGCTACTTATGATATTTGTTAATCTCAGAATCCAGTTTGGAGTACCCCTGGCCAGAAACCAGCTGATGCAGAAAAAGATGGCTGACATGTTGACAGAAATCACCATTGGCCTGCAGGCCTGTCTTCAGTTGGGGAGACTCATCGACGCCAAAAAGTAAGAGGGAACAGTAAATTATGTTACATAATCGTCTTGTAGTGTGACACCACTTTTTAACAAATAACTACACACCATAGGGGAAGTACAATTGTTTCAGAGTAAATAGAACCTGAGGAGGAGACTGATCTCATATGTCTTCTTCTCTCCTCCCTCAGGGCAGCCCCTGAGATGATCTCTATGCTAAAGAGGAACAGCTGTGGGAAGTCCCTGGACATCGCCCGGCAGGCTAGAGACATGCTGGGAGGAAACGGCATCTCTGACGAGTACCACATCATCCGCCATGTTATGAACCTGGAGGCCGTCAACACATACGAAGGTGAGGAGAAAGAAGGCCTTAACCAGGTCTAAGAGGATATGGATGTGAGAGCAAAACGGTATATTTCCTCACCAGTAGAGGTCAGTAATATGTCATTTACAATAAATAAATAGGTCATATGGGAATACCATTGAATTTTCCAAGATATTTTCAAAGGGGAAAAAAACAATGTGTGTGTGTCCTTATATATTTGCTCAACTTCAGCATCAGCACTGTTTAACTGTTCCACATGGTTTCTTATATTGTTTTCTTTGTCTTCCAGGTACCCATGACATCCATGCCCTGATTCTGGGCAGAGCCATCACTGGACTGCAGTCTTTCACTGTTAATAACTAACTGCCTGCTGCTAGTGCTCAAACAGACCACTAACAGAAACCTCAAGTCAATCTGTTCCTTAAACAAAGGACAAGTAGTTCTACACTGCTTTGATGGCTTGTCTTCTACAGTAACGCTAATGTTTCCTCTCTCTTGAGTTTGTAGAATATGGGCTGGTTTTCTGGACACAGATTAAGCTTGGTCCTGGACTAAAAAGCATGCTCAATGGAGAATCTCGATTGAAATAGCTTTTTAGACCAGGACTAGGCTTAGTCTGTGTCTGGGGAAACCAGTCCGAAATCTTTATTTTATGTGAAAGACCAGGTTGGGTTTTAAAGGCAAGTCTATCATCGATCTCATGGACAATTCATGAGTGTAATTATTTCAACATGAAAAACAAAGCTATTTTTCTACTCTGTCATAAAACCCTAGTACTTACTGGTTTGTTTGGACAATTTCTGACTACAATGTGTTTGTAATAGTTTACTATACGGTGGAAGTTAAGATGGTTCAGAATGAATCGCTTGTTTTCTCACAACATTTGTAGTAAAATGGTTGTTGGACAAACATTTTAAAATTAGGTCAAGATCCATACGTATGTCCTGAGTTTTTAGAACTGTGATGGTACTAATGACCAGTTATTGGTAATTGAAAGCCAAATATTGATACTGCATTTACTGTTAGAGTTGAAAAAAAAGTTAAATCAATTGAAGTTAAATTAAGTAAATAAATTAAAGCAGTTTAAATAATCATGCCATTTTTTGTAATTGAATAGTTGTATTTGACTTACCATTTAGGTAGATCCGAGAGATTTCTATTTGGGGGTACAGGACAATGAATGCTGTTTGCACTTTATTAAGTTTTCTCTCCTCAGAACTAAACCAGATGTAAATGTTATGGATGGTTGAATTGCAATGTCAAAGGTTAATTCAAGCTTTTCACGAATAACGCTTGCAGTACTTTCATGGTCGTTGCAATTTCCTTTCACTGGCAAAGTAATAGTGTTGTAGTAATGCTCACTATCTAATGCTAAATTAGTCTCTTGTTTATAAATGAATTGTCAACAGGTGGTCCATTTAATCCAGGGTGGTTGGGGGATTTTTGGATTACTCATCCATCATTTTATGGTAGTGTTTTGAATGTTCCTATTTTAAGTAACAGGGAGTGTTTTATAAAGTGAATCAAAAAAGATGGGGGGAGGGGTTATTCCATGAAAAGTGTATTTTGCATCCCTTTGATATAGAAATTGTGCACCACTATTGAATTTTAAAAGCCTGTTACATTCAATGAAGTGCCCTTTATAGACCACATGGAAAATTCAATAAATCAAATTTCTATTATGAATAAAGACTTGCTAAATTGCCTAAATTCAGTATGTTGACATGCCCCTCTGTGCACTCTGTGACTTCTGGAAGATTTTAACGCACTTAACCTCAATGTCTCAAGTTTTCACCATCATTGTGAAGCTGTAGTTATTTTGTTGCTTTGACAAGGTAATTCGCAAATATTTATTTTATGTGATTAGTGATTAATTTATATCTGTACATCATTTTAAGGTCAACACTTATGTGAACTGAACTCGTTTTATATTTTTTCTAAACATTGAACATCTAATAGTCAAATCATAGTGTAAAAGCAGGTTCTACTCTTTTTGGCCATTTTCTGGTGTTTTGTGATGGAAAATTGAGTGGGTCGAGCATAACACGTCAACCCTGTCCTCATAGCTGCTGAACATCTGCTCCTTCACCTGCTGGCACACCTCACTCACCTGTGGAGGAACCCACACACGCATATACAGTCACAGTCACACTCCTTCACATAAACATTACACTAGACTCGTAATCTCAATGCATTATTTTTTAACAAAAAAATATGACCATGTACTTTTTTCTCAACAGTAGGACAGTGATACCTTACTCATTAACTTGTTCTCGAAGGTGGTCATGATTTCCTGGTCCATGGCTCGGCTCTGGTTGATTCTCTCTATCAGATCCTGGGCCTTCTTCCCTATCTCCTAACGTTGAACTGAGAACAGTCGTAGTCTCCTCACCTGGGAGCTTGCTGGAAGTACTGTTGTGTACGTCATGTCTATTGGAGATGTTTGAAATGTTGATGCCGGAGTCCTCACTTCCATAAACATAAAAAAAATAAGTTAAATATTTAACAGAACACGTAATGAATAATGCTTTAAACCCAGTAACTCCATACCTTTGCTGCCCATGGCTTTCGTCCAGTGTCACAAATGAAAATGTTTTATCAGGGATGTCCTGGTCCGGCCCATGTCCTTGTTCAGGGTCCTAAGGATACAGGGACAAAAGTCAATCAAACCATAACATTTTATGATCCCTCCAGTATACTTTGACAAAGTGTACAGTTGTCAGAAATAAGTAGCAAAGGATTCACAGGTGCAAGATATCAGTCATTCAGAGTTGAGCTGGACAGGCTCATATTTTCCTTCATTTACCTTGGGAGATGATGGATGATGATGACCAGGTTTTGGTGTAGACTGAAAAGTAGGGGGTGGCTTTCCAAAGAAGAGCTGGGACATTTTCTATTAGCAAAATGTTGCTTAAGAAAAATAAATGCAACCAGTATGGAAATTAGCTAATTCTGTAACAACTCAACCAAAACCACTTTCTCTAACCTGACTCAACTACTTTGTTACATTTGGGCTATGCTGGCCAGCTAGCCTAGCTAGGCATAAAGCTAACCCCTCAGTCTGATCTGATCATAACAAAACCAAATAGGTATCCAGTCTCGAGTTTTGTCAAGGGTAACTCATGTGGTGGTAACCAAAATATTAGGAATATTTAGCGAAACTCCATTGGAAACAACAAAATACTGTTGCTGGCTACTTACCCCCCAAAATACAAATATTCAGTTGCACTGTGTCATAAAAGTTTTCGTCAGAACTGTCTGGCCACCTCGATAATTGCGCGCGAAAAACGGGTTCTGGAGGACACGTGCTGTGAACTGGTCAGCTGTTCAACTAGTGTCAACGTCGACTCGGGAACAATACTGCATCATGCACCGACACGCATTCTGAATGATTGAACGCATATTCTTTAAAATAATTATCAAAGAAACACATTTTATCATCAAACATATGACATATTCAAATGAATTGTAAACTGTGAGGCTGAAGTCCGGTCAAGACAGTGTGAGAAAAACATTTAGATAGAGCACCAGAGATGCGGTATTTTCAGGATGAACTTTGTGTGATCAAATAAACTTTAAAGTACATCCATTTTAGCTCAGCCATTGTGAAAAGGTTTTGATATCTGGGGATTAGGCTGAGGTAATGCTAGTGGGATTTAAACAGAAGTGATCAGCAAACTGGAAAAAATACAGAAAAAGAGAGGAGACAGGAAGAAGTTAAAACAAAGTCAAACTAAGGGCTGAATTTCATGTAAGGCAGTTCCTGGGATAGACAAACACCTAGCATCAGAAGGGTGAACAGGAAGATGCAGAAGAGATGGTGTGAAAGACAGAGGAAGCTATAGGGTCAATAGAACTATCATGCTGCACATGTGCAGTAGCTTAATCTGCTTTGGCGACGTTGACGCAGTGTCTGGGTCAAACTGATATATGAGCGGTGTTGTATTGCAATAATTCCATAGCAAACACTGGAAAAATTGTATTTGGCTGGGTCATCTACACAGTGATTTGTCCTGGCAGGGGCTCAGTGGTAATTTAACCCATGCAGTGTCCTTTCAGTTCCATTCTGAGTAAAGCCATGGAAGATCCGTGTTATAGCGCGCTTGATATTTAAAGGTAATTTCCAGTTGAGCCGAAATATGCAGCGTTTACCTTGAATGTAGTCTCCGCGAAGTGATTCGCAAACTGGAATTCCACCCCCAACATCTCTCAAACATCTCTGCACAGATAGCCTACAGGCACGCAGAAAGGAGAGGGGGGGGGCTATAACGGTCCTCTAACACGCGACTAGTAAAGGCCCAGTGCACCTCTTTTGTGAAGAATAGAAGTCAGTCACTGAACATGAACCAATGTAGCTCCTATTTTGGTAGAAATTATTAGTTTTAACACGTAGCCTAATAATAATGTATTTATTTGATAGGGACAGCCTACTGACACATTGAGGCCATGAACTATATGTTTATTTCCAGTTAGGATTTGGCTCATGAGGATGAGTTTCAAAATCTGCTTAAAATTAGCCAGTCTATGGTGGGAAAGCATTGAAGGTCAAAGGGCAGGGCTGTGCCCTGAATTATGCCCAGTGGAGTGGAGAAGTATATTTCCTCTAAAATAATCTAGTGGAGATGAACAACTACATGTTTCAAAGATGATAGTAGGCTTATATTGAATATGAAGAGCTCTTCAATTTTCCTAAACAACATGGATTAACCAAATAGGCCCACTACATGCGATTGTGTGTCGATTAACTATCTCCTGGAAAGGTTCTAATTGGCATGAGGATCTTCACGACATGCGTCCTTAGTACATTTAAGGAGACAACATTTCTTGGTAATGTAAATCCATCAACTATAGAATTAAGGGAACATATTCAACTACATCTAGCTGATACAGGTTGACTGTTTAAGTGGAGGCGGGATAAAGTTTATCCCTTGAGTGATGAACAGTGGGCGGTCAAGGAATACTACTGTTTACTAAAGCGTGAAAGTTGGTTGGGTTCATTTCAGCACCAAGGACAGAGACAGTGGGATGACAAAGAAGCGCGTCAAACGAAAACTCCAGGGGGACTGACTTATGAAAACGGATAGACATCCAAAAGTTTTTTCTCCAATTTAGGGACCTTAAAAAAAAAATAAGCAAAGCCAGTTTAATCAAAACAGCAGTCATCCAAAATCAAGGTAAGCGGCTAACGCTTGTACTATCAAATTGGTTTTGAAATCGTTTGGAAGTAATATCTCCATAATTTAAAACTATATTTGGTGGAGTTGTGTTCACCTCCAACTCCACTGAGATATTAACATATATACATGTTTCATGCTTTTCAATCCCCTTTAGGATCATTCGAACTGAGTTATCAAAGAAGTTGAGACTTCAGTGTTGCACGGATACAAGAATCACCACCAATTAAGTACTTGTCTTGGTGTTGGGGGGGAGAAAATTGCCTCATCTCCGGACATCAGCGCGTTTATCATCATTATAGCTATATCGCTTTGGCTATTTTTCCATAATGAATGCCCTCAATTTCACCAGTCTTAATTTCAGTGATGAGGCATACGCTTCCTCACTAGTCTCCAAATTCGACGTACTAGTCGGTACGGAAGACCCGCTGTACAAGGAGTATAAACCGGCGGTCCGGGACCTCATTCCGTTGCCAAAGGCAGTGGTGTACCTGCTGATTGCAGCACTGGTAGTGGTAGGAGTCGCCTATGCTATTGTTGGACATCTGATCAAGGACCTGGCCCTTGATATAACAGGTATGAACTTAAAATGTTCTAAAATCAGGTGAAAATGTAACTAATCTATGTAGTTGTTAGGCTGTTCCATCGCAAGTGTACCAAATAACTTGTGACAAATAGGCATAAACCTAAGCTTTTCTATGCAAAATGGCAACATGACTAGCTAACACATTAGAGATGATCAGGGGCGCCAGTCCTGAAGCAAAAGTGCTTATCTCCCCTGTGTCCCCTCTGTTTACCCCTTTCATCAGAATGTCTTCTTGGCCCCACTGAGGAGGACCTAGAGAAGAACAGAAACCCGCAGTGCTTCAGTCCCAGACATCCCCCTATAGTCCTGACCCACAATGCCTTCCATGTATGGGACACAGATGATGTGGGCTTCCCCATGCCCCTGGATGAGAGTCCCCCGGGAAGCCCTTTGCTGTTTGCTGCAATCCCCTACATCCCCTTCTTCCCCACCCATGGCACCGGCAACAACAACAGCCCTGCTGCCCTGGCCATAGACAGCAGCCCCTGGCCTGGACACTCTAACTCCTTCCCCAGGGAGATCTGAAAGGAGCCAGCACCACCTCCTTCCAGCCCTGTGGTCACTGGTTGATTCTGATTACACCAAGCACGTCACAGGACTCAACAGACCTACTTAAGGTTATTAACAAGACAACTAAATGGGTTGTTATGTTAACACCACACAGCAACCAAAGCTTGACAAAGGAGAGTTTGAAGATAACTTTCATGCTGGTGCTATACAGTATCATCCTGTATTGACACTGAGATTTGTCTACTGCAGGGATTCTTAATTAAAATATGGGTTAGGACCCTGAGTGGGCCCTGGGTATGTGAAAGGTGGGTCGCGAGTTATGAGAATACATCGACAATCACACACAATTTATTCTTAATTTGGGTTGTTGGAGGACAGTCAATTTCTCATTTGCGTCTCGTGCTGAAAAAGTTTAAGAACCCCTGGTCTACTGAATGGACCCTGTGCAGGACAGGGGTTAATTAATGGCTATTGCCATGAGATGATTTAAAGATTTGCAACACATTCAAAATGATCCAGACTGATCCCATGGAAAATTATTTTCCATGTTTCATCCCAAACCTATCACCATCACCTGCCTACACCAGCCCCCTTTCTTATATAACATTTAAATACTGCTTCAGTATCCATCAAAACATGAAGCGATTTGGGGGCCTCTAAAAACTGCTATACCTCTAATATAAATCTTGAGCTGCTTCATTTCAAGATCAAAATCTAATGATCAAAGGGAAATAATAAGAACTATAGGGTAAAGGCTAAACAAGGGAACTGCTTATTACTAAATCTGAACTAAGCTATTTTAAATAAAGCTTTCAGCAAGTCTCTCAGGACTTGGTAGATCATGTTTTGTTGAACTCCTAAATGTATTAATCATTGACTTGACGAAATGTCAGATTTTCCAATCAATGCAAAGCATTGCATGCATGGTGATATGACTTTAAAATGACTCCTAAATGTGGCTTTGTAGTTTAAATGAGAGTATGAGGATGAACACGATTAAGGACCAGCTAATAGGTTTGTTGTGCCAACTGAGGAATTTTACTTTACTGTCTATCTACATAATATGAAAAGGGACTACAATTATACAGTACCACATCAAGCTGAGATGTTCAATGAAGTAGTAAATATTTGTACCAAGTTCAAACTAAATGGCTATTACATCAGTTGTTATTATTGATTTGGGTATGTAGTGTAACTTCTGCAAGTTAGAAACTGCAAATATGATGCAGGTGAACACACAGGATCAGATTGCACAGGATAAAAAATAAATAGAAATAGAAATGTGCATATTAAACTGGATACAAATACCTATGAAGCATTTTTCTATCCCAGTGCTTATGAAGATAGTTAGTACCTGGTAGGATAAAACTGCATCCAAAAGTATGTTCCAACTAGAATTAGAGGTTCTACAGAGAAACTTGGTTGATCTGTTCTGTCTATATATTGTTTTGATCTGGGGAACCCTTAGCTGGACTCCCAGACTCTGGTTTAAAATGTTATTTCCAGACGTTGAAGGATTAGCTGAACAGAAAGACTTAAGGAGTTCCTGCAATTGATTAAGTAAACACCCTTTAATCCGGTCTGTCCATTATTGCAGCAGACACAGGATTTCCCAGTCTTGGCAGAGCGCGCAACATCGGAACATCATTCTCTTTGTCACAAACTTTCAACAGCATCTATTCTGGGCCCTCAAGTCAGCTTCAATAGCATGCAAAGTTTTTTAAGGACTCCCGAATTCAGAAATTCAGTTGCATGTAAGCGTCTAAAGACAGCACAGGATGCTCAGGCAGACTTGCATGTACAACAACGTCGCTGTGCCAGGTTCATTCAGGAGAAGCAATTCCAGTGAAGTGATTACACATGGCTGAAGTACAACTTCAACATTGCTCCTCAGCAGGATACTGATTTGCATTACGAAGTACAGTCTCAGTGATTCAGACTACAGAATACTAACATAATACATAACAGTAAAGTGCAGAACATCTCATCTTCACAACAGTAAATGTTTTCAGAATCTTGCAGGGATTGGGGATGAACTAGGCTACCAGCAAAAAACATATCCAATGTGCAATTGCCTAAAACAAACTAACAGGAATAGACTTGACTCTTTATTTATTTTAGGTTACACTTACAACCTAAGTGCTGTAATGTGTTAACCTAATTATCTCCTGTGTGCACACAGAGCTAAGAGTCTACCCTGTGTACGATGACATGAGACTTAGAGGCGATGAAGGTGATTCGTAATCCCACCTTCACTGGAATCACACAAATAACTCCTAAATCCTCTGGGTTAAACCTTGGCACACATCATTCAACACGCCAATCCACGTTACACACCAGCCACAACAAGATTGAGGAAAACAAGAATGTTCTTCTGACAGGTTAAAACCGGACCTGGCACAGCTAGAGTAGAATAACAAAAACTCAGCATTACCAATGGTGATTACATTAGACTGACGACATAAATCGTGCTACTTTCAAACATCATTATTTGACCATTTCTAATTTGTCTCATGAACTGAGTGGACACAGCACAGAGCTGGTTGGTTTTGTATGGAAGGCTAAAGGGCTTCAAGTTAGCATCTTTACTGTACAAGCATTTCATTACATAGGAGCTCAAAGGTAGCTGCTGTGCAGTTTTCTAATGTTTCAATTAAAAAACAGACTCACTGGTGAAGTTCCTTATGCTCTGATGTAGTGCACACATCAGCAGAGAACAACACACTACCCCTCAGCACATGCATAGCTGCTGGTTAGGACCAAAGATGAGTTATAACTGTTTCATAAATTAGGTTTAAAGTATAATCTGTGTATCACGTGGCTAAACAATGGCAATAATCCAGCTAGAACCACAGACAAGCTATAAGGAGAAAAGTAAGTCCTCTTTCCCTCCCTCTCAAACAGACAGATCTGTCTCTGGCAGACTCTGGCCAGGGTAGATTAAGGGTTCGTAGGATAGTTCAGTGTTCATATGGTTACTAGTGAGCAAAGGGGTCCTGATGACACGGGCCTTGGATGGGATGTGTATGGTAATGTGAGCCTGTCCAAGAGGAAGCCTGAACAGAATCTAAGAGTCCAGTCGACACACAGGGCTGTCGTAGACCATCTGTAGGTTGACCTTGTGTCCCACCAGCTCACGGATGTTGTTGATGCCATACTTGATCATGGTGGGCCTGAAGGAGACAGAAGTGCAGAGGAAAGAGTGTCAGGAAGATGACCTAGTACATTATAAGGAGAGGTAGAAGACAGCAAAGAGAAAGAGGGGACAAACAGGGATAGAGACAAAGGTCTGTATGGACAGAGGGGATGGAGGAGAGGGATTACACAGAGTAGATGGCATGGCCCCTCCCAGCTTACTGACTATAGCCATTCACAGTTTGTTCTCATAGATACAAGTCCTCAGTGTCACCAGGGTTCAAGCACCCGCAGTAGAGCAGAAATATATCTAAATGGTCAGTTCTGACCTGCATCTGAGGAAACCATTATTCTAGGCTCATTAGGCGATATGGTGTTTTATGCTCATTGCTCAGATATAACAATCCAGAAGTAAACATGTCAACATGTGGGCCAACAGACTGGTGGTGTGTGCTGGAAGCATGGCTGCACATCTGGGGACATGACCACACTACTGTCCACCTTTAACCCCTCTATGGGAAATCACACTGGGATTACAGGCATAACATTGTATATTTTCACATTATGGACACATTTTCCTATTGAAATCCCATGTCCCATTCAAGTACACTAACAGTTGAGACTGTGCATCTGGTTATGAGAGGGTTAAGGTCAGGGTAAGGGATATGGAGCTTATGTGGGTCAATTCCAGTGAGACAGCTAGCCCAAGAGTGGAGCAGTGGAGAGACGGGTAATGATGGGGGGGCGAATAGATACAGTTACATATTGCAATATTATTTTGGGATGATATTATATCGATATCCAAGTTTATTTGTAATTAATAATAAATAAATGGTTTTGATACTCTAGGTAGCGTTAGCTAGCACTAGCTGGCTGTACCTGCCTATAGCTTGTTCTCCATCTTCTTTTTAAATAGTGAGCAAACATTTTTTCAGCACTTATTTCCCTGACTGATCAAAACTTGTTTTCTCATGTTCTCCCTTGTCTCTCTGCAGCAGACATACACTGAGTATAACAAACATTAAGAACACCTTCCTAATATTCAGTTGCACCACCCCTTTTGCATTCAGAACAGCCTCAATTCTACAAGGTGTCAAAAGCATTCCACAGGGATGCTGGCCCATGTTGACTTCAATGCTTCCCACAGTTGTGTCAAGTGGTCTGGATGTCCTTTGGGTGGTGGACCATTCTTGATACACACAGGAAACTGTTGACCATGAAAAACCCAGCAGTGTTGCTGTTCACCTACTACCATACCCCGTTTAAGGCAATTAAATATTTTGTCTTGCCCATTCACCCTATGAATGAAGTGGATTTAACAAGTGACATCAATAAGGGATGATAGCTTTCACCTGGATTCACATGGTTTGTCTAAGTCATGGAAAGAGCGGGTGTTCCTAATGTTTTAGACTACATATCGTATCGGCACCTAAGTATGATGATATCGTATCGTGAGGTCCCTGGCAATTCCCGGCCCTAGAGACAGGGGTCAGAGAGTGTGAAAGTGGGGTAGGCCAGGCAGAAGGGGTTGTGTATGGTAGCTCTTGTATTAGACAAATGTCAGTCAGTCAATTCCATTACATCACCAGGATCAGTTCTAGTTGAAGAGGATAATGTGTTTCTTTGTCAGTGACTCACCTCTCCAGAGACAGCCCCCAGGCGATGACCGTCACCCCCTCAGGGAGCCCCATAGGCAGCAGCATCTCTGGCCTGAACACCCCAGAATTCCCCAGCTCCACCCACTTCTTCAGCCCTGGAGAGAGCAGGAATGGACAAATTAAGATGGAATCAGTGTGGATAGGACTGCGTCGTCTATGGGCTTTTGGGTTTGAGTGAGACAAAAGCCCAAGGCCTATACACACATCAGACAAACATGTGAAATGCCAGGGTTTGAGGTTATTCACAAGAACTGTACCTTCATGATAGCTGAACACTTCCATGCTCGGCTCGGTGTATGGATTGTAGGCCGGTTTAAAGCGTAATTTGGTGATTCCTGGAGAAAATTTTTAAATATTTACTTTCTCAGAAATACTACATCTGACAGATAGAGAAACAAGCTCATCTTGTACTACAGGCAGTAAGACGCATTAAAGACCACTTCAGTACGGACAACTGAACCCACTGTATAAAAAAGAAGAAAAAATAATGAGGTACTGAAAGCAGGGTGGGGGTCAATTCCTATTTAATTTGAAATTCTTGAATTCCCTCATTCATGAGAATGTACGTTGAATTACATTCAAATTTTTAAGTTATGGAATTGTAAAAACATTTAATCTTTGGAATTTAATTGGAATTCAATATTTGTACATTTCCCAGTTAATGGAATTAATGCATATAGTATAAAACATTTACTGTAGGATTTGTTTTGAATCATTTCAACCTGTATTCCGATATTTCCAGTATAGCTAGGCTGTCTGAACAGTGACATGATCAGCCTGAAAGCCTGAAGAAATGTAATTTCTCATTTGAATTTGTGGAATTGTTGGGGATAATATTGAATTATCTCTGAATTCAAAGACTGACCTCGAATTTGAATTTAATTACATTTCCTGGGAGAGAATTGAATGAGTGGAATTGACCCCAACCCTGACTGGTAGAGCCCTCACCTAGTTTATTGAAAAACTGATGAAGGATGCCCATGAGGTCACCCAGGGTAAGGCCATAGTCGGCCACCACTCCCTCAATCTGGTGAAACTCTGCCAAGTGGGTGGCGTCCAGAGTTTCATTACGGAATACTCTGTCGATGGAGAAGTACTTGACAGGGGTGAACTTTTCCTGGTAGAAAGAAAGGTACATTTGAAATGGTTACAGAGGAAAGTTTCTCAATTGCTGCACAGTTAGAATGTAACATCACCCTCATGCAATTGATTTCTAATTAATTTGAGTAAATACTAAGACAGCATGAACAAATGTATTACAGTTGAAGTCTGAAGTTTACATACACTCAATTAGTATTTGGTAGCATTGCCTATAAATTGTTTAACTTGTGTCAAACGTTTCGGGTAGCCTTCCACAATAAGTTGGGTGAATTTTGGCCCATTCCTCCTGACAGAGCTGGTGTAACTGAATCAGGTTTGTAGGCCTCCTTGCTTGTACACGCTTTTTCATTTCTGCCCACAAATTTTCTATAGGATTGAGGTCAGGGCTTTGTGATGGCCACTCCAATACATTGACTTTGTTGTCCTTAAGCCATTTTTCCACAACTTTGGAAGTATGCTTGTGGTCATTGTCCATTTGGAAGACCCATTTGCGACCAAGCTTTAACTTCCTGACTGATGTCTTGAGATGTTGCTTCAATATATCCACATAATTTTGCTTCCTCATGATGCCATCTATTTGTGAAGTGCACCAGTCCCTCTTGCAGCAAAGTACCCCCACAACTTGATGCCGCCACCCCGTGCTTCATGGTTTTTCCTCCAAACTTAACGATGGTCATTATGGCCAAACAGTTATATTTTTGTTTCATCAGACCAGAGGACATTTCTCCAAAAAGTACAATCTTTGTCCCCATGTGCAGTTGCAAACCGTAGTCTGGCTTTATGTGGCGGTTTTGGAGCAGTAGCTTCTTCCTTGCTGAGCGGCCTTTCAGGTTATGTCGATATAGGACTCGTTTTACTGTGGATATAGATACTTTTGTACCTGTTTCCAACAGCATCTTCACAAGGTCCTTTGCTGTTGGTCTGGGATTGATTTGCACTTTTCGCACCAAAGTACGTTCTTCTCTAGGAGACAGAACGCGTCTCCTTCCTGAGCGGTATGACGGCTGCGTGGTCCCATGGTGTTTATACTTGCGTACTATTGTTTGTACAGATTAAGGTGGTACCTTCAGGCGTTTGGAAATTGCTCCCAAGGATGAACCAGACAATTTTTTTTCTGAAGTCTTGGCTGATTTCTTTAGATTTTCCCATGATGTCAAGCAAAGAGGCACTGAGTTTGAAGGTAGGCCTTGAAATACATCCACAGGTACACCTCCAATTGACTCAAATGATATCAATTAGCTTATCAGAAGCTTCTAAAGCCATGACATCATTTTCTGGAATTTTCCAAGCTGTTTAAAGGCACAGTCAACTTAGTGTATGTAAACTTCTGACCCACTGGAATTGTGATACAGTGAATTATAAGTGAAATAATCTGTAAACAATTGTTAGAAAAATTACTTGTGTCATGCACAAAGTAGATGTCCTAACCGACTTGCCAAAACTATAGTTTGTTAACAAGAAATTTGTGGAGTGGTTGAAAAACTAGTTTTAATGACCTAAGTGTATGTAAACTTCAGACTTCAACTGTAGTGGGTTACCTGCTGAGCGAGTTTGTACAGCATGCGAGCGCTGACTGCTGTGGTGTGAGTACGGAGGATGTTCTTCTGAGCCTCCTCAATCTTCCAGTCATACTTGTACCTGTCAAACACAGACAGCGTTAAAAATAGAGTGGCGCAGTGGTCTAAGGCACTGCATCGCAGTGCTAGCTGTGCCACTAGAGATCCTGGTTCGAGTCCAGGCTCTGTTGCAGCCGGCCGCGACCGGGAGACCCATGGGGCGGCGCACAATTAGCGCACTAGCGACTCCTGTGGTGGGTCGGGCGCAATGCACGCTGACACAGTGTTTCCTCCGACACATTGGTGCAGCTGGCTTCCCGGGTTAAGCGGGCATTGTGTCAAAAAGCATTGCGGTTTGGCTGGGTTGTGTTTCGGAGGACACACGGCTCTCGACCTTTGTCCCGCCGAGTCCATACGGGAGTTGCAGCGATGGGACAGGACTGTAACTACCAATTGGATACCACGAAATTGGGGAGAAAAACGGGTTAAAATAATATACTAAAAAAATAAAACATGTTGTGGTCATGGTGAGTGTGTGTAAGTCCATGCATATGCATGTGTGTGGAAGATTAGCTCTCACCCCTGTGATCCAAAGCCTCCCTCTGAATGGACCTTCCTCACTCTCTCCAGGTAGTCCTGGGGAAACTCATGGGCCTGAGCTGGGTCTGAGATATACAATAATAGGAGGGGCCGCAGTTACCGGTAAGTTAAATTGAAATAATACTGATGGTACATGATGAAAACAGATGAGTTATGTCTAATGGAAATCGAGAGTCTGTTTTAGCTAGGGAAATCAGATTTCCCTTTCAGCGGATCATCAATAATGCACCATTTTATCTGGGCATCAAGTCCACACACACAAAGACACCCAGTCGCTCACCAGACAGGAAGAAGGTGTCGTGTTGGTCTCTGGCTGGGTGCTGCTGGGGCTGAAACAGGGAGTCAAAGTTCCAGAAGGAGCTCTCAATGAAGTTGTTGGTGGGCATTTCAGTGAAGCTGAAGGAGACAGGAGGAGTGAGTACACACAAGTCTTAGACCTTAGTCTTACCGTACATTAGTTATATAGGGTATACTGATGGTGTCCTGCAAGGGCAGAATAGAGGATAGGCGACTGACCCCATCTCCAGGAAGATCTGTCTGAACTGCGTGCGGACCTTCATGAGCGGATGCAGGTGGCCACAGTCTGGGGCCACACCCATGGCCTCAAAGTTATAGGGCTTGAACTTCTTCTCCTTCCAGCTCCCACTGTGACAGACCAGAGATAGGTCAATTTGGAGGAGAACATATAATATGTTCTAGAGAACATCAAATTAATGAGTGTATATGGCCAAACACAAGTAAAGTCTTTGTGCAGATAAAACGTGGAGGCAAATAAACAAAAACACTCATTTCATTTTTGGGACACCTGAATACAGTTATGTGCCAAATCCCCTCATGTGATATTGCAGACCAGGATGGTGCATTTTCATTCATCTGTTTTGGGGTATGAGAACTAACAAATAGTTTCAGACAATCACATGAAAACCAGGCTTGGTCAAGAGATCCCCTGCATTTTGAGAGAGACTGCAGTTTCCAGGTAAAAACAAAACTAATTGGATCATGCACGGTACCTAATGAAAACACTGCCAATATGACTAGAACATGCAGTGATATGAATATAAATGACACAGACATCACTGTGAGAGAATGAACCACTTCAGGCTAACATACATTTGACTTAGGACAGGGTCCTCAGCAGCAGCATGCAGGTTAGAGATACAGGATGAGGAATCCCTTGTCCATCTTAGCAATCATAGAGCGACCATGACAAAGTTGACAGGAAAAGCAGGACTCACCTAGCGATCATCTCTGGGGTGAGCTCGGTCTCCTGCTTGGTGATGGTGGTGCTGAAACAGCTGCCCTTTGTGATCCAATATGACTTGACCGTCCTTAAATTCACAGAAATATATACAATCATTCTCATTCAAACTGCATAAATGTGGTCATTTGAAAGTGTTATATCACATGAGTCACAAAGGTCACAAGAGGTCTTATCTTGGGGAACATTGGAGATTGGGAACATGTGGTGGTGGTGAGGGCCTGGCACACTATTTAGCAAATAGGAAGTAGACAATTAACAATCTGGTGCTCAGTGTGTCTAAACTCTGGACGAGGGGAACGTCGCAGGGTTGAGTTCTCATACTGCTGTCCATTTGTGATATTAAAACCGAACAAAGCCTGGCGCTGGAAGCATGCCATTAAGGGCACAGACAGACAGAGACAAACGAGAGACAGAGAGAGAGCTACCTCGGGGAACAATGGCCTGAGCTAGCGACAGAGCCAACATTAGTCTCACCAGGTACAGTATTAACCTCAACACTGGGATCCTGACTGACTGGACCCAGAAAAGTACACGTGGTCTTTTAGCTGGTGCATTCATTTAGTAATAATGTATATAAACACAGTGTTAGGGTATTCATATCATTGGGTGAACTAGACATCTCGACTCGGACAAGACGACAACATTGACTCACATCTGATCTGTGAATACTATGTAAGTAGGATGTAACTATGATATAAGACAGAATTGGTATTCTAATCCAAACCTTATTGATGTATTTCATATCATTTCTCAGCTGTTATTCAACTAAAGACTTAGGGGTCAACAAGTCAGAAAACATCATCAGCATGAGACAATGCAGAGGCTAGTTGTGACTGGGGTATCCTGAACATGCCTGGATGCCAGATGAGTGAACACTGTTGTACTGCTGAATGGAATCTATTGCCATCTACTGGTAGATATCAGTTAGGCATATACTTAACATTTCACAGACGTTTTCACAGTAGTCAAATATTATCAACCGGTCTGATTCTTACACTTCAGAGAGCAGTTTGCGTTTTTTCAGCTCATTCCTCTCCTTCTCCTCCAGTTGAGATGCCTGGCCTTTCTGTACCAGGAGCAACTTGTCCCTCACCAAGTCTTCTAAGCGCTCCACCTGGGTACACACACACACACGTGCGTAAAATGTATGTCATACTTTTTGTCTCCATTATAAAGGCAACACTTACACTCAATCACAAAGCACACCAAGTCAGATGTGAAGATAAACTCACAGTCTTGAAGATCCTGGAGCCGCCCTCATGGCCCTTGTCCAGACGGATCCACTTGTTGGACATGGCCTTGCTGAAACCCACCTTCCCAAAGGCTAGTTTCTACACAGAAATAGAGACAAAACATTCTGTAAACAATGCTCCAAGTAGAGAGCATATACTGTATATTGCTATGACCCAAAATCACAATGTAAAGATCAACTTTCATTAAATTCTTCATTTTTCAGCCAGATGTTTTTCATCGAAATAAACATCACAACATCATGGTGCATATTATTTGTCCAGGCACCCTGCCGGTCCTCTCACCATGAGCTGGCTCTGAGGCATCCCTTCCTCTGGGATGGAGCTGACGACTCGGGCCTCATGGCTGCCCTGCTCGGCTATCTCACAGCCTTCCCCAGTCAGCTCCCAGTGTTTCGAGGAGCGCTGCTCAGCTGAGATCACCTGCGCAGGAAAACAAACAACCATGATCAGAATCATAATGGAGCCTTGAGGCAGAGGACCACACATTTGTCATCTTCTCAAAGTCTGATTGGTGTACACATCATGAATTAGCTATCAGTGCACATTATACGTTTACCATGGACTCATTTTTAGATCCAGTGACAATAACAGCTCCCAATTTATTGACTCAGTCTAATTTCTCAATGTTGACATTTTGGTATTTCGTATTTTAATCAGATCCCCATTAGCTGTTGCAAAAGCAGCAGCTACTCTTCCTGGGTTCCACACAAAACATGAAACATAATACAGAATGACATAATACAGAATATCAATAGACAAGAACAGCTCAAGGACAGAACTACATGCATTATTTTTAAAGGCACACATAGCCTACATATCAATGCATACACACAAACTATCTAGATCAAATAGGGGAGAGGCGTGGTGCCGCGAGGTGTTGCTTTATCTGTTTTTGAAACCAGGTTTGCTGTTTATTTGAGCAATATGAGATGGAAGGAAGTTCCATGCAATAAGGGCTCTATATAATACTGTACACTTTCTTGAATTTGTTCTGGATTTGGGGACTATGAAATAACCCCTGGTGGCATGTCTGGTGGGATAAGTGAGTGTGTCAGAGCTGTGTGGAAGTTGACTATGCAAACAATTTGGGATTGGCTTAACTAGGTCTTTCCTTGCAGCACTGGACCACACGACTGGACAATAATCAAGATTAGACAAAACTAGAGCCTGCAGAACTTGCTTTTTGGTGTGGTGTCAAAAAAGCAGAGCATCTCTTTATTACGTCTAGACCTCTCCCCATCTTTACAACCATTGAATCTATTTGTTTTGACCATGACCGTTTACAATCTAAGGTAACGCCAAGTAATTTAGTCTCCTCAACTTCTTCAACAGCCACACCATTCATTACCAGATTCAGCTGAGGTATAGCACTTAAGGAATGATTTGTACCAAATACAATGCTCTTAAGTTTTAGAGATGTTCAGGACCCATTTTTTTACTGGCCACCCATTCCAAAACAGCCTGCAACTCAACTTTGTTAATGGTTTCAGTGACTTCATTAGCTGTGGTTGCTGATGCGTATATGGTTGAATCATCAGCATACATGGACACACAAGCTTTGTTTAACGCCAGTGGCAGGTCATTGGTAAAAATAGAAATGAGTAGCGGGCCTAGAGAGCTGCCCTGCGGTACACCACACTTTACATGTTTGACATTAGAGAAGCTTCCATTAATTAGTAGTAGCCAGTTAGGCGTATCAGACGTTGGTAGATAGCTTTTATTGAATCGTCATTAAGGCAGATATTGAAAATGTCTAACAGTTTTTGTTTTTAGTCAAGTTTGCTGACTAGCAGTGCAGTTGAACAATCAGACTGAACAGTCACGACTGCATTGGATTGTAGTCACCATTGCATTGTTGGATTGTTCTGTGTGTCTTGACATGGATGCAAGTCTGTGTAATAGAAATGTCACTGTATTCAATATGGGTAGCTAAATTATGTATTTATTCATGGTCTACAATTATTTATTCTTCACAGTGGAAGGTTGCTAACTAGCTGGGTAACATGATCCCGTTTACGTCCCTAAAGGCTATGAGGACACGCTTGACACCCAAACCGATATTTAATTTCAGTATTTATAAAAATTAGGTTAGGGTTAAGGTAATGGTTAGTTTTAGGTTTTTGCTAGTCGGTTTAATTAAGCGTCAGCTGTGTCCTTAAAGTCTCCGCCGATGGAATGAACAAAGTGGACGGTTGCTTGACTTCCGCTTCAACACGGGCAGGTAAACTCACATCACCAAGTGCCTGTAGGCTCTTCACAGCCCCGACGATAGCTTGGTGGTCCACCCCAAGACTGGTCGCAACATCCTGACTGTCGAGACCACCGTCCACCTTTTCCACCCGCCGAAGAAGCGTTTCTACAAGACCAGTGTCAGCCATGCTTGTCACAGCGAAGCCGAAAAGAGACCGGTAGTGAGCTCAGTATTGGATATGTCGAAATTACTGGAATACAAGAGACAGTATTTTTGAAATACCGTAAACTCACCATAACAAGCGAAAATGAATACCTCAATTGACATCTTGAAGAATTAAAAAAATCCACTACACATTTAATTTATCCCATGGATTGCATGCAATGTACTGACAGTGACTGAATTGCGACTGAGGATGAGAATGATTAGCACTTCACATGAATGGATATAGTTGAATGACTGATCTGATATATCTTGAAAATATTGTGCTTGCTGTAGGTAGGTGAAGTTTAAATGGATGTAAGATCATACAGTTGCAATTCTGTTTTTATGAATGGCTCTCAACACCAGAATTGTCCCACAAAAGGGGGCTATTACATGTTTGCCGAGAACTGGAACGAATATTTCAATAGAAATATAATACAATTTTACTTTATACAAAAGCAAATTACTACACATCTTCCTTGTTGAGAGATTCAAAAACCACTCATGGAAACAGACACGAAAGTCCAGATGGATAGCTGTACCAAAGATAAAATATATTATAAATGTAAACGCAAATGTAAAGTGTTGGTCCCATGTTTCATGAGCTGAAATAAAAGTTCCCAGAAATGTTCCATACAGAGAAAAAGCTTATTTCTCTCAAATTTTGTACACAAAATTGTTTACATCCCTGTTAGTGAGCATTTCTCCTTTGCCAAGATAATCCATCCACCTGACAGGTGTGGCATATCAAGAAGCTGATTAAAACGCATGATCATTACACAGGTGTGCTGGGGGAAATAATAGGTCACTCTAAAATGTGCAGTTATGTCACACAACATAATGCCACAGATGTCTCAAGTTTTTAGGGAGCATGCAATTGGCTTGTTGAGTGCAGGAATGTTCACCAGAGCTGTTAACAAGGTGTTCATTTCTCTACCATAAGCCGCCTCCAACGTCATTTTGGAAAATTTGGCAGTATGTCCAAACGGCCACACAACTGCAGCCCAACACCTCCACATCCGGCTTCTTCACCTTCGGGATCGACTGAGACCAGACACCCGGACAGCTGATGAAACTGGCTTTGCGCGACTGATAAGGTAAGCTCATCAAGTAAGCTCATCTGCGTGCTCATCGTCCTCAACAGGGTCTTGACCTGACTGCAGTTTGGTGTTGTAACTGACTTCGGTGGGCAAATGCTGACCTTCGATGGCCACTGGCATGCTGGAGAATTGTGCTCTTCATGGATGAATCCCAGTTTCAACTGTACCGGGCAGATGGCAGACAGCGTCATGTGGGCGAGCAGCTTGCTGATGTCAACGTTGTGAACAGAGTGCCCTATGGTGGCGGTGGGGCAATGGTATGGGCAGGCATAAGCTATGTACACTGAACACAATTGATGGCAATTTGAATGCACAGAGACATCGTGGAGAGATCCTGAGGTCCATTGTCATGCCATTCATCCGCTGCCATCACCTCATGTTTCAGCTTGATAATGCACAGCTCCATGTCGCAAGGATCTGTACATAATTCCTGAAAGCTGTTCTTCCATGGCCTGCGCACTCACCAGACACTTTTTCCCATGGAGTATGTTTTGGATGCTCTGGATCAACGTGTAAGACAGCATGTTCCAGTCCCGCCAATATCCAACAATTTCGCACAGCCATTCAAGAGGAGTGGGATAACATTCCACAGGCCTGATCAACTATGCGAAAGAGATGTGTCGTGCTGCATGAGGCAAATGGTGGTCACAGCAGATGCTGAATGGTTTTCTGATCCACACCCCTACTTTTTATTTTGTTGGTTTCTGTGACCAACAGATGCATATCTATATTCCCAGTCATGTGAAATCCATAGATTAGGGCCTAATGAATTTATTTAAATTGTCTGATTTCCTTATATGAACTGTAACTCAGTAAAATCTTTGAAATGGTTGCATGTTGCGTTTATATTTTTGTTCAGTGTATATTTGGCTCAATTGACTGTAATACACCTGTGCAGAAAGAAAGCTGTGCATTCATCACTCAAAGCAGTATATACAGTGCATTCAGAAAGTATTCAGACCCCTTGACTTTTTCCACATTTTGTTACGTTACAGTCTTATTCTAAAATGGATTAAATAGTAATTTTTTCCTAAATCAATCTGCACACAATACCCCATAATGACAAAGCAAAAACAGGTTTAGACATTTTTGCAAATGTATTAAAATCTAAAACTTAAATATTACATTTACATAAGTGTTCAGACCCTTTACTCAGTACTTTGTTGAAGCACCTTTGGCAGCAATTACAGCCTGGAGTCTTCTTGGGTATGATGTTTCTCCCATTCTTCTGTGCAGATCCTCTCAAGCTCTGTCGCTGCACAGCTATTTTCAGGTCTCTCCAGAGATGTTCGATCGGGCACCAGTCCGGGCTCTGGCTGGGCCACTCAAGGACATTCAGAGATGTGTCCCAAAGCCACTCCTGCGTTGTCTTAGCTGTGTGCTTAGGGTCGTTGTCCTGTTGGAAGGTGAACCTTCGTCCCAGTCTGAGGTCCTGAGCGTTCTGGAGCAGGTTTTCATCAAGGATCTCTCTGTACTTTGCTCCGTTCATCTTTGCCTCAATCCTGACTAGTCTCCCAGTCCCTGGCGTTGAAAAACATCCCCACAGCATGATTCCGCCACCACCATGCTTCACCGTAGGGATGGTGCCAGGTTTCCTCCAGACGTTACGCTTGGCATTCAGGCCAAAGAGTTCAATCTTAGTTTCATCAGAACAGAGAATCTTGTTTCTCATGGTCAGAGTCCTTTAGGTACCTTTTGGCAAACTGTCATTGTTCCTTACAGTAAGGCGAACGTCTAGCAACCCAAAGGTTCCGCATTTGAATCTCATCACGGAATAACTTTAGCATTTTAGCTAATTAGCAACTTTTCAACTACTTTTTAGCTACTTTGCAACTATTTAGCATGTTAGCTAACCCTTCACCTAAACTTAACCCTAACGCCTAATCCTAACCCCTAGCCTAGCTAACGTTAGCCAACTAGCTAACATTAGCCACCTCGCCAGAATTCGTAACACATCACACGTTTTGCAAATTCGTACTGTGAGGTTTGAGAATATGTTTCGTTTGCTACACATGAATGTGTTTGAGCTAAGGCTGACAAGTTGTGGAACAATACAGTGGGTTGTGCAACATATGGTGTGACTAGCTGAAAGGCTGTGATTAACCTTGAGCGAGAACAGTATGTTGAAGCTATTGACACATGCATGGAAACAATGTTGCAGACAGCAGACTGTCAGTTTTAGGTTGAGACACAAAACAGGGACTGAGCCTGTGACCTCAGTAACCCCGGACAGCTGAAGCGCCAAGGGGTTGGGACCAACCTGTGCGCCCACGATAGGCTGAGTAAGTCTAAAACCACGCTCAGCCCCTACTCTGATAGGCCCGCCTAGAGCGGGAACTACTACTGCCAGAGTATTAAANAAGAACTTTGTGACAGGTTAGGAGTTCTCTGTTCTGCCCTGCGTGGTGTTACAGTGAACCCGTATATACGAAAATTGCATTTACCATTTATTGCTTGAGTGAATAAAAGACTTAGAACTTATTTAGTGACTCTGTGTCACCTTTTGTCCTGATGCCAGATTTGATTGACGCAAACCCTAACAGTACCATATAGTACCTTTCACGAATTCGTAACATATTGTATGTTTTGCAAATTCATAATATATAATACGAATTGTAATTTGTAACATACAATATGTATGTTACAAATTAGGCTACTAACATGAAATAGGTGATGGACATCCTCAATTGAATACATAGTGTAGCGACCCGCACAGACAGCTGTGTGTTATGTGTTAGGCTATTAGTTGGTTGTGTTGTACTTACCAGTACCCAGTGTTCGCGGGGTCCGACATGTCAATCAACCTGCTATCTGCCAATCACGGGAATGCCTGGAATGTTCTGATGCCGGGCATCCTGGTGGTTGGCGGAGTGGCGTGGAGGGGGGTTGGGCAGGGGGATGGAGCATTGGAAGTTAAGACCAGGTTTAGCGATTGTTCTCCCTCTTACGTCTGGCCTTCACAAGAGAAGGTCACGGTTGATTTGTGGGGTATATTTCATTTATTTGGCGTGGGTTACGGCCAAACAGTAGCCTGTGTTGAAGTTGGGTTAATAAACCGTAAATTCGTAACTCAAACCTCTGTCTAGACAATTGTTCATTTTATGATCTAGTCAGGTCATTACAATACCATACAATACGTAGAATATCATACTAAATGCAGTGTCTCGGATTTACGTGCAGAATAATACGAAATGTTCTGAGACCAGGTTTGGGAGGTGAACAAACGCCTGAAGATGATTGACATGAAGAATCAGGTAGAGGTGAAATATCCTCGTCCAACGATGACCACAACGCCAGTATGGGGAACAAGTCAGGTTAATCTATGAGCCACATTCACTCTCTAGTAGTTATATTATTTACTTGCATCATTTTACAGAAAGATGTAACAGATGTAATAGCCTACCTACAGTGTCCTCAATTGTAATTGGGAGGTTTGCTGATCTTGGCTATAATGGCTTGGCGGTTCGGCAAATCAAAACTCCATCCCAAATCAAACTTTACTGCAAAGGCCCTGAATGACATAGCCGTGGGTATGGTGCTGACTGTACTGGAAAACCTCAGTGTCGCTCTGAAGTCCGCTCAGGCCTGAGGTGCGTTCAACAATAGAAAGCATTTGCGAACGCTAGCTAACATATTAAAAAACACTGTTAGCTTGATGTTGACCGTGAATGTTTGCTAACGTTAGCTAGCAGTTTGAAAATGTATTCTCCCGGAGTCATCTTCAATCCCATCAATAGCAACTGCTAGTAGGGGAAGCAGTGCTTCTATAAGATGGGAACCAAAATAAATAAATAAATACAGAATTGCTCTAGCTGCAGCAAGCACAGCTGCTCTTCTTGCCGCATCCATATCAGTTTTTCCAATAACTAACAGAAATGGAACATTCAACAAACTCTGTTGAATACAAACATAGTTAGCCGCGAGGGTTTGCAAACGGAATCCTTGTTGAATGCACCTCTAGTTTTCCATACCTACAGCTGAGAAGATCGTCCAAAAAATGCTAAGGAAGCTAGAGCACCTGTTTGGCACTACTAAACTCCTGACTGACAAACTAAGCACAGGTGACACACACCTGCTCAACACCATTACTGCTGAGATCACAGCTAAAGTTAAGTATGTGTTTAAGGGTCCCAGCAGTCTCAATGTAACAGTCAGCACTACCCTCAGCCTCTTATCGGAAGCTACTAGGAATAGGACTCCAGCAGAAGAAGAGGACTTGCTGGTTCACTCAGACACTGAGGTGCAATGTCTCTCTCTTGCACATTCAGATCTATGATGACACCCAAAAAGATATAATCATAGACTTGTATGACTGGCAGCTCATTGATTGAGTTGTGAGCAAGGTAGATTTATTTTAAGGAGTCACAGTGTTGAAAATGATGGCCAACCTCTGTCTTGAACCAAGGCAGGTTGTAGAATTTGAGACTGTTGGTACAACGGGGAAACAAACACCTGCTTACCTTGGTTCTGGGCTTCGTGTCAAGAGCTCATATGAGCAGAGCATTTGTGAGATCTGGCAAAACTGTATCACCAGATTCGTTGCACAAATGACAAGATGCCTGGCATGCTGTACAACGATTATACAAAGTTATTCCACCCAGAAAATAGCCCGAAAATCGAGACCTTCATAGCAGACATAGAACAGTGTTTGATGGTGTCTAACATGATCACCCTGACAGTCCAGCGTTTTTCCAAGCTTCCTCCGACTCCATCGAAGACATCAAGACGGAGCAGGTAATTCCGGATGTGGTGATGGTACCAGAGCCCGTCTCCACTCCACCATCTGTAGGTACAAACACCTGGCACAAACAATTTCCACAGACAACTCTGATGAGGAATCAGTTGATACCCAACCAAGTACCACTTGGTTGTAAACTGTGTCTTTCCTTTTTGTATCAATACACATTTGAACACTTCAAGTACCCGATACCTAGATTCATCCAATCTGTTTGACACTTAATGTAATGTAATTTGTAGGAGTTGGTGCAAACCAAAGAGCTGTTGTTATCCCCATTTCTGATGAAATTGTCAGAGCATGACACTTCATCACAATCCACCACATGTTCACCTCATTCAGGCTACATCTGAACAGGGTTGGGGAGTAACTGATTATATGTAATCCGTTACATGTAAGAGATTACAAAAAACGGTAACTGTTATCCGTTACATTACCAGCAAAAATATTAGAATCAGATTACAGATACAAAAACTAGATGATTACTTCGAGGATTACTTTTAAATTCAGAAAGGATGTTTGCGAGAAAAAAAATCTTTTGACACTTCTGTTTTCTCAATGACCTTCAAATCAAATTTAAAGTTTGTTCCACCTAAGCGAGTCTGATCACAAGTCAGAGAGCGCTATGATGACACACCAAATGTGTTTGATGGATCGCGGGAAAAGAGCAGGAATAGTGTTTTGTAGGCTACAGTCCAAGCTACTGTATGTCCAATTTGAATAAACGCTTGGAGGTAAGGATGACAGCAGTGGTGTAGTCTAAGACCACACGGATATCTACATAGCTCATTGATGTGAATCACACTGCTGCTCTCTCATTTATCTATTTGCACCTTACTGATTGTGGTTGTTGTGGATGGGTGTTCACAAATCTAAATGTGTATTTGAACCCAACGGTTGAATTCAAGAAGTTTAAGCTGCCTATCAATCATTGTTTTCAAAACCAGTGAACAGTGAAAAATGCGCTCTTGCAACAGCTGCATAGTGAGGATCCCAGCCTATGAAATAAAAGTGGGGCTTTTATTGCTCAATCTAATTAATGCGGATAAAAAAAAAATCCATAGGCCTAGTGGACACATGCTCAAATTAGCACACTTTTGATAGACTTAAAGGGGCAGTCTGTAGTTGCTACATCCATTTTTTGACTTATAAATCATTGGTTCTTGAAGATAACTAAGCTCGAGGCATTTATTAGTTCAAATGTCACACTCCATGAGAACCCGAAATATACTTGTTTTCTCCTGTTTGTAAACATTGTACATGTGAACAAACACCGTATAGCCTCATAAAATGGTAAAAAAAAAAATTTGGTATCATGGATGGTCAGTCCTTGCATTCATGGCTGTCTATTAATCTCAGTAGTTACATTTCTCCAGGCCCATCCCTCAGCTTTTTATTTATTGGAATGACTGGAATTCTGACTTTGGTTTTTATATGTAAGGATATAATCGTATTATACGTAAGTAGAAAGCGATGGGTTAGATTAGAAGCCTACATAGCCAACCCATAAAGTACAATTTAACATCCATATATGACCAGCTATGTAAACTAATATTGATTTATCCTACAAATAGATGTGGTTCAATTGGTAACATACATTTGTCTTCCAATGCCTTTTATGGGGAAAGTAATCTTAAAGTACTGAATGTAATCAGAATACGTTACCAAGTTTGGGTAATCCAAAAGTTGTTACTAAATCAGTCACTGGGTAGGAGTGTCTCCATAAGGACAAATGTAACATTTCATTGCACAATGTTGACTTCAAATGTATTTTCTGATGTCTGAGAGTAAGGTTAGTAGAGAGCATCTTTCATGAAGTGAAATGCTTGGTCAACACAGAATTTGCTTTCCTCCAAAATAAAAGTCCTTTATTGATACAAACGCCACACTTTCTTATACACTGTTCTGAGAAAAAAATAAAATAATCCCAACCACCAAATCTACTTTGACCAGAAATGTGATTGACATTTAAAAATGTCTTTCTAGTAATTTCCAAAATTTTGTTAAAATTAAAAAAAAACTACAGAAATACATCAAGTAAAACATTGAAAAATAAATGTCTAAAATTACAAGCAAATACTTCAACAAGCAAGCAGTTCTCCAGGCCCATTGTAATGTAAAATGAAAATTTAACTCCTCAGCCAAAAACAACTAGTGGTCAACATAGTTAACTGTTTGTGTATGGACAGAAAAAATCATAACTGGGGGTAAAAAAAGGAGAAAAAAAAAGTTATGTCATTCCCTCTTTTTGGGTGGTAGGTGGTGGTGAAATTGGTGGAGTGCATACAAAGAAAAGAAAATACAAGCTTGAACACTGACCAAACTGATCAAAAAGACCATTTGATTCAGCCTTGGGGAGCTGCCAACTAATAAGTTTGGTTTATTAGTTTAAAGTTAAAAAAATAACCAAATGCACGCAGACATGGAAAAACCATGGATCACTGGACAGCCACCATTGCTTCTTTGGAGAACGCTTGTGACAGGGTTGTGGGGTGGTACTGTGGGGCTCAGATGGGGCTATGCCGAGGGCGGATTCAGTCTATCTGTACTGGTAGTTCATGGTGGGGTCTCCCCTGCCGTATCCTACTGGGTTGTGGTATGGAGCTGGATTTGCACCATAGTTCTGGTTGGCTCCTGCCTGTGCGTTGTAATTTGACTGATTTCCGTAACCTACGGAAAAGAGGAAGTTGATTAGTGAAACTGTCAATAAAACAGCTTATGTTATGGTGTACTTGTGTTCCCCTTTGCAGAGAATCCATCTTACCTTCGTAACTGTAGTCTTGGCTGGCAACAGCGCTGCCTGTCACCTGGCTGGGGTAGGCAGTGCTGTAAGGATAAACCCCTGCCTGGTTTTGATTGAAGGTCTTATTGCCTTGCCCATAGCCCTGGCCATACTGGTTATAGGCACTCTGGCCAGGGGTGGTCTGGTAGGCCCCTTGGGCCCCCCCACCAACTCCTGGCGGTCCAGGGAAGGTTGACTTGGCCTCCTTTTTGACAGGGGCTTTGGGGGCTGTAGAAGGGGTGGTGTAGCCTCCATCGTTCTGGTAGTATGAACTGTAGGTTCCTGCAGCTGCCACGCCTGTAGTGCTGGCCACAGGGACTTCAGTAACAGTGCCAGCAGTCGCAGCTCCACCATTTGCTCCACTATTGTAATAATCTAAAAGAAAGAGGCATTAGATTAAGAGAGGCCTTTGTAGAGAGGTCTACTGCAGTCACACCCATGCTTGTAAAGGCACTAAGATGAATACATTGCATTTTCAAGAAAGTGAAGCGTTTCACTAAAATTGTAGTACCACATTGTATGGGATATCACATTTATTTTTTAAAAACATACAAGACTTTATTTTTACTTCACAATCATAATGCAGAATGTCAAAATCAGTCTTGTGCAAGTATCAACAACGCTGTGGTTCTTTCATGCCTAAAGGTGCCTCACTTGTGAGGTAAATGAGGGGCATTGTGAACATTGTCATTCTCAAGGAAAGACTAGCATGTAACCACCATCATGCATCAATAGCCATGATTTAGCAATTCTGACATTTGAATAAAACTGCAAATATTCAAAGCAGCCTTACGATCCCATAACAAAATGCTAAATAAAATTAAAAAACATGTTGACAATGAGGTGATTGATAATACATTTTCAGACAACAAAATGAAATAAGACCGTTCACATCATAAGAAATTTAACTTTTTTTTTGTAGACATTCAAGACAGATGGCCAAAATGGGGTCAGTCTCCCCAGGTCTGACCCACTCCAATGTGCATGTCATCACAGTGGGACATTATCCATCAGCCAACCATAATGCTCTGGTCTCAATTCCACTAAGGAAGGCAGTTTATTGGGAAAGTGTGCCTGTGGCTTTTGGCATATCCAGGTGTCCAGGTACGTCCCAGGGTTGGCAGAGGGTATGGAAGGTGACCAAAGGCAACATGCACTCACTGGCCTCCCATCTCTCTAGGCGTTGGGACATGAGTCGTAGCGGGTAAGCAAAGGGACAGTTTTTTTTCCGTGGGAGTGATTGGAGTTCATGTTGCGGGAACACTATAGTTTGCTCCTCTTTCTCTACATTTTGTTTTGATTTAAAAGATTGGGATGATCTATGTCGCAAACTCGTGGTAGCCATAGCAGTCTGAG
This sequence comes from Hucho hucho, assembly GCA_003317085.1. Classification (NCBI taxonomy): domain Eukaryota; kingdom Metazoa; phylum Chordata; class Actinopteri; order Salmoniformes; family Salmonidae; genus Hucho; species Hucho hucho. The sequence goes on from QNTS01000319.1 coordinate 179,991, forward strand.
ACAAAGTCACCTAAAGAATGAGACAGAGCAGAGAAGGAAAAATTTAATTAGATTGGTTTGTTTTTTTGCCATAAAAAGTGGCATGTGTCAATGACTTGGTCAAATTGTTTTCAAACTGCATTTTTTGTTTTTTGGGACTTTTAGATTTCTCTGCTCCTGTCACGCTCCAGAAGGTGTTTCCTCAGAACAGGCTGCTGGTAGGAGGGGGTCGCTCATATGGGGGNAAAAAAATAACCTTTCCAGGTCTTGTATTGTTGGGAACCTCCAGATGTATGCCACTAACTCTCCAAGATGGCTGAGCATGTTGTGCTCTGATCAAACCACACTGAACTTCTGCTAATATTACAACGCGAGTCAAGTGAGAACCCCTCTTGTAGTGTCCTCATGATAAAGGTGGACATATCAAATAAAAACCAGACTAGGAGTCACAAGACTATTCCAGGGATTGGAAGATGAGAATAAGGGGGGAAAAAAAATCAATACTCACTATAGCCTCCAGAGTTTCCATTGTTCCCATATCCATAACTTCCATAGCCACCTGAGGAGTTAAGCAAACCAACCATTACATTTCTCAGCTGACATGAGATGTTGCCTACCATTTAATATGTTGAAGAACAGTATTTACAGCATGAATTCAGGGACAGAATACACAATAATTGCATGTAGTGCATTCAGAAAGTACTCATACCCCATGACTTAATCCATATTTTCTTGTATTAGAGCCCGAATTCAAAATTGATTTGTTTCTGACCTGAGTCTACACACAATCACCCATAATGACAAAAGAAAAACATGTTCGTGGACCCCCCCAAAAAATTACACACAATATTAACATAAATATTCACACCCCTGGGTCAATACATGTTAGAATCACCTTTGGCTGCAATTACAGCTGTGAGTCTTTCTGGGTAAGTCGAAGAGCTTTACACACCTGGATTGTACAATATTTGCAAAAAAAATTTTAATTCTTCAAGCTCTGTCAAGTTGGTTGTTGGTCATTTGTTAGTCATTGCTAGACAGCCATTTTCAAATCTTGCCAAAGATTTACAAGCTGATTTAGGTCAAATCTGTAACTAGGCAACTCCGGAACATTCAATGTCTTCTTGATAAGCAACTCCTGTGTATAGCTGGCCTTGTGTGTTAGGTTATTGTCCTGCTATCGTCTCCCACTGCCTGATGGAAAGCAGACATCCAGGTTTTTCCTCTAGGATTTTGTCTGTGCTTAGCTCCACTCAGGTTCTTTTCAAGCCTGAAAAACCCCGTCTTTAACTTCTTAGGGATGAGCACACGAGGTGACCGTTTTGGAGAGCCTGGCGTGCCCAAAGTAAAATGCCTCCCATTCAGGCCCAGAAAATAGGATATGCACATATTTGGTACCATTGGATAGGAAACACTGAATTTTCTAAAACTGTTAACCATTTGTCTGTGAGTAAAACAGAACGGATATGGCAGGCGAAACCCCCAGGAATTTCTGTCCTGGAAAAAGTGGTTTTCACAAAGTGCCTCATTTGGAAACCCTCCCTCATGAAAATGCCCATAAAAGGGCATATGAATGCAGTACCAATCGCTTCCTCTGGATGTCAACAGTCTCGAGAAAGTGATTTGATTCTGTTCAGATGAAATAGAGCAGAGGAAATCAGGAAGTCTCTCTTTGGAAGTCTATAGGAGTGGACGCGCGCTCTCGCCAAGCGCGCACTGTTTTTTTCCGTCTTTAGAGCTCAGTTTATATTCTGGTTGATTTATTATAGTAAATATACGTAAAAGTGTTCCTAAGGATACATTTAAAACTGTTTGATTGTTCTTGGACAAGTTTATAGGTATAAGATGAACGAGTTCTCATCACGTTTCAATGGAGTAGTGGACGCTGTAGTTTCTGATTATAACGCGCGAACCAAATGGAGATTTATGGATAAAATACATGACTTTTTCTAACAAAAGAACCATGGATTGTCTTCGTTGGACACTTAGGATGACCTCAGCAGAAGTTCTTCAACAGGTAATTGATTTGTTTTCGCTGTGAAATGTGTTGTGTGTGCCGTGATGGCTAATGAATTCATGGCTATGGGAAAAATATGTGAGGTGCTACCCTCAAACAATCAAATGTTGTGCTTTCGCTGTAAAGCCTTTTTGAAATCTGACAACGCTGTGATATCAAAAGCTGTTTCTTGGCAATGAGTATGGAACACTTGTATATTGGTGGATGTTTAATAATTCAACTTTTGGATTTTGAATTTGGCGCCTCACATTTCACCTGGTAGTGTCGGGAGTGGGGCGCTAGCGCCCCAGCAATCCCCAAGAGGCTACAGATGACAAGAATATCCATAACATGATGCAGCCACCACTATGCTTGAAAATATGGAGTGGTACTCCGTATTGGATTTTCCCCAAACACTATATTCAGGACAAAAAGTTAATTGCTTTGCCACATTTTTTGCAGTATTAGTTTAGTGCCTTGTTGCAAACAGGATGCATGTTTTGGAATATTTTTTACTCTGTACAGGCTTACTTTTCACTGTGAATTAGGTTAGCGTTGTGGAGTAACTACAATGTTGATCCATCCTCAGTTACTCCTATCCCAGCCATTAAACTCTTTACCTGTTTTAAAAAGTCACCATTGGCCTCGGTGAAATCCCTGAGCGGTTTCCCTCCTCTCCGGCAACTGAGTTGGGAAGGACACCTGTATCTTTTGTAGTGACTGGGTGTATTGATACACCATCCAAAGTGTAATTAATAACTTCACCATGCTCAAAGGGATATAACTTTTTTTTTTTAACCCATCTACCAATATGTGCCCTTCTTTGCGAGGCATTGGAAAACCTCCCTGGTCTTTGTGGTTGAATCTGTGTTTGAAATTCACTGCTCGACTTAGGAACCTAACAAATAATTGCATGTGCGGGGTACAGAGATGGGGTAGTCATTCAAAAATTGGACATGGGGTAATGTGTGTTGGCCAGTGACAAAATATACATTTAATCCATTTTAAATTCAGGCTGTAACAAAACGTGGAAAAAGTAAAGGGGTGTGAATACTTTGAGGGCACTGTTGGTAGCATATAGCTCTGTTTTTACCTTGACCATAGCTGCCACCATTATTGAACCCTCGGCCCCTCCCCCTGCCACGCCCTCTACCTCTGCCCCTGGGAGTGGCTGCCGGGTCACCAGTCGGGTCACCCATCATGCCAAACCCATGCTGTTGGAGAAAACACGAGAGGACTAAATGGACAGACAGGTCAGCAGCAACCATCATTACTCAGTTAATATATTTTACACAAACAATAGCAAGAAAGGATATACAGTAAGGCAGAGGGAATCTTACCATTGGGAGCTTCTTCTTCTTGGCTGCCTCAGTCACAGAGCCCTCTGGGAAGAGTTTGTCCAGGGCTGCCAAGGCAGCATAGGCCTTGGCCACCTTCTTATTGGAGCCAGTCCCTTGGAACTTCTGTTCGTCTATCTCCACCTGGAACAGGAGGAAAGACAGGTCAATACATAGACTCAGACAAGAACAGGATAAAGCATGGGACTAAGAATGTGTCAAAGCCAAGCTCATGTTGTTATTGTTTAAAAGGTCAAGTTCACTTTAATTGAACCAAATTTCTATGTCATAGTGTCCAGACCAATATAATTCCTTGTTGCTCGTTCTGCAGTATGGGAGCCACAGATAATCAACAAAGCTCCAAAAACACCCAAATGTAATGTTAGAAAAGGTAAAGCTCTCAGTATAGTGATGCAGGGGTAAATTCTCAAAACCAAGCCAAATTCCCCAAAAAAGAAATGGACACAATTTACATAAAAATTGAGATTTGTGGCAAATAAAGTAAACTTCTCCATTCATTGAAGCAGCTGGATATTTACTGTTACATCCTAAAGGCATCCGTCTGGATGCAGGGTGGATGGGCACTTCTTCCACTCCTGAGACACTTACCTCCATGACGAAGCGTTTGTCGTGGCTGCCTCCAGTCTCTGAGATGAGCTCATACTTGAGGCCGCGCCGCTTCTCGTTCAGCTCCATCACAGGGTTCTTCCCATGTTTGGTCAGGATTGGTCCCTGTTGACGAGCACTCTAAGACAAAGAGAGACATACATTTTAATTTCTCTGTAAACAAGACCAATACAACAAACTGGAGTAAAAACTGAGCCTAGTGTCCAAAAAACATTGTTTTGAGTTCTAATCAGAGGACCCATACCTCTGCACCGTCTGTGGCCTCTACGCTGTCCGCCCCTGTGGCAGCGGTGTCCATCGCGATGGGAGTGATGCAGGGTTTCACCTCCTCCACAATGGCCGTTGCCACCTCAGTCTTCACTGGCTCAGCAGTCTTCAGCTCCACACCTGTGGGGAGGCCCATGTCCTGGAGGACCTATGATTGGGCCAGGCAGAAGATTGGAAAGGAAAATATGTGAAGCGCAGCAGACAGTCTTCCGATTTCATGACAACACACCAAACGCTTAAAACATCTATACCATTTACCCCATACACCCACTCACCTTGACAGCAACGTGAAGCTTGGCAGTGCGTTTGGATGGGCCTGAGGCTTCAAAGCTCTTGCCGTCCACCTCCACAGCCATGGTGAAGACTGGTACATGCACCGGGCCAGTTTGGGAGAGGAGTTTATACTGCAGACCAGGCTTCAGCTGGTTCAGCCTCATCAGAGCATTCATGGCCTGGGGAGGCTCAGACTTCTCATCTGGGGCTGGGAGTGAAGATTAGGGTTAAAAACACTGCCACTTAATAAATAGATCCAGCCAAGGGGGAAATTTAAAAGAGTAGTTGAATTTGCATGCTAACACTGCTGAACAGGAAGAACTTAGCAACACCTACATTTCTTTTGCAGCTTCTTTTTCTTCTTGTTTGGACTTTTGTCCTCCCCTCCTTCCTCCTCCTCGATGGGCCTCTTCATTGGTGGGGCATAGGTTGTACTGGGGGGGATTTGGACTGCAACAAAAACACAGGGACTGCTTAGCCTTTCCAAAATATGGACACTAAATTATATGCACACGTCTGCAGCCTGGCTTACCTGTATAGTCAATGGGGGTCTCGCTCCTGGGTTTCCGGGGCATTTTGGAGGGAAGGGGGTCCATCCCTAGCACTTTGTGAAGCTGTCCGAAGGCAGACAGCCTTAAGGCATGCTGAAAACAGATGAACAGGTGGTGATTTTTCCATTCACTACTGCAATTTGTGGTATCCAATTTGTAGTTAGTCTTGTCTCATCGCTGCAACTCCCGTACGGAATCGGGAGAGGCGAAGGTCGAGAGCCATGCGTCCTCCGAAACACGACCCAACTAAGCTGCACTGCTTCTTGACACAATGCCCGCTTAACCTGGAAGCCAGCCACACCAATGTGTCGGAGGAAACACTGTACACCTGGCGACGTGCACGCAGCTGGCGACGTGCATGTGCACGCCCGGCCCGCCACAGGAAAGCGCGATGGGACAAGGTCCTCCCTGCCGGCCAAACCCTCCCCTAACTAGCCTGGACTCGAACCAGAATCTCTAGTGGCACAGCTAGCAACTGCGATGCAGTGCCTTAGACCACTGCGCCACTCGGTAGACCCTGTGGGTGTAGATGTGACTCACCTGGGCACTCTGTGTGAGGTCCTCCCTCTGCTGGAGGTCCAGGTGGCCAATAGCATCGGTCAGCTCCTTCTCACATGGATCACAGATTCCAGCACCATCTAAAAACAAACAGGCAAATTATGCCATCTTTTGGTTTGTGATGTAGAATTACTACTATATTAAGCAGAGGTGGGAGGACATGTCCACTCCGCTCTTTGAGACTACTCACCAGCCATGAGGATTCCAGAAGCCAGACACTCCAAAACTCTTCGCAGAGCCTCTCCTGCCCCCATTGGCCGGTTCCCTGTGCCAATTGCCTTCTCACACAGCAGCTCTACTGGCTAGAAGGGGTGAAAGGAAGAAATGTTAATGGTTGAATTTTGTCCAGATGTTTGGCAAATTGGATAAAACGGCTGTAAATAAGAAATTGTACTAAGCCCTTAAATAAATTCCCATCTTACACATCAAACCTGACCACAGTAATTAGAATGACATTTCTCAAACCAAATGTCAGGGGTCAAGGGGCGTTCAAAGAACCAGCTGGCAGAAAATGCTGCTGGTGACTCACCCATCCATGCAGTGGGGCCCAAGTGGGGACGCGGGAGCACAGGTCCCTCAGGATGCGGATGACGATGACGCAGGACCTCAGCCCATTGGCCCTGGCCTGGAGACACAAGCAGGGAGGGGGAGGAGGGAGAGGGAGCCTTGGTCAAACAAGAACTCACAAAAATACGAAGAAGCAGCTACATCAAAAAGCCACACAGACTAACGGCTCTGCTTTGTCATTATTGTGGTACCGTATGGGAAGACTGCAGCATGAATCTGATATTTGTTCTGTCTACAGGTGTGGTTATTGAATTTAATAAACAACTCCATTTGTGTGAAGTAAAACGCAGATTTGATCAGTGGTACAGTAATAGGTATGACAGAGTGGTGATTGTTGAGCAATTGTGCTTCTTGCAGCTCCGTATCAAATGTGTCAACTTGTGATTCTGTTAAATGATTAGAGGGAGAAGGGGAGTCAATGTAAAGCCAAATGCTGACATGGAAAAACGTAGAACAATGACAGTACTTATAATGTGCTTAGTTTAATGAGTGGTGACACCTTAGTGGCTCTAAAGGTTATTGTATGGGGTATACCAGGGGCCTCATTTATAACCATTGTGTGAATTTAACAATAAATATTTGCACCATTTCTGAAAAGACAGATTTATACAATCTTTGTGCATGTCAAACATATGCATTTTCCCCGTTCGAAATCAGACCAGTCATACATTTTAAATAATTAAAGTGTGCGCGTTAACGAGCAGGATAACACCACCTGAAAAACACCCATATTTCACATTTTATGGTGACAATAATGCCCTTATTTGCTGTATACTAGTATTGGAATTAGGCAAAGACCGTATCTAAAGAAAATAGCAATGGCGAACTTGATCAAATGTCTTGTGTTGGCAGAATATTTTCTTTTGCAGTGACATTTGCTGTATCTGACTGTTTCTAAAAGACAAAATCAATTGCAAATTGTTGTGGACCTGTAAACAGATCGTTGAACGCAATAATGTTTTGCACTGACTTTTTCCCCACAAACCTAAATATGTAGCAACGTCCGCAAGTTCTGAAACAATATCTACTCTGGAAAAAAAATATGAAAACTACCGTAGGCCTACACACTTCAATGCAAAAGATCAACGGTCTATTCACCTGTTAAATTCTCCTGTTGGACTAAAAACATGACATTATAAATAGCCCATCTAATTGGCCCAATTAAATGAGAAGTGTCATGGTAATTTGTTGTGTGGCTACTTCAGGAATATGAACTCAACCGTCTTAACATGGCCAGAAAAGTTGAGGAATGTATTATGCAATGGTTATGATGTATGTATTATGCTTCTAAATTAAATATTGTCTACTCGAGAAATTTGACATTACAGTATTCAGACATAGGCCTAGCCTACAAACGTCAATGAAAAGGTGAACAGTCTGTTCTACCGTTAAACGGCGCTTTGGAATGGATCAGAGCAAAATACTTGAAATAGCTTATCTATTTACTACTGTGACGCAGGTCAAATTAAATGAGCGATGGGAAGGATGGTAGCCTATACTAACTTTTTATAGGCCTATAGACCATTTTGCGAGTAGCCTATGAAATCACGAGTCAGAAAAGGTGAAGAATTTATTCTGCAATGATCATGTAAGTGAAATAGGATTTTATTTTAGAAGGGAAATAAAATAAAAAGCTTTGCTCTCTAACGGCAGATTTTGGCATTGTTTTTAGCTAGGCCACCTGTTTGTTATGAGTAAGAGTCATATTCCCCATTAGCACAAGGCTACCACTTTCACCTTGCAATGTAATACTTCAACCACTAGAAACTGTGCTTACGCATGGTCTAAAGTTCACAGGAGGAGAGGCACATTCTCCCAGAGTAAATTTTTTTTACGCCATGCATGTTTGGGGGCATATTTTGTGCGTAAGCAACGTTTATAAATGAGGCCCCAGAAGACTGACTAGTGAATGTACATTTCTAACTAAGGTGCAATATTCCTTTTTTGTGGCACACAGAAAGCTGAAACAGCCAGAGCATGGGGGATTGGAGCCTACACACTCTACAAGAACAGGCTGCAGAGATGGAGCGCTTACAGTTAAGAGCGAGAGATGACAGTTCACTATGATGACTAAGAATCAACATAGTCCACAACGAGGAATCAATATGATGGTACAGAAAAGGGTTGTCGATTGATAATATTTGAGAAATATTGCACCCGAGTGTAGCAAGTTAGTTCCACATCTCTGATCAGAATTAAGCAGTGGTTTAAGACAACGGTTGCTTTGAGGGGATTGTTGAACGTCCTTTCTAAAAGCAGCGTTGAACATTTTCAATGACACTGCAATCAAACCTGTTAAGTCAGCAGAGCATCTCTACAAGGTAATGACAAAGGTTTCCTTGGAAACGCTATAAAAACCAGAGTAAGTCTACTACAGGTGATAGATACACTTCGAAAGGACATTTAAAAATAAAAACAGAAAAAAACAACCAAAGAAAGAAACTGCGTCAAATGGAGAAAAAAAAACTAAACTACTTTAAGACAAATAAAGACAAGATGCAAACCTGGAACCACTTGGCGTGGCGAAGAGACGCCAAGGCAGTAAGGCATTTCTGCCTGTCCAGAACATCCGGGGGATCGTTGACTGATAGCGTTTCTATTGGCGGGTGGAATAAGAAGACAAGGTACAGTTTGACCAAGGGGGGTTCTGTCACACGGCCAGGGGGAGCAGGCAGCTTTCCCAAACCACAGGCAGGACGGGGAAGGGGAGGGGGACCCCCCCACCTGGAGAACTAATGGTCTGAACCTCTCAGTGAAACTGCAATTACACTAAAGATATGTAACTTCCACCTACTTCAGAAACTGCTGTTAAGTGGGTGATATCTTAAGATCACTCCCAGTAGGCCTATATGGAGAAAATGTGTATGGATGCAATATTACAGTGGGAGTAAATGATCAAAAGGGAGGTTGTCTCCATTATGTTAACTCGTACGCCTCAGCCCAGTTATGAAGTCTGAGTGCTTTGCTATAACAATGAGAGGTAGAGACCCTCCCCTTCACCCCTATACTGGGTGTACTGCTTAGCCCCTTCCGAGACAGAGAGCGTCCAGTTGGTCAAAGGTCCAGCGTCCCTAAAAATTGACAAACTAGAAGGCTTGACAGAGAGAATCAGATGCACAAAATTATCAAAACAAGTCCACACTGCAGCAAAACTGATGGCCTTCAAGAGCCAAACTGGGCTTCAATGTTGACACAGTTATAGATAAGGCTAGGTTGATGCCTGGTGGGTACATCCAACTTCCTGTTTAGAACGTCTGAGGGGAACATGGGCCGCCACCAACCAGTACCCTTTCCCATAATATACAGTTCCCTCCATAATAGGGAAAGTGAAGCATTTTGTCTTTTTGGTTCTGTACTCCAAAAGTTTGGATTTGAAATCCAATAATGACTACGAGGTTAAAGTGCAGACTGTCAGCTTGTCTTTGGGGGTATCTATACCGGGTGAACTGTTTCGAAATTACAGCACTTTTCATACATATTCACTTGTGTATAAAAGTAGTTAAAAGTTTAGTATTTGGTCCCACATTCATAGCACGCAAGACTACATAAAGCTTGGGACTCGACATTTGTTGGATGCAATTTCTGTTTGTTTTGGTTGTGTTTCAGATTATTTTGTGCCCAATAGAAATTTGGGGGAAATAAATGTATTGTGTCGTTTTGGAGTAACCTTTATTGTAAATAAGAATACGTTTCTCAACACTTCTACATTCATGTGGATGCTACCATGATTACGGCTAATCCTGAATGAATCGTAAATAATGACAAGTGAGAAAGTTGGATGCATAAATACACTCCAAAGACATGCTTACTTCTCACAATTACAATAACAGGGGAAGTTAGCATTTTTGGGGTGGTATGATATTTGTGCATCTAACTTCCTCAAATAATTATTCAAGATTCATTCAGGATTATCCGTAATCATGGTAGCATCCACAAGCTTGATGTAGTCATTGTGTGCTATGAAAATGGGACCAAACACTAAACTTATTACTACTTTAATACACAAGTGAATTTGTCCCAATACTTTTGCTCCCATAAAATGGGGGGGGGGGGGNATTCAGCCATGCAGAGTCAAAGAGCCCCTGGCGTTATCTGTAACCCGTGTCCTCCCTGCTGATGAACATCAGTCAATAGCCCACTGCTGGGTCTAGTTACCAGAACACTTGACAACACTTTGCAACTCATTTTTGCTGCAATGCAAACCGTTCATCAGTGTTCAGTATAAAACATGCAAACAAAGTGGTGTTTGTTTTTTTTGTTATTCTCAGTAAGCCTTCATATAGTTAATGTCTGGACTCCATAGGGAATAGAAAACCTTTTTCAGTCAGTAACTATCCTTTCTATACTGTGTATTGGGCCATCAAAAATGTACATCACATTACATGGAACTACGAGAGTCTAAAGAGCTATAAACATAGCATTGTTTCATTACATGACAGTTCCCTCATATCCCCTAGCTCCATTGAAGGCCCAATAAACAATATCTGTCTAGACTGGCTGCCTGCCTGTTTAGTCTCCCTGCCTAAGGGGGCGCTAGTGAACCGTCTGCCCCTGTGTGGCAGCCTACCTCCGGCAGCCTGTTTCTCCACCTCCTCGCGGACCAGGGGGGACGTCATGTTGATAGTCAGGGTCAGGGGAGGCTCCTTGGTGCTCTTGATCACGATGGTGGCTTCACGGATGACCTGAGTGACCTCATACTTGTCCTCTGTGATGGTCTGCCAGGTAGAACAGGAGGGATTGTTAATACAATAGCCATGTAGTGGCTATCCCGCCAAGCAGTCATGGTCATGTACCCCAAAGTATAAAAGATTAACTATTTGCTACTGAATTCAGTTGTGACTATTCCTCCCAAATGAATTCATCACCACACAAGTGAAATGATGCAGGAGAGTATATTCTCAAAATAACAAATTCAACTTCACAAAGCCAACTGAATATGAAGACACAGAAAACACCAGTAGGCGAATGGAATCACCTTGAGTTGCACAGCCAGGTTGTCTGCCACGTTCTTCAGCAGGGTGATGGTGGGTTTGTCCTTACACAGAAGCACCAGCTCCAGGTCCAGGTCCCCCTTCAGCAGCAAGCCCTTGGCCACCAGGCCCACCCTCATCACCCCACGCAGGGACCGTGTGGCCTGTTCCGACGCCTTGGGCTCACTGACAGAGGAGACATGGGTACCCAGGTCAACTACTTTTGAAACTCAAAGCTGAAAGTGATGCTGCCTTCACCAACACTCCAGCCTTGATGGTGCAAAAAGTATTTCTACACAACTGACATTTTGTACACCATGCACCATTTTGAATACAATTTCCCACTCCCTTACCTTTCTTTATCAGATTCAGTTCCATCTGGCTCAGACCTGACCACCTTCTCCTGCTCATCCAGCCAGTCAGAGACAGCCTTGAGGGCACGCTCCGTGTGGGACACCATGTTCTGCACGCCCTCCAGCTCCTCCTGTGTGGGGTACACAGCGGAGTGCTTGGCCATCACGTGGCGGTCGTCATTCATGAAGATACGCATGGAGCGGTGGCGCAGGGGAGGAGGCTGGACAGGAAAATAGGAGTTATTTTAAGGAATTGACTTCAGCAGGTCACAATTGTAGTCAGTAAGTGGCTTTGATAGGAAGAAACAGTCATAATGTGATAACCTTCACCCCACCGTAATTCTCAAAATACAGTAATGACTAACAAGGACTATTTCACTTAGTCAGCTTTCACTGTCCTTACATAAGCATCCATGGACTACTGCTGGGTGAGAGTCATGCCCAATTAGAGTGCAAGCAGGTGCAAGCAGGAGCATGTGTTCCAAATGCCCAGGGCAGTTTTGACTGGCAGTAACCTGAATTACCCTTACAATGGACATTTGATGTAATGGATTTTTTGGGGTCTACTTGTATGCCGCGTTCTTGTTAACTTACAAATAATCTTCTCAATCAATTATGTCAGACAAATACAGTTGATTGTTTGCAGAGGCAAATTATTATAGTGGTGAGGCTAGTAAAATTAAAGCGCTCCATGTTCACTAACAAATAGAAACTGTTCACACAAAATAGCCTTCCTAAAAATGTGTGTATAAGAAGAGGTACCATAGTTGCTTTGGAGTCTTCGATCCTGTGAATATGGTAGTGATACAAGAACAGGTCCTTCCTGAGACAGAACACCAACACTGCTGCTTGGTTCTGCGGAGAACAAAAGGGACGTTTAAAATGAGCAAAGCAATAAGAGGCCAGATTCCCCTGGAATAGCAGATGATAATATAAAAACATGGTATTTAAGGGTAACAGAATACAGGTCTGTTCAAAGAAATTCCTAAGGATGCACCTTCCTAAAGGGTGGCTTTGCATGACAAGGGAAATTCCATGCTAAAGGAATTACACGGAGACTCCGATTTTTCACTTTAAAATGTATACCAAACAAACACTATTGATTTCTAAGTTTAACAAACAAACTATGCACATTGACTGCTTTAACCATTTACACTGTAGAGTCTCAGCATAATTCAGATACCATGGAATTGCCCATAGGCTAAGTGTGCTGATCCAGCAGTAACACGGGCATTCCTACTGCAGCCTGTTGCAAATCTGGGTTGTGTTCATGGAATGGGGGAGGGGAGAAAATAGGACTCAATGAGCATTGTTATTGGACAAGGTTGCGCCTCTGCGCCAAAATGTTTCTCCCATTTTGAGCCTCACTGTATAAAACCCAGCACCAAAAGTGATCTGATATCACTATTGTTGATATAAATATGGGCAGCTGCATCATTGTAGGCCTACAGATGAGCAGGACACCGGTCGCATTCCTCCTCCCCGTGAGTTTGAAATTAACATTTCAGAGCCAGTGTACAGTTTGGAATGATAAGGCAAAGGGTATCAGTTACCAGACAGACCTGCTGTACATGCACAGTCCTAAAGCCAAAATGTATTTAGCACATGAGCGCACTGCAGTTAAAAATCGATTAACGGTTCATTGCAGTTGACATCAATTAGAAAATGGCAGTACCCCACGGCTTGAGCCACTCAGTTCTGACAGTAAACCTGGCTGAGAAGTCATCCAAGGTACACAACCAAACTGATCATTTCTATCAGTCAAATCCCTCCATTCAGGAAACTAGCTACATATTGTAGCGGCGGAGATATGTGAATGCTTCCATACAGCCGTTACGCCTTTGCTAGTGTAAAATGGCAGGAGCAATTTCTCAACTAACATTTACAAAGCGATAACTTCCTTAATTCTCAACTTACCAAAGTCTTCTCCAAACCCATCGCTAGTTGCAGGAGAAACATTTGAATTTAGAAAATGCGGCGTTATTAAATTATATACATTTTTGCTCAGGGGTATAATAAAGGTATACGCCGCCACCGTAGAGGATTTTTGTCTCTCATTGTTCAAGACAGGTGGGTCTCCATCAAAGTTCTGCACGTCATGTGAGCAAAGCAGAAATAAAGCGTTGCTTTGAATGACACTCGCCTGTTTTGATCAATGAGAGAAGACAAAGATAATCCAACAATGTATACGCTGCAATGTTAGAGTATCTCATGGAGCAACAATGGATTTAGTTTAAGGAGCATTTTCCAAAAGTAAACGTTTCCCCTACAACTAGCGATGAGAGTAGAACAGACAACGGTACTGAGCAGTGACTGGTTTGGTTCTCCCTGACCAAAATGGTTGCCATTATCGGTACTATTCTGGCACTTTGAAGGTTTATGACATAGATACTATTATATTACTAGAGGGGCTATGGCAGAAAGAGACTGGCATCCAGGCTCGATAGCTAGCTAACTACATGATTAGCTGCAAAAAAAACATTGCCTTGGCTCAACCAACCCAGGGCCTAGCCAAGTACCTCAACTCCATGAGGATGGAGAACAAGCCACGCCTTTTTTGGGGGTTTGATTTTTTAAAGATCGGAATAAAAACAATATTCACACAAAAAGGGTGTTGATTGTTTTCCATCATCCCCTGATTCAGCATGTACCCTTTTCATGGCACGCTTGGTTCAATATCTATTGCAGCAGTCAAATTAAAAGGACGTAAGTACTTTTTCAAGCAATAATATTTATTTTCAATGACCATCAATTTGTAATAGTTCCTATTACGCAATTATTTCTCGTCGCCACCAGAACAACCTCATGAAAAAAACAGCTTACTATTCATCACTACCTTACAAGTTCTACTCAGTGTTGTTTCACTACATACATGGTGGTAGGTGAGTAGTAATGTAACTTGAGTAGTGTTGAGCAGGGTTTGACATGCCTACTGGCATAATTTACCACACAATTCCAGCTTAATGAATATTGTATTTTTATTGGGCATCTACTACTTAATAGCTACGAAAAAGTGTCTTGCTTCTGACTAGCAGCTTTAGTGTCGCTGGTCGGGATGGCTGTGTGAGGAAAACGGCATGTGAACGGCAGGAGCCTGTGAATGGGGTGATTGCAACAACCTCCAGAGCTTTGTTGCCAGAGGAAAATGTCACAATGTAGAACTGGCACCAGCGCAGGATGCAGCGTTGTGTCTTTCCCCCTTCATATGGCTCTTCAGGGCTGATTCACAAATGCTCGCAATGTCAGCCTGATGCATTTGTTGCACTTTACACAGTGTGGGTTGGTTCCAGTGATGTGGTTATGAAAAAGGGGTAAACTATAATGTACGCTAACCCCATTCCGTACAAATGTGCGCAACTGTGACATTCAAACGAGGCCGCAAAGAAAACGAATGGGACTGTAGCGACCATGTTGACAAAATCTGGGGTGTGAACTACATTTCTATTCAAGCGTTGATTGACATGGTAATGGCTCTATAGTATTTGAGAAAAGTGCTACACCTGGAGGAGAGAGGCAGTTTTACACTTCTCTCACCGTTTAAAAACAAGAAAGGGACAGGGTAAGGGGGATACCTAGTCATTTTTTGCGTCATCACTGCAAGCTATCATGACTCTCAAAAGCCGCTGTTTACTTCTGAAGATCGGGTTTTTAGGGCGGTGCTAAAGTGATTAAATTCGACACAAACCTTCAAATAGGTATGTAATGACCCATTATATAAACTCTTTATAGTGTTTTATTTACATTGGAGGTGATAAGTTGGACAGATCGAGTGAAAAAAGCCGTTTCCCCACACGACATCTCTCCTTCTCACTATCACGCAATAGGTTTCAAATCCCCACCCGCCATCTTAAAAAAAAACGGAGCGTCAATATAGAGACAAAGTAGAGTCACAATTCAACGGCTCAGACACAAGAGGAATGTGGCAGGGTCTACAGTCAATCACGGACTACAAAAAGAAAACCAGCCCCGTCGCGGACCAAGACATCCTGCTCCCAGACAAACTAAACAACTTCTTTGCTCACTTTGAGGACAATACAGTGCCACCGACACAGCCCGCTACCAAATCCTGCGGGCTCACCTTCACCGCAGCCAACGTGAGTAAAACATGAATACCTATGTAAGAATGCTGTTCATCGACTACAGCTCAGCATTTAACACCATAGTACCCTCCAAGCTCGTCATTAAGCTCGAGACCCTAGGTCTCGACCCAGCCCTGTGCAACTGGGTCCTGGACTTCTGACGTGCCGGCCCCAGGTGGTGAGGGTAGGAAACATCTCCACCCTGCTGATCCTCAACACTGGGGCCCCACAAGGGTGCATTCTCAGCCCTCTCCTGTACTCCCTGTTTACCCATGACTGCGTGGCCAAGCACGCCTCCAACTCAATCATCAAGTTTGCTGACGACACTACAGTGGTAGGCTTGATTACCAACAACGACGAGACGGCCTACAGGGAGGAGGTGAGGGCCCTCGGAGTGTGGTGTCAGGAAAATAAACCTCTCACTCAACGTCAACAAAACTAAGGAGATGATTGTGGACTTCAGGAAACAGGAGAGGGCGCACCCCCCTATCCACATCGACGGGACAGTAGTGGAGAAGGTGGAAAATTTTTACTTCCTCGGCGTACACATCACAGACAAACTGAAATGGTCCACCCACACAGACAGCGTGGTGAAGAAAGCGCAACAGTGCCTCTTCAACCTCAGGAGGCTGAAGAAATTCAGCTTGTCACCAAAAACACCCACAAACTTCTACAGATGCACAATCGAGAGCATCCTGTCGGGCTGTATCACCGCCTGGTACGGCAACTGCTCCACCCACAACCGTAAGGCTCTCCAGAGGGTAGTGAGGACTGCACAACGCATCACCGGGGGTAAACTACCTGCCCTCCAGGACACCTACACCACCCGATGTCACAGGAAGGCCAAAAAGATCATCAAGGACAACAACCACCTGAGCCACTGCCTGTTCACCCCGCTATCATCCAGAAGGCGAGGTCAGTACAGGTGCATCAAAGCTGGGACCGAGAGACTGAAAAACAGCTTCTATCTCAAGGCCATCAGACTGTTAAACAGCCACCACTAACATTGAGTGGCTGCTGCCAACATACTGACTCAAATCTCTAGCCACGTTAAAAATAATAGGAATTGGATGTAACAAATGTATCACTAGCCACTTGAAACAATTTTGTATATAATGTTTACATATCCGACATTACTCATATCAAATGTATACACTGTACTCTAAACCATCTACTGAATCTTGCCTATGCCGTTCGGCCATTGACTCAAATCTCTAGCCACTTTAATAATTATAATTGGATGAAATAAATGTATCACTAGCCATTTTAAACGATGCCATTTATATAATGTTTACATATCTTACATTACTCATCTCATGTATATACTGTACTCCATACCATCTACTGCATCTTGCCTACGCCGGTCAGCCATCGCTCATCCATATATTTATATGTACATACTCGTACTCATTCCTTTACTCTTGTATGTATAAGGTAGTTGTGAATTTGTTAGATTACTTGTTAGATACTACTGCATGGTCGGAACTAGAAGCACAAGCATTTCGCTACACTCGCATTAACATCTGCTAACCATGTGTATGTAACAAATAAAATTTGATTTGAGATGGGCATCATGAAGGTCTCGTCATTGATTTTGTTGGAAAGGGGAAAATTGTGCTTTACAATGATATTGATATTACAGTGGAAGTATTACTTTTTTGGGCGCTAAAATAAGGT
Source organism: Hucho hucho (assembly GCA_003317085.1). Taxonomy (NCBI): domain Eukaryota; kingdom Metazoa; phylum Chordata; class Actinopteri; order Salmoniformes; family Salmonidae; genus Hucho; species Hucho hucho. The sequence goes on from QNTS01000319.1 coordinate 197,225, forward strand.
CAATTGTACAGACCAGCGCGATGTTCAAAAGTGAGTTAGTTTACGTTAATGACCAAAAACATAAAAATGCAACATGTAAATTGTTGGTCCCATGTTTCATGAGCTGAAATAAAAGACAGCAAAAAAATGTGCTGTGCACAAAAGGCAGGACTCTATCTAAATTTGGCTGCCATTTTGGCATTTGGTTTTTCAAAAACATGAGCATTTTCGGTTCTCTCATTTTAATTCAACTACTTTTCCAAGTACCAACTTGAGAAAATGTCTGATTTAAGGTATTCCGGTAGTTTTTCAGAGTACAAAATCCAAGTACTTTAAGGCACCTTGTGCAAACCCTGTTGAGGAGAGCAACCCGAATAATCAAATACAAAACTAAATTTACATTGAGCAGTAGGCATATGGTTTGTAAAGCACCATCCTAAAAAGTTGGGTACAGTACTTTCCTGTGGATATTTTGTCTCAAATTTCAAGCAGCTGAAGGACAAACCACTGACAAGCGGGGTAAAGTGTATATGTAATCGTATTCAACATTTTGGCATGTCAGGAACATTTACATGGCCATTTGCTACCCAGGGCCTAGCCAGCAGATCCGACCTGCTTGCTTACAATGGCACTAGGGTTGGACAGGCTTCCTGTCTAGATTAAGACACTGTGGAGCCAGCACAAAATATGGCTTGGAAAAACACACCTCAATCCTTGGATGATAACTGGTTGTACACTAAATCGTCCCATTATCCCAACTGTTAAACCAAGAAGACTGAATGACTGCTTGATTTTAAGTAAACTGATGTTTGTCCTCATGCTACCTAGCAATAGCCATTATGGAATGGCATGTCACTTGAACAACAAAGGAGCCAATTGGCTGACACTGATATTCCAAAATGGCTGCTGTGGCTTATATAGCATAAGGAGCCTGAGGGGAAAGGGACAGTTTTCCTGAAAAACTACCAGTTGATCAATCCAACAATTCAGCATACAGGGCAATGTTTTGCGCAGGCTCTGTGGTGCCTATCTACACAGGAACGCTGTCTGACCATAGTCAGTGTTGCTGTAAGCAAGTGGGTAGAATCTGCTGTCTAAGAGAATCCTTCCAGCCGCCATTTTAAATTTCAACCCTCAATTCAGTGCGCCAGTCTGGAATGTGCCCCCTGCACTAGTCACACCACGATTAGACTGCTAACTACGTGGGTATAGCTAGATAGTTACATATACAATGCCATATGTGATCGCCATGATATTGTGATAACTAGCCAGTTAACGTTAGCTAGATAACGTTTTATGATATTAGCTAGCCCAAGATGGTCGTGTCCTCGCATTGTAGCCAACGTTGACTAGCCATAGCTACGTAGGCAATCAGACATAACGTTGGACAAAATCCTGCATTTGCTTTCAATTCCTATCCGCGTATCTTACTAATATATTTTTCACTATAATATAACGTTAGGTAGCTAGCATGGTGCCTTACGACGTGCCTCCTTGAATGTGGTTTGAGCTGAAGGAGCGTTCTGAACAAAGAGGGCTGCTGCTAGGCTAACGTTAGCTTCCGAGACGGAATTCGTACAACGCCAAATGAGTGTCACCGGTAGTTGCTTAATTCATGTTCATATGGACGGTGGTAATCATTTAATAAATCTGAATATAATGTGCATCGTTATAAAACACACCTAATGAAACATCATTCTAGACTTACCAATTCAGCAAAGCTTCGCTCCAACTCTCCACGCCGAGGAGCAGAAATGACTACACACACCTGAACAGTAAATTCTGAACGCAAATTGGGCGAAAGTAGCATGTGACCAAAGAAGTAGCCAATCCCGTTTCACCTTTCGATGTCTGGTCTGAAATGTAAATCACTAGCTAGCTAGTTCACGAGTCAGTACCGTACTGTAGGATAATCACCAGCCAATTTCCCCAAATTACATAGCTACTATAAATCATTATTTAATTATTAACTCTATACACCATGCCCTGTTTATCCAGGATACAAAATAGTTATAATTTGATATCTGGGGATTCCATTAAAGTATATGACCAAACACACACATTTTAGACAGAAGATTTGGTATATTTAAACAATAAGGCCCGAGGAGGTGTGATATATGGCCAATATACCATGGCTAAGGGCTGTTCTTACGCACTACACATCACGGAGTGCCTGGACACAGCCCTTAGCCATGGTATATTGGCAATATATTAGCCATATTAGACTGTAAACTATCCTTCCAGACTGACATTAAGCATCTCCCGTAGCAAGCGCTCTAGCAGGTATATCTCACTGGTCACCCCCAAAGCCAATTCCTCTTTTGGCCGCCTTTCCTTCCAGTTCTCTGCTGCCAATGACTGGAACGAACTACAAAAATCACTGAAGCTGGAGATTCATATTTCCCTCACTAGCTTTAAGCACCAGCTGTCAGTGCAGCTAACAGATCTCTGCACCTGCACATAGCCCATCTGTAAACAGCCCATCCTACTACCTCATCCCCATCCTGTATTTATTTATTTATCTTGCTCCTTTGCACCCCAGTATCTCTACTTGCACATTCAACTTCTGCACATCTACCATTCCAGTGTTTAATTGCTATATTGTAATTATCTCACCACCGTGGCCTATTTATTGCCCTACCTCCCTTATCTTACTTCATTTGCACTCACTGTATATAGACTTATTTTTATATATTTTTTCTACTGTATTATTGACTGTATGTTTGTTTATTCCATGTGTAACTCTTTGTTGTTGTATGTGTCGAACTGCTGTGCTTTATCTTGGTTGTAAATGAGAACTTGTTCTCAACTAGCCTACCTGGTGAAATAAAAAAATATATATATATCACAAACCCCAGTGGTGCCTTATTGCTATTATAAACTGGTTACCAACGTAATTGGAGCAGTAAAAATAAATGTTTTGTCATACCTGTGGTATACTGTCTGATATACAACGTCTGTCAGCAAATCAGCATTCAGGGCTCGAACCACCCAGTTTATAATATCTGTTAAAAATATGAGGCAATGTTTATGTAACCCACTTTCACACAGCCCTCTTATTTACCACTTTCTTGCAGGCCCCTTTATACATATGAGTGGGTAATTGGCAAATTTGGAGGGGAAAGGGGGTTTAAACCATGGAGGCTGTTTGCATTTCAAATTAGAGAGGTGTTAAAAAATTTAAGTGTTAATGAATTTCCCTGCACAAGAGCAGCGAATCATTCACACAGACCCAGGGTCTGTGAAAATGCAGGAATCATGACAAGATTTTTAAGTGTGTTTTAATTTACCATGTTTTAAACCGCACTCCATGAAGGTGACTTAAAGTTACCTGAACAAAAACATGGAAGAACTGGGAAATGTTCAATAACATCTGATAAATATGTGTATGTGACCAATGCAATTTGATTTGATTACAATGGATCTCAGGATCTTGTCACGGTATCTCTGTGCAAATTGCCATTGATAAAATGCAATTGTGTTGGTTGTCCGTAGCATTTGCCTGCCCATACTATAACGCCACCGCTAGCATGGGGCACTCTGTCCTCAATGTTGACATTAGCAAACCGCTCGCCCACACGACGCCATACACGTGGTCTGCGGTTGTGAGGCCGTTTGGACAAATTCTCTAAAATTAAGTTGGAGGCGGCTGGCTTATGGTAGAGAAATAAACATGACATTTTCTGGCAACAGCTCTGGTGGACATTCCTGCAGTCAGCATGCCAATTGCACGCTCCCTCAAAACTTGAGACATCTGTGGCATTGTGCTACAAAACAGCACGTTTTAGAGAGGCCTTTTATTGTCCCCAGCACAAGGTGCACCTGTGTAATGATCATGCTATTTAATCCGCTTCTTGATTTTCCAGACCTGTCAGGTGGATGTACTATCTTGGTGAAGGATAAACACACACTAACAGGGATGTAAACAAATTTGTGCACAAAATTTGAGAGAAATATGCTTTTTGTGCATATGGAACATTTCTGTGATATTTTATTTCCGCTCATGAAGCATGGTACCAACACTTTACATGTTGTGTTTATATTTTTGTTAATTATATTTGTGTTTCTAAAATATTTACTGTTTATGTTTGAATGCAGTGGCTAAGTGTTCTTTCTTTTCTTTCATGAAGAAGCATTGTTTGTAATTGTTTTTTGTCCGTTTGTGTAATTGTCAGCAACATATCTAATCCTGTGAAAGCACTGTTGCACTTTAGAAAGGAGCAAATATCTAAGACTCCATTTGTGTACTTGTGTTATTGTCTTTTGTACTGTTACCTACTACTATACAAGCAAACCTAAACGTTGAGCCATTAATAGACTGCTTGTTGTTTTCATATCTGTCTCAGACTACATCCCTATAAATGGGCCTAGAATCTGTTTCGGGGAATAGATTAGCAAGTATGCTTGTGCCTCCGGGACAGTCATTGGAACAAATAAATATTCATTTCCATGATGAAGATAAAATGAAGTTTAAGAGACTATAGGAAAGTATGTTGTATTTTTCTGGATTTCTCTGCAGCTCTTGTGAATGTGATATCTGTGCTATCTCTCTCCCACAAAAAATGAACTCGGTGTCACGATAGTATAATGAAGAGTCTATTGCGTATGAGTACGACTCCTGAAATCAAGATGCAGGGTTCTACAGACAGCTGCTATTGAATGGGGGTAAGGTATACATGCTTGATGCTCTGATATATACTTTGCCTCTTGAAATGAACCACAGTACATCATATTATACAATCAGACTGAGAGTTCTGTTGTGCGCTATCCTTGGCTTCTTGTCACAGATACTGTATGTATTCCCTCGGTTTGCTTGCGGCAGGTAGCCTAGTGGTTAGAGCGTTGGACTAGTAACCGAAAGGTTGCCAAGATTGAATCCCCGAGCTGACAAGGTAAAAATATGTCATTCTGCCCCTGAACAAGGCAGTTAACCCACTGTTCCTAGGCCATCATTGAAAATAATAATTTGTTCTTAACTGACTTGCCTAGTAAAATAAAGGTTAAATAAAGGTAAAATTAAATTTAAAAAAGTCTAAATTTGTCTCTGAAAGCAGTAGGCAATTTACCTCCATGTTGATTGGCTTAATGAATATCATACGCATTCTAGTGCCTAATGACTTGTGTCCGGCCGGGTGCTGCTTGTCAGTGGAGATTAGAAAATGAGAAAATAAAAGTCTGTTCCAAGAAATGAACTGGACCAAATGGTTCATTCATAGAGGGGGGGTGATGATTTGGCCTGGTGTGATAAACTGTTGTTTGTAAATTCCTTTGTGTTTCTGCATTTTAAGGAGAAACTCTGTGATGTAGAGCTGTCTTACTTTCAAATTTCTTATTGAATTCATAGAATTCCATAAACCCCAGAGAAAAGTAACGTAATTGTAAGGCGTTGTATGTATTGTAGGAAATTATTTGTGGTAGTTCATCAATATGAGCCATTACAGACCACTTTACTCAGTAATAATTAACATTCATTACAACCATTGCAATTGATGGAGCAATGAAAACTTGTATCAATTCATACCTATACTGAGATCATTTCTGTTCTACTTCGCTTGTCAGAGGACATTTTCCACACCTCTGTTCTCTCCTGGGATTAGCACCATGGTGCTATGACCCTGACAGGCCATTTTGTGGTTTATTTAATTTTTATTTAACCTTCATTTAACTAGGCAAGTCAGTTAAGAAAAAATTATTATTTACAATGGCGGCCTATCAAAAGGCAAAAGACCTCCTGTGGGGACAGGGGCTGGGATACATTTTTTTTTAAGAAAAATAAAATCATATATGTTTTTCAGTAAACAAGGGTAACAGGCAACTTAAACTTTATTAGACAACATTACATTCTATAGCTTTTGCAACACTTAGCTTCATTTAGGTCCCCAGACAATTGGGGAAACGATATAAGCAATAAATACACACACACAATTCACACATCAATAGCATTACAAGTTTGACACGTACTGTATGTCTTTCACATCTTCAAGTACAGGTAAAAGCACAGCCTTTACTTTGCTTTGGCATAGTGCCACTGACTTCATGATGTGTCAAAGTGCACTTTGACATTTCCACAAACAAACAAAGTATGAACTCCAAAACACACACACACACACACACACACACACACACACACATATATCATTTGAGATGTTTGTTATTGAGATCTTATAGGCAGCTTCATTTCATGTACTGTTATGTACACAGAGAAAGACTCATGTTACGTGACCTACCAGACACTTTGACAACAAACCTTTCTCCTTGGGCAGAATTATCTGTGCTATGTCTGCAGTATCCAGGGGAGACATACTGTCCATACTTGGTCAGATTTTATTTGTTATGAATCCATTTATGACATTTAATTTGTTTGAGTATAGTCTGGCTTGGCTGTTTCCCATAAAATGATGAGACTTCTCCACACAACAGTCAAAAGCAGGTCTTACTGGCCAATCAAATCAATCTGAAAGAGATCCAAGATCTGGAGGATGATGATTTCAATCCCAACCCCCATAGACTTCCACAGTGAGGCAGACCAACACAGTTCTCAATAAAGGAATATAGGTCTTATAGGCAACAGGTATTTCCTTTTGTGTGATACACCAACACTGCTGTTAGATCCTACTGATGGATGTTCACTCTTCTCCTCAATCCAGCATGTTGGTTTGGGTGGTAAATAAAGCACCAAGAACAACAAAGGGCCTTGATAAGATGCCAGTCTCTTTCTGTCTGTGTCTTTTCTTCTCCCTCAGATCCTGTTGACAGTGTTTATTTTCTCAGAGTTCTGGAAGGAGCTGATGTCCCAATGGCGGAAGGTGCTGTTCTTGAAGCTGGCCCGGCTCTTGGTGATGCGATAGATCTTCCTCAGCACGGCCTGGCGCAGCAAGATGTAGACCCAGGGGTCCAGGATCTGGTTCCAGGAGGCCAGCCGGACGCCCATCACCATCAACCTCCTGTATGTGTCCTGGTCACTCCCTATGGAACCGCTATAGGACCGTGTGACTGACATCAGGCCAAAGATCTGCAAGTAACACAGATACCTAGGTTAGTTTTACAGTGGTTGTGCAGGATATAGATATGTTCAGCTGGTGTACATATGTTTGCATCAATCTGCATACACTGCTAGTAATTTATCTACATTACCTGACACTGTAGATTGCCACATGTTAACAAAAAAAATAATACATGAAGCAGTCAAAATGCATCTTCACAACGTGTTCCTATGAATGGCTTTACTTATGTTAGAAATCACAGGCTCAAAATTGTAGCCTGATAAATCTTATTTACAACTTTTATAACAATTGGCCACAGCTTTTAAGGACAAACAATGCCTCTTTAATGTTTCTCACATCTCCCCAACAGTAAAAATGTATGCTAAGCTGTTCCTATTTAGTTCACACATCAGTAATTATATTTGGGCCCAACTTTTGTGCAGTATTGTGCAAATCAACAGGTCAACTACTGACATTAATGGGCTTAATGTCTTCCAGATGAGAAATCCATTAATAGACACTTGTAATGCACATAATGTTTTAAATAAAGAACAATGCATACTTTATGGGAGGAGGAACAGGAAGGGGGGGGGGGGTGCTCAAGGCTACTCTAAGTTTTAACACACCCAATGATGACAAGTAACAGGCTGCCATAATTTGAAGCATGGTTTATAGTCTGTCCTCTTTCACTTCTCACAGTGTCAAAATGAATGGTTACTTTTATATTGGACCTGAATAATTGATATGACATATTAACATTTTATACAAAATTCTTAGTATTGGAATTGGATTTTTTTTTTTGATAAAAAAAAAATCATCAAACCATCATCATGTGTTTGTATGAAATTATTTTAGTTGGCTAATATTCCTCTTTCCCAGAAGACTGGAAAAGGAGAGAAGCTGTAACATTCTCAATGTCACCCAATCTGAAATAGGGTGATGCCCAGCAAGGCCAGTGTTTTTCAAGCCCTTCATAATGGCATGCCCTCAAATAATTTATAATTTTTTCCATCTAGTCAATGCAAGGGCCCACCATAACTATTCATGTATACCCTTGGTGCAGTGCACCATGTCTATCCATCTGTTTTAGCTGCAGTATTCTGAATCATAGTGTTTATGACTGGACACCTTCAGAAGGTGTACAACAAAAGGATGAATGATTACTGGATTGTTAGCAGAGATTTTCTATATTATTTCAGGCCTTTGAGTTTATGGGGCAGAATATCTTGGAGATTTACTGAGAGGATGAATTACTTTTGTTAGCTGAGAATTTTTACCATATTATTTCATGCTTTTACCACCCTGCATCTCACTACTGGTTTGTCTCTGAAGCTAAGCAGGGTGAGTCAGTCCTAGTTGGCCCTGGATGGGCGACCAGATGCTGCTGGAAGCGATGTTGGAGGGCCAGTAAGAGGCACTCTTTCCTCTGGTCAAAAACAAAAAGACCCCAGGGCTGTGACTGGGGACAATTCCCTGTGCAGGGTGGCGTCTTTTGGGTGAGACGTTAAACGGGTGTCCCGACTCTGTGGTCACTAAAGATCCCATTGCACTTATCTTAAGAGTAGGGGTGTTAACCTCAGTGTCCTGGCTACATTTCCAATCTGTCCCTCATACCATTATGGCCAGCTAATTGGCTCATTCATCCCCCCTCTTCTCCCCTGTAACTTTTCCCACGAGCTCAATTCAATCTGTATTGCTGAAGCGCAATAGAAATGTAAATGTAACCCACATGAAAAATTACTACAGTTTACTATAGAATTCTATAGTAAACTGTAGTACACTGTAGAATATTATACTACACCCGGTAGTATCCCTCAATCATGTGTAGTACTTACTATAGAATGTTGTAGTATACTGTAGAATACTACAGTTAATATTACAGTATGATCCGCAAAAGAACATTATAGTAAACACTACAGTAATGTCCGCAAAAACACTACAGTCCGCACAAACACAAACCTTTTTTACTAGAGTAAAGACAACTGTATTTCATTTGCATATACCTTGCCAATTCTCCTCCCCCATATCCCAATTTGTGCCACCCATAAGTGAGAAACCTACATGCAAAGTATAGAAGATATTATGTTTCCTACAGGTAGTAGAAAATAGCAGAAGTGTTGAATTATTTGTTAAGATTTCAGGCTGGTTTATTGACTTACAGGTTATGGAAATTGTGCTCATTTAGTAGGTTTCATGAAGGAGAAAGCCTCTACTTCTATGTCAAAGATAATAAAACAAAAACACCATAAAAACACCACTACATGAATATCTGCAAAAGCACTACAGTTTTATACAATAGTATTTATTCCAGGGCTCTCCAACCCTGTTCCTGGAGAGCTACACTCCCGTAGGTTTTCATTCCAACCCCAGTTATAACTAACCTGATTCAGTTTATCAACCAGCTACTTATTAGATTCAGGTGCGCTAGATTGGGATTGGAGCAAAAACCTACAGGAAGGCAGCTTTCCAGGAACAGTGTTGGAGAGACCTGATTTATACCATAGTATACTAGTCTTTTCTCATGTGGGATTTCCCGATTGAGCAGACATATGAAGTGTATACCGTGAATGCAGTAGCCACTAACGTGGGAGCATTGCCTTTCAATCACACTGTAGCGCTGAATTTCCATGATAAGGATTGAAAAGAGACCTTAATTCCCAAATGGAACACAATAAAGATAGTTTTGACCCCTACCCTAATTCATGCAGAATTGTGAGCTTCAGTGAACTGAACTTTTCCAACTCACCAGCAGGGGGCTCCAGCAGATACAAGAAGTGATCATAATGCCCACCAGCTGGGCCACCATCTCAATGTCATGGGACTTGGCTGAGCGACGGTAGCAGGTCTTACACTTCTTACGCAGTCTGGCAAGCACCAGCGTGACCCCACTGATGGTATTACACACCAGGGCCACAGTCAGAGAGGCCAGGCCCAGTCCAGAGAACAGCATGACAAAGGCCACGTCCGTCTCCTGAGTCTCTCCCAGGACCCTGATGAAGCACCAGGTCCAGGGGTACTGGTAGGTGTAGGCCCCCAGCCTGAAGAAGGGCAGGAAAGCCACACACAGAGCCAGCAGCCAGATGAGAGCTAGTGCCATCTTGGTGCGAGCCGTGGTGACCAGTGAGGCATGGAGCAGGGGCTGTGTGACACCCAGGCAGCGCTCAGCAGCCATGGCACAGCCCAGGAACAATGGGCACAAGCCGAAGAACACCATGCTACCCCCTAGGAACTGGCAGGGGGCATCAGTGGCAGCGCGAGCTAAGGGCCCAGTCGCAGTCCCAGCTGAGTACAGCCTCAACACCAGGGCACCGGGGATGACGTGGCCGGCAAAGTCTGTGGCCACCAGGGAACTTGCGAAGAGCAGGAAGGTGGCCTTGGAGCGGCGGCGCAGACGAGCAAAGGCTTTCGCCAGGATGACCAGGGCCACGATGTTGGACAGGATGCCCAGGGTCATGGAGAGGCCGGCTGCAGTGGGGTTACTGGGGGGAGGCATGGGCCTCTCTGTGGTGATGTTTGCCCTCCAGGCCATGGCCGGCACCCCCTCCACCCCCCAGGTCTGGTTGGGGAGGAGATTGGGGGAAGCCAGGCCTGAGGAGTTGTAGTGCTGCATGGCCAACATCACTGACCTCTGGGAGTCATTGGGGTCCTCAGAGTGGGAGGGCACTGAAAATAGGAAAGGTGTTATAATTAATATACTGACCAGTTGACCTGGAAGAACTCCTAACCTCACTAATATATAGTACTACCATTACCAAACCTGCGAAATAACCAATAGCCTATGATACATAGAATAAATACAAATTTTACTGGTGAAACTGAAAACTCATTCAGTATTCAGTTATTACCTAACAATACATTTTATCCTGCATTATGTAAAGATTTTTTTATGTCATTAACCAGGTTTCCATCCAACCTTATTATGCGAGAAAAGTACAGCATTTTGTTACGTTACAGCCTTATTCTAAAATTATGTCACGTCCAGGCCTGAGTTTTACAGACTGGCGTGTTTAGTTTCGTTTTTGGTGTAGGGTTTTTGAGTTCTAGGTTGTCTATTTCTATGTTGGGTAAATGGTTCCCAATTAGAGGCAGCTGAGTGTCGTTACCTCTAATTGGGAACCATATATATGTTTGTGGTTTTGCGGGTTATTGTTTGTTTCATAGCTTAGTGTTTATTCTTTGTTATGTTCTTCGTTACGATCTTCGTTCATTCTGTTTGTTATTTTCCCAGTTACGGACCAAACAGCGAGAGAGCCAGGATTTCTGGACGTGGGAGGAAATCCTGGCTGGAAAGGGACCTTGGAAGAGGACTGCGGAGCATTGTCGCCCCAAGGAGGAGATGGAAGCAGCGAGAGCAGAGCGGAGCGTTAATAGGGAGAGATATGCTGGAACACGCCTGGCTAGAAAGCCCGAGAGGCAGCCCCCCAAAACATTTTTTTGGGGGCACACGGGGAGTTTGGCTGGTTCAGGGGGGACTCCTGAGCCAACTCCTCGTGCTCTTTGGAGGGAGCGTTGGAGGGAGCGTCGCACTGGTAAGACGCCGTGCTATGCAGTATTGCGCACTGTGTCTCCAGTGCGCATTCATAGGTCGGTGCGCGACATTCCAGCTCCACTCATCTGTCAGGCTAGGGTGAGTGTGCAGCCTAGAAGAGTGGTGCCGGCTCTGCGCGCTAAGTCTCCCGTGCACCTTCTTGGACCAGGATATCCTGCACCGTTTCTGCGTGCAGTGTCTCCTGTGCGTATCCACAGCCCGGTACGCGACATTCCAGCTCCACTCATCTGTCAGGCTAGGGTGAGTGTGCTGCCTGGAAGAGTGGTGCCGGCTCTGCGCACCAAGCCCCCTGTACGCTTAGAGAGCCCAGTACGTCCAGTCCCTGTTCCACGCTCCAGGATCCCTGTGCGAGTCGTGGACCCAGCACGTCCTGTCCCTGTTCCACGCTCCAGGATCCCTGTGCG
>QNTS01000319.1:209473-222636 GCA_003317085.1 Hucho hucho
ACGGCCCGTTCCTGCTCCCCGCACCAGAGTTCCAGTGCGCATCGTGAGTCCTACACGGCCCGTTCCTGCTCCCCGCACCAGAGTTCCTGTGCGCATCGCGAGTCCTGCACAGCCTGTTCCTGCTCCCCGCACCAGGTCTCCTGTGCGCATCGCTAGTCCAGCACAGCCTGCTCCTACTCCCCGCACCAGGTCCCCTGTGCGCTTCGTGAGTCCTACACGAACTGTTCCGGCTTCTAGCCCAGGGCCTCCGGTGGGTGACCTCGGGCCAGCACGGCCGGCACCGGAGCCGCCACCTAAGACTAAAAGGCCCACCCGAAGACCCCCCCCCCCCAATGGACTTTTGGCGCGGTCGGGTCCGTGCCTTTGGGGGGGGGTACTGTCACGTCCAGGCCTGAGTTTTACTGGCTGGCGTGTTTAGTTTCGTTTTTGGTGTAGGGTTTTTGAGTTCTAGGTTGTCTATTTCTATGTTGGGTAAATGGTTCCCAATTAGAGGCAGCTGAGTGTCGTCACCTCTAATTGGGAACCATATATATGTTTGTGGTTTTGCACTAGGGTTTTGTGGGTTATTGTTTGTTTCATAGCTTAGTGTTTGTTCTTTGTTATGTTCTTCGTTACGATCTTCGTTCATTCTGTTTGTTATTTTCCCAGTTACGTCATTTAATAAATATGTATACTGGAAGCATCGCTGCGTCTTGGTCCGTTCCTTCAGAAGATCGTGACAAATTAATTAAATACAACATTTTCCTCATCAATCTATAAACAACACCCCATAATGACAAAGCAATTTTTGCTAATTTATTAAAAACAAAAAACAGAAATACCTTATTTACGTAAGTATTCAGACCCTTTGCTATGAGAATCAAAATTGAGCTCAGGTGCACCATGATTTCATTGATCATCCTTGAGATGTTTCTACAACTTGATTGGAGTCCACTTGTGGTAAATTCAATTGATTGGACATGATTTGGAAAGGCACACACCTGTCTATATAAAGGTCCCACAGGTGACAGTGCATGTCAGAGAAAAAAACAAGCCATGAGTTCCACCCAGCCAAACTGAGCAATAGGGGGAGAAGAGCCTTGGTCAGGGAGGTGACCAAGAACTCGATGGTCACTCTGACATAGCTCCAGAGTTCCTCTCTGGAGATGGGAGAACCTTCCAGAAGGACAACCATCTCTGCAGAACTCCACCAATCAGGCCTTTATGGTAGAGTGGCCAGACGGCAGTCACTCCTGAGTAAATGGCACATGACAGCCCACTTGGAGTTTGCCAAAAGGCATCTAAAGACTCTCAGACCATGAGAAACAAGATTCTCTGGTCTGATGGAACCAAGATTGAACTCTTTGGCCTGAATACCAAGCATCTGGAGGAAACCTGGCACCAGCCCTACGGTGAAGCATGGTGGTGGCAGCATCATGATGTGGGGATGTTTTTCAGTGGCACGGACTGGGAGACTAGTCAGGATCAAGGTAAAGATGAACGGAGCAAAGTACAGAGAGATCCTTGATGAAAACCTGCTCCAGAACGCTTAGGACCTCAGACTGGGGCGAAGGTTTACCTTCCAGCAGGACAATGACCCTAAGCACACAGCTAAGACAACACAGGAGTGGCTTTGGGACAAGTCTCTGAATGTCCTGTTTTTGCTTTGTCTCTAAGGGATATTGTGTGTAGATTGATGGGGGGGGGGGGGACGATTTCATCAATTTTAGAATAAGGCTGTAACGAAAGAAAACGTGAAAAAAGTCAAGGGGTCTGTCTGAATACTTCCCGAATGCACTGTATATTTTGGATAGAAAATGTTATGACAGGCCGGATGGCTTAAAATGTGTCTTAAAATGTACAAATGTGGACAAAACAAAATAAGATAGATAAATTGATAACTTTTTGAGTTGGTAAAGTTAATTATGCAAGAAATGGCTGTGGAAACGCTTTTATGCGCAAATATTGATATAATAACCATCATATCGAAATAAACTTGGAGTCACGCGATGATATGGTGTGAAGTTTTTCCCACTAGGAATCGGGTCGGGAAAGAATGCAGTTCATCATTACAGATGATCATTACAGATGATGAACTTCACATGGTGGTGAAAGTGTCAGGTAATGAGCTTGATGTTCCTTTCCAATAAATATCGATAGTCTTATTCTGGTGACATGATGATCGTGCTTGGCTATCGTTTGACAAATACAAATAATCTCGCTCTTTTGTCCATAATAATCTCATAATGTAAATAGCCTACCCGCACTTTATCTGCGAGCTGTTGGCTAGAGCGCACTTGCTAAAACCAGAGTGCACATTCGCTATATAACTCAACATTTTTTTGTGCGAAGGAAACACATTAAACTTGTACTTTGTATTCGGTACATGGGAATGTAAACGCAAAAGTTATTTTTATGTGCACTTCTTCATCACGGACAGCCTTTCATCCGCAGAAAGTAAATTTGATGGAAACACATCTCTTGTGGGAAAATGTGCATATGCAGATTTTTGAATATTCGCATGAAAATCGGTCACCTATTGGATGGAAACCTAGTAGCTACCACTCTGGTACCACTGGTTTTGGCACGTGCGCGCTAGCCAAAAGAGTGAGGGGGAAACTGTTTACAATAGCATATTTCAAGAACACTAACCAGGTTTCCAACTAACCTTTTTATGACAGTTAGCATACAGTTCACAAGGTGGTGAAAGTGCACGGTGATGAGCTTGATGTTCCTTTCCAATAAATATTTTATTTTGGTGACATGATCATGATGCTTGGCTGCCATTTGACAAATAAAACTTATTTCGCTCTTCTCCATAAATAATTGCATCATGTAGGTACTCTACCCGGACTGGGGAGCTACTCGCTAGAGCGCACATACCAAGACAAGAGTGGGCATTCGCTATATAAAGCATTTTTTTTGGGGGGGGGGGGGACAAAACCACCAGTAGAGTTGAAAATGTGATGGAAACCCATTTAGCTTGTATTTTTTATTCGGGTACATGGGAGTTTAACCGCAAAAGTTGTTTTAATGTGCACTACGTCATCACGCATATCATTTTTATTCGCAAATAATTAATTTGATGGAAACATCTCTGGAGGGGAAAATGCGCATAGGCTACTGTTTTTATTCGGATTTTAGAATATTCTGTTGCCAATTGTCGTGAATTGAATTGAAGCATTGCTAGTGTCCTTTAAATAGCCTATTGTAGACAAATGCCAAACAGTTTCTCCCTCATGGTACTCCGCAACCTGAGAATGCAGGACAAATCAAGACAGTTCTTGTGAAAGGTGCTCCTTCAAGTCTTGACGGTGTCTGACAGTGATATAGCACACGTTCTGTGAAAGGTGCTCTATCATGATAGCAGGCCCATAGGCGTAGTCCCTATGCAGTAGCTACACGATGCCAATCAAATCACCTTTTTCCTTTTTCTTCACAACCTTCAATGCAGAATAACAGAACAGAGTCACAATACTTCTTTCAAAATTAGGTATACATAAAGTCCTATACTGTGCCTAGTCTGTATAATGTGTTTTCTCATGAGTTACTCAGAATCGATCTAGCAATGATTTCGGATTGATTGTAGCAGAGAGACTGTTCATGAGAAGCACACACACAAGGAATGCCCCTGCCTTGCCAAACATGACATAGGCTACTACAGTTTTGTAGGGTGCATTTGCAGTACTTGTTCCGTTGGCTTTTCTAATCTAAAACAAAAATGTCTAACAAAGGATGCGTTTGTAAATTCACTCTGTCTATCTACTCCGATTTCAGAGCCCTCTTGTCTGAGTGTGCCAAAGCACAGAATAACTGATTAATTTACAAACGTGCAAACCCGTTGAATGTGACCGGTGTCAATAAACGTCGGAAAAAAATACGGTATTAAATTGTTGCAAGCAGCACAGTTACAGTCACTAGCGCGCTAGATAACATGAAAACAGCCTAATCAGGGCGAGTAAAATGGTCAGTGAGGTGTTCTCTCATTTTGTCTGGAAGTAGCAAGCAAGCTAGCCAACTTTATCCAGTTAGCTTTGGTGCTTGGCTGCTGTCGTGAGATCAGAACGCTCGGATCAACCTTACTCCTCGGCCAGAGCGTCCAGTGTGCGCTCTGAACACTCCGAGAGCGAAGCCTCTGAATTTATGAACAGACAATCTGACAACGCTCTGAATTTACGAACGACACGTAGCCACTCTGACACACTGAAGGCAATTTACGAACGCACCGAAAGACGTTGATGAATGAGAGTGTTGAAAACAATTTCAGGTTTAAAATCGAAATGAAATCATACTAATTCAGCCCAATACATGTGCACTCATTATTGGTAAAACAAAAAACATGTATGGTTCTTCTAAAAAGCCTTATTAAGATGAACAGTGTATGTAACGACTAATTACATGGAGTGTAACTTTTGACCAGGCAAACAATTTCCCCCTACTTTCACCCATTTTGTTAAAAAAAATACTAGTTGTTCATTGTAAATTTCCTGAATGATTTGTCCAAATGTCCAAATTAAAATGGATCTGTGTGCGTTGTCAAAACGGTTATTATTTATGTTCATAGCTAGTTCAGCAGCATAGGCTACAAGAAGATCATTAATGTTGTGAAATAAGTAATAATTATATTACCTGACCAAACAGTGAATCCATAGAAAGAAATGAAGATTTATTCCTTTGGTTTTCAGATGTTAAATCATTTCACTGTGAACCATGACATTCAAAAGTTCCTTAAACTCAGGGATTCATCCACGAGAATGTTACTTATTATCAACAATGGTTCACCTGAGCTGATAGTGAAGTCATGTATTCCGATGAGTGCCTCATTCTCTCCTACAGAAAAAAAGCAACCGCATGAGAAGTCCGTCATCAAGATCAAGACCCAGTCTCCAAAAGGGTGCACAGCCAACCATGTACTATTCAACGTTTGTTTCGTTGCTCAGCCCTCTTTATAGACTTGAACCGCGTCGACGCAGCCCCCGGGGCGTCTTGAGTCCGCGAGAGGAATGCATGTATCCTTATTACAGCAGTTCAGTGAAAGGGAACTGGGAGTGCTACCTAATAACTCATTGGAAACTAATTAGGTATTCCATTAATGCAGACATTTTATATAACAACTAACTTTACACGTTGACATGTAACTATAACATCCTAAGATCAAGTAATGTAGCCTAATGTCAAAGTACAGTATCTTACAGTGTTCAAACAAAACAGGTGGCAGGAGTTTGACAAATGTTTTGTTATAACAGCATTATTAAAGGGCAATTCCGCCACTTTTCAACCTTATATTCATAATCTCCAGCACCAAACCACTGTCTACATATGTGAAAACAGTGATCTGTGGTTAAAAAGATAGGAAGAAAAGTCTTTAAAAAAAGGCTTCTCTGTGACATCACAGGGTAGCATTAAAAGTAAAAAACTGTGAATTTCAAAACCTGCAACTAGTTTATATTTTCTTGCTTCCCACATCATTGCAGATCTCATAGTGTTTGAAAATCCCAGTTTTTAAAATGTTCAAAGTTTTGATGATGTCATCGGGCAGAATTATTCACATACACTTTATATTCAAAAGTATGTGGGCACCCCATCAAATTAGTGGATTCGGCTATTTCAGCTACACCCGTTGCTGACAGCTGTATAAAATTGCACACAAGCTTAAGATCACCATGCACAATGCCAAGTGTCGGCAAAAGTGGTGTAAAACTCGCCGCCATGGGACTCGGGAGCAGTGGAAACGCGTTCTCTGGAGTGATAAATCACGCTTCACCATCTGGCAGTCCGACGGACGAATCTGGGATTGGCAGATGCCAGGAGAAAGCTACTTCTCTGAATGCATAGTGCCAACTTTAAAGTTTGGTGGAAGAGGAATAATGGTCCCGGGCTGTTTTTCATGGTTCGGGCTAGAACCCCTTACTTCCAGTGAAGGGAAATCTTAACGCTGCACCATACAATGGAATTCTAGACTTTTCTGTGCTTCCAACTTTGTGTCAACAGTTTGGGGAAGGCCCTTTCCTGTTTCAGCATGACAATGCCCCTGTGCACAAAATTGTTTGTCGAGATCGGTGTGGAAGAACTTGACTGGCCTGCACAGAGCCCTGACCTCAACCCCATTTAACCTTTGGGATGAATTGGAATGCCGACTGCGAGCCAGGCCTAATCGCCCAACATTAATGCCCGACCTCACTAATGCTCTTGTGGCTGAATGGAAACAAGTCCTCGCAGCAATGTTCCAACATCTAGTGGGAAGCCTGTTCGACGAGCAGGTGGCCACATACTTTTGGTCATGTAGTGTATGTTGACACTGGTATTGTGCTGGCGACAATGAAAATAAGGTTGCCATTTAAAGGTGCAGTCAAGTTTCCACATGCAAATAGCCATCATGTCTATACTATCTATTTTAAAGGAATTCAATTTCTTGAGTGAAAATAGTGGTCGGTCCAAGCATCTTTAGTGTAAACAAACATGACATTTTCTGGATTTACTAGCCTATTGGTTCTGCTCTTGGAAATCGAAGCATAGCCTGGATAACTTCATGTTCCTGCAAAACATTTTAGGGGGGTATGGTAAAGAAGAGATATGCAAGGTACAGTATATTTTCAATAAAATTAAAATAATAACATTTTACAGATGTCTGTCACAGATGTCTTCTTGAGCAACTTTATAGTAACATAAGGTGCCACATAATGTTCAGTGGAAAAACCCCATTCCAAAACATTGACCTCCATCTAGCTTTTGGAAACTAGTGCTAATGAAATTCTGTTGAGACGATCTTCTCACATGTTTCTGTAGGCTATTGGATTTGAGCTGTTTAGAGGTTGAAGAGGATCATCAACGCAAACTAGATCTGCCCCTGCCTCCTGTAGCTGCAGCTGTGCTGTGCATGTAACCTGTGTGAGATTGCCAGAGAGTCAATTCAGCCTTTGGCCTTTGAAACATTGGGCTAATACACATTTTCTGGGAAAGAGATTAAGCCTTGTCTTGGATTAAAAAGCATCTCCAATAAATATTCTACATTTCAATGTATCACACTTCCTTTTTAAGATGTTACTGTGCATAAGCAAGTAAGGACAATATATTTTCATAATGAGCCACGGGCTGACAGTGAACCTATAAGACCCTCAGACATAGTCCTATACACAGTACTATGTGTGCTCTTTTTGAGTAGCAGGGGAATGCCTTAGATACCCCATGTCCCCTTCATCAACAATTAAGCATTTATTCTCTACCAAATCGGAATTCCGCAGAAAAACAAGGGTTGGTTTTGATATGCCATCCTATGTCAAAACAGCAGTGGCCTATGGTATATAAGATATCCTACTCTACAGTATATTTTCAACTACTATGAAATCAGACAGAGAAAACATTGTCCTTGACTGACAGCCTAATGAAGGAAGCAATGGAATCCATCAGGTTGTGTGAGTCCGCCAGCCAGCCAGCATGCTACACAGACCAACATCAGAGACAGGTGAGGCTATTTGCTTGGCTTAATCAGGCCCAGAAACTGACAGGTAAAATCAGTATGGAACCTGGAGGGCAGCTAAGATCAACACCTTATAGGCAGGGTATTAACTCTGTGGTCATGGAGGAAAGAGTGGTGAAAAGAGGAGCAGAAAGGAGAGGCCCTTTCACCCTGCAAAAGTGCTCTACTGCAAAAATGTTATACTTACACAGCTAGAGCAACAGAATCACGACTTCCACAGCTGAGACTCCAAAGAGAGGTGGGAAAAGGCTAACCGCTATTACCTTACTTTTCTTTAGGTGGTAGCCCAGATAAATCTGCTATGACAGGGCCTTGACTGCAACCGAGCAAATGCTCTGCTACTGTATTATGTCCCAATGAATGTTTCTTTGCACCGAACTCGCTGGCACACATGCGAAGAAAGCATCTTGGGCACTGGTAGTGCTTCACTTTGATTGGTAGGAGAGGATTTGTTTGGTGCAGGCCAGGATCTGATAGCGAAGGCAGATATAGCATCACACTTTTACCGGGACCATCACCACTGAGAGGTTACCCTCAGAACGGCACTGGGTGCTTTTGGTTGTTGACATTGGACCCTAAGGCGAGAACCCTCTGTAACATTGCGGGTTTCAATGTTTGTGGTCTTCAGCTACAAGCCCCCCACTTTGACCCACTAACTTTAAGCTGGAGTCTGTATTACTTGGCCTCAGACCACTTTTTCCACTGCCTTGTTTTGTGGTTGTTCCATCTCTCGCCATAATTAGCGATTGAAATGATTGCCATTTGGCCCCAATAACCCCAGGGATCTCCAACAGCACGTCTAAGCCTTGTAACCTAACTCCTCTCACCCTGTCCCATTCACCAACCACTAATACGTGCAGTGCAACTCTGTTTCTTTCATGACCTCAACCTGCTAACATATAAGACATAAAAGAGAGGATGGTAAAAGTGATTCAGATTGTTCTTCAATGCTTTTGAAGTGGTTTAGAAATAAATTGGACAAAATAACGGTCCCTTTGACTTTGGTCTTGCAGGCACAGATCCTAGATTGCTGTTTCGCCATTGAGAGGTGCTGTCGTTTTTTGGCATGAGGCTCAAATCCCTAATAGAGGCGGACTTGAGAGTTGCTACTGTGATGTGTATAATGTACAGGACCATAATGCTATCACAACATCAATACTCTTGACACAGTTATTTTCATATGTCGTGCCAAAATCAGAGACAACTTGTAAACTTGTAATGTAAGCTGTATAACTCTCCACATTTGTAGGAGAAACAATATAAACATGGCTGTGTTTTTAACAGAATTACTTATTTTGTCCTCTGAAGCGCTGCCTTGTCCTCGTTTCAAGACCTCAGACAGAGGCAGAAGGCCAAGTTCAGGGCCACGTTTTAGATTTTGGAGCTGAATGACTCACCTGGTTGTTGGTGACAACGCAGTATGGCATCTCATCTCGTCTGTAGCAATCGTTAAACAGCAACCGAGCGGTGGAACACATCCTATTGCTTAGTGAAACACCCAAGTGTCCAACAGTATATCTGGCCCTGGGGATACAACTGGTAGCAGAGTAGCATTGGCCATTCATAATCACTCACTTTGGGGAATTTGGTCAATGCAATCTGGACCCGGACACTGGAATGCCTTGATTTGGGATAAAAGGACAGGACCAAAAATGATCTCTAGACATGACTGATTTCCTCTCACCTAAATTTCAACTGATGAAGATACTGCTGTGCCTGGATAAGAAAATGAGTCTGACATTTAGTCTGCAGTTTAGTGGGCGTCCACTGTCACATTCAGGCCATGAGGTCTGTAGACTCAACTTCTTGTGTGCATCTAAACGACTGCATACTGTCATCTCACAGAACACCTTTTTTGGCACAAATTATCCACTTGTACAAATGATCCATTTGTGATAAAGGCTTGTGCAGGAGGCATTTCTTGGAGACAACAGTTAACAGAAGTTAACAGAAAGCTAAAATGACTGCTGTTCATCCTCCCCACAGATTCCTGACAGTTGCACTGAAGCTCCCCTAACCACCCGTCAGATTTACCACATGCAAAAAAAAAAAAAAATCCTTTCCATGCTGGGCCCTAGACAGGGAGCTAATGTGGGGTCTGGAAAAGAGGGGCGATGGAGGGAAGGGTTGGATGCTCCTGGAGAACATTGTCTGGGTGGGATGCCAGGAGATGAGTGCTGTTTAGATGTGCAGAACTGGTCAGAAAGTCAGGGGTGACTTAAATATTTCTCTTGAAGTAATGGGAAGAAGAATAACAAACATGGACTGAAGTTCTATTTATAGAAAGATCCAGTGACACTGTAGTTGTTTGAATGATAATTCAACTCATAAATGCAGGGTGCATCAGAGTGTCTACAGCTGTCACCAAGAAGCTATCACAGTCACAGAGAGAGATAAACAGAGTTAAAAGGGAATACCTAAGGATAGGATGAATAATACAAGATGTGCCAGGAAGTTTAGAAGTCACTGTTGAAGGGGTCATCAATTCCAATGTAAGTGTCACGATCTTCATTAATCGACCAAGGCGCAGCGTGCCAGGTTGAGAAAAACATGGTTATTTTATAAACTCACCGAAACAAAACAACGAACGAAGATCAACTGGTGTAACGACGACGACGACGACGACGACGACGACGACGACGACGACGACGACGACGACGACGACGACGACGACGACGACGACGACGACGACGACGACGACGACGACGACGACGACATACACCCAAACAGAGTCAACTTCCCACAAACACTGGAGGGAAAAAGGGCTGCTTAAGTATGGTTCCCAATCAGAGACAACGATAGACAGCTGTCCCTGATTGAGAGCCATACTCAGCCAAAACAACGAAATATAAAAGAACCTAGAATGCCCACCCCAACTCACACCCTGACCCAACCAAAATGAAACATAAACAGGCTCATACAGGTCAGGGCGTGACAGTAAGTGTCTTTCCTCCCTCCTCCCATCTCCCGTATTGGAAGAAATAACAGCCATTGAAAACGGCAATCAGCAGCTGAGCACTGAGATTAGCCTTCTGATTTCCCCCACTTATCAACAGACGGCCAGGAGTTAGGAGCATGTGTGTGTTTCTTCAGAAGCCATTTCCATTTCCCATTTCCCATTTCCCTTTCCCTTTACTTAGGGTTGCTTTGAAAAGTTACAAGTCTCTTCTAACCAGCCAAACTAGCACATTGAAAAGAAACCTCTGTCCCTGAGGCTCTTGACTGAGCTCCGGAAGGCAGGAAGAGCATTTGGCCTAAATTAATTCCGTCTGTATGGAGTGATTGCCCAGGAAAGGTCAGGCCATTTTATGGAGCCTGTGCTTGCATAGGTCGTAGTCACGCTGCATGGACTTCTTTTTGGTTTTCTATTCTACAGCAATGTTCCATGAATGATGGATCCCTTTCCTTTATAATGTCAATCCTTATTCTGATCAATACAATGCTAAATTACATCCTGTTCTCTGAAGCAGGATAGGAGTCTTTTCAAGACATGCTCCAGAACTTTGACAACTACTAAGTATTTTTTGGGCTGGATGTGTCAATGTGTAGTTGACATGCATAATCTATGAGCAGAATTACTGTCTTACCTCAATTAGCCACGAAATCCCTAGCTTGAAAGCAACTGTTTCTTTGGAAGCTGTGCTGTGCCATTTTCCCTAGATTTTCCACCACTTGGGCAAGAACTGCTGTCTAAACAGGGATGGGCAACTGGCCCCCTTTTTGTAAGCCCGTGGACCAATAATAGTTTTGGTGTGAGTACGCAGACACACGAGCCACCGCGGCCCCTCATAATGAGTTCTATTTTTTTGTGGCACCCACCCCATCAAAGGTGCCCATCACTGGTCTAAAAAGTATACAAAAGTACCGGAGATCATCCACATGTATCGACCACATTTTTACTAATGCTGTAGAACTTCTAAAGCTATATCCGTACCCATTGGATGCAGTGATCACAATATAGTGGCTATATCCAGGAAAGCCAAAGTTCCAACAGCTGGGCCTAAAATAGTGTATAAGAGATCATACAAAAGATTTTGCTGTGACTCTTACGTGGATGATGTTAAAAATATTTGTTGGTCTGACGTGATTAATGAAGAGCATCCAGATGCTGCACTTGATGAATTTATGAAATTGCTTCTTCCAATTATTGATAAACATGCACCTGTTAATCAGATGGCTTATTCATCACAAAACCATTTGATGTTGCCAATTATTTTAATGATTATTTCATTGGCAAAGTGGGCAAACTTAGGCAGGAAATGCCCACGACAAACAGTGAGCAATTATATTCATGCATAAAAAAACAAATAATGAAAGAAAAGCAGTGCAAGTTTGAATTTTGTAAAGTTAGTGTGGGAGAGGTGGAAAAATGATTGTTAACGATCAATAATGACAAACCTCCTGGCATTGACAACTTAGATGGAAAGCTACTGAGGATGGTGGCTGACTCTATATCTGTCATATTTTTATCTGAACCTAGAGGAAAGTCCTTGTCCTCAGGCCTGGAGGGAAGCCAAAGTAATTCCGCTTCCCAAGACTGGTAAAGCTACATTTACTGGTTCTAACAGCAGACCTATAAGCTTGCTGCCAGCTCTTAGCAAACTGTTGGAAAAAATAGTGTTTGACCAAATACAATGCTATTTCTCTCTAAAAAAAATAACAACAGACTTTCAGCATGCTTATAGAGAAGAGCACTCAACATGTACTGCACTGACACAAATGACTGATGATTGGTTGAAAGAGGGGTGGCAGGTAGCCTAGTGGTTAGAGCGTTGGCCAGTAACCGAAAGGTTTCTAGATCGAATCCCTGAGCTGACAAGGTAAAGATCTGTTGTTCTGCCCCTGAACAAAGCAGTTAACCAACTGTTCCTAGGCTGTCATTGTAAATGTGAATTTGTTCTTAACTTAACGTTGTTCTTAATGGCTCCCGAGGTGACGGTTTTGGAGAGTCTGGCGTGCCCAAAGTAAAATTCCTCCCACTCAGGCCCAGAAAATAGGATATGCACATAATTAGTACTATTGGATAGGAAACACTCTGAAGTTTCTAAAAGTGTTAACATAATGTCTGTGAGTATAGCAGGCGAAAACCCAAGGAATTTCTGTCCTGGAAAAAGTGTTTTTGACACATTGCCTCATTTTGAACCCCTCCCTATTGAAAACAGACATTTCTGGTAGTAAGATTGCAGTACCTATTGCTTCCACTGGATGTCAACGGTCACTAGACAGTGTTTGGTGATGTTATAGTTGCTCTGGATGGTAATAGAAGAAGAATTTCGAACTAGTCATCGGATGTAAACAGAAGAGGAAGCGCGTTCACGGGCTCGCGCGCGCTGTGGTTTTTTCCTTTCCTATCGTCCAGTTTATAATCCGGTTGAAATATTATAGTAAATATACATAAAAGTGTTCCTAAGGATACATTATCAATGATGTTTGATTGTTCTTGGACAAGTGTATAGGTATAGGTTGAACGCGTTCTCTTCATGGTTCAATGGGCGAGTGGACGCTGTATTTTATGAACATAACGCGCCAACCAAACAGAGATTTATGGATATAATAAATGACTTTTTCTAACAAAAGAACCATTGGATGTCTTCGTTGGACACTTGGGAAGCCCTCAGCAGAAGTTCTTCAAAAGGTAAGGGATTTGTTTTCGCTGTGAAATGTGTTTTGTGTGAACCGCGATGGTTTATGAATTTATGCTAATGGT
>QNTS01000319.1:225488-334855 GCA_003317085.1 Hucho hucho
GTTGCTCTGGATGGTAATAGAAGAAGAATTTCGAACTAGTCATCGGATGTAAACAGAAGAGGAAGCGCGTTCACGGGCTCGCGCGCGCTGTGGTTTTTTCCTTTCCTATCGTCCAGTTTATAATCCGGTTGAAATATTATAGTAAATATACATAAAAGTGTTCCTAAGGATACATTATCAATGATGTTTGATTGTTCTTGGACAAGTGTATAGGTATAGGTTGAACGCGTTCTCTTCATGGTTCAATGGGCGAGTGGACGCTGTATTTTATGAACATAACGCGCCAACCAAACAGAGATTTATGGATATAATAAATGACTTTTTCTAACAAAAGAACCATTGGATGTCTTCGTTGGACACTTGGGAAGCCCTCAGCAGAAGTTCTTCAAAAGGTAAGGGATTTGTTTTCGCTGTGAAATGTGTTTTGTGTGAATGGTTTATGAATTTAAAATAAATAAATAAAGGTTAAATAAATTGATAACAAGAAGATTGTGGGAGCTTTACTGTTAGATTTCAGTGCAGCCTTCGATATCATTAACCATAACCTGTTGTTGAAAAGACTTACGTGCTATGGCTTTTCAATCTCTGCCATATCGTGGATTTGGAGCTATAGAACTCAAAGGGTTCTCTTTAAGGGAAGCGTCTCTAATGTCAAATATGTAAAGTGTGGTGTACCGCAGGGCAGCTCTCTAGGCCCTCTACTCTTTTCTATTTTTACCAATGACCTGCCACTGGCATTAAACAAAGCATGTGTGT
Organism: Hucho hucho; assembly: GCA_003317085.1. NCBI lineage: Eukaryota > Metazoa > Chordata > Actinopteri > Salmoniformes > Salmonidae > Hucho > Hucho hucho. Next base: position 226,245 of record QNTS01000319.1, read on the forward strand.
CTATGTATGCTGATGATTCAATCATATACACATCAGCAACCACAGCTAATGAAGTCACTGAAACCCTTAACAAGAGTTGCATGCAGTCTGTTTTGGAATGGGTGGCCAGTAATAAACTGGTCCTGAACATCTCTAAAACTAAGAGCATTGTATTTGGTACAAATCATTCCTTAAGTGCTAGACCTCAGCTGAATCTGATAATGAATGGTGTGGCTGTTGAACAAGTTGAGAAGACTAAATTACTTGGCGTTACCTTAGATTGTAAACTGTCATGGTCAAAACATATAGATTCAATGGTTGCAAAGATGGGGAGAGGTCTAGCCGTAATAAAGAGATGCTCTGCTTTTTTGACACCACACTCCAAAAAGCAAGTTCTACAGGCTTTAGTTTAGTCTCTCCCCTGTTTGACCTAGATAGTTTGTGTGTATGCATTGATATGTAGGCTATGTGTGCCTTTTTAAAAATTTATGTAGTTCTGTCCTTGAGCTGTTCTTGTCTAATGATATTCTGTATTATGTCATTCTGTACCATGTTTTGTGTGGACCCCAGGAAGAGTAGCTGCTGCTTTTGCAACAGCTAATGGGGATCCTAATAAAATACCAAATACGTAATATCTAATTCATTGCATTCTGCATGATCAATGCTCAGTCAGGGAGTGCAGGCAGACTTATACTGTATATGATTTCCATAAAACACAGGGCTCTAATACAGATTTGTGCTTTTCAGTTCTCTTATTAACCACAAGATCAATTTGTCATCCATTTTTCGTAGATAAATGTGCCCCGGTTAGCTGCCTAATGTAATCTCTCTTTGAGGCTGTCCAGGAGAAGACAGATAGCAGCTCTCAGAAGTCAATACATATCCTCACAGTTCAAACTCAACTCTCCAATATTAGTAATCTCAACGTGCATGGTTAGAACCAAAAGCCACGGTACAGTGCCCTGCATATCAATTATTCTCCTCCTATCTCCTCCCTCCACTCTGTCCCTGTCCACCTTGCCTGCTTGGCATGTTGGCAATGTAGTCTGAGGTGCATGAATGAACCACAGTTATTGAGATGACAACATTATCATTCCTGTATTTCACCAAACCTGTCATGAACAACCCTCCACTGACTCACTGGAGTGTGAAATAGCCGGAACGCAGAGCAAAGACCCTACAATCATTAGGACATAAATCAGCTGAAAATGTCAGCTCTGATCTGAATGTGGATGAAAATAAACTCAGGCTGAATAAGAGACTGGGAACTGCTAAAGGTCAGCCAGAGAGACGTGGCATGTGGGATAAAGCTGTGATGAATACTATTCCCTTCAGTCCCAGGCATCTCTCTCTGTAGTTGGTGCTCAGCCTCGCTTTGGTAGCTACACTGATAGAGTTGAGTAATAACATTGGTTTATGGAACCAGCGATAAACATTCTCTGATAGTGTTTTGTGACATCAACCACTCAGGACCTATAAGGTGTCAAGGCCCGTGGGAGAGATACAGTGGGGAGAACAAGTATTTGATACACTGCCGATTTTGCAGGTTTTCCCACTTACAAAGCATGTAGAAGTCTGTAATTTTTATCATAGGTACTCTTCAACTGTGAGTGACGGAATCTAAAACAAAAATCCAGAAAATCACATTGTATGATTTTTAAGTAATTAATTTGCATTTTATTGCATGACATAAGTATTTGATACATCAGAAAAGCAGAACTTAATATTTGGTACAGAAACCTTTGTTTGCAATTACAGAGATCATACGTTTCCTGTAGTTCTTGACCAGGTTTGCACACACTGCAGCAGGGATTTTGGCCCACTCCTCCATACAGACCTTCTCCAGATCCTTCAGGTTTCGGGGCTGTCGCTGGGCAATACGGACTTTCAGCTCCCTCCAAAGATTTTCTATTGGGTTCAGGTCTGGAGACTGGCTAGGCCACTCCAGGACCTTGAGATACTTCTTACGGAGCCACTCCTTAGTTGCCCTGGCTGTGTGTTTCGGGTCGTTGTCATGCTGGAAGACCCAGCCACGACCCATCTTCAATGCTCTTACTGAGGGAAGGAGGTTGTTGGCCAAGATCTCGCGATACATGGCCCCATCCATCCTCCCCTCAATACGGTGCAGTCGTCCTGTCCCCTTTGCAGAAAAGCATCCCCAAAGAATGATGTTTCCACCTCCATGCTTCACGGTTGGGATGGTGTTCTTGGGGTTGTACTCATCCTTCTTCTTCCTCCAAACACGGCGAGTGGAGTTTAGACCAAAAAGCTCTATTTTTGTCTCATCAGACCACATGACCTTCTCCCATTCCTCCTNAATCACATTGTATGATTTTTAAGTAATTAATTTGCATTTTATTGCATGACATAAGTATTTGATACATCAGAAAAGCAGAACTTAATATTTGGTACAGAAACCTTTGTTTGCAATTACAGAGATCATACGTTTCCTGTAGTTCTTGACCAGGTTTGCACACACTGCAGCAGGGATTTTGGCCCACTCCTCCATACAGACCTTCTCCAGATCCTTCAGGTTTCGGGGCTGTCGCTGGGCAATACGGACTTTCAGCTCCCTCCAAAGATTTTCTATTGGGTTCAGGTCTGGAGACTGGCTAGGCCACTCCAGGACCTTGAGATGCTTCTTACGGAGCCACTCCTTAGTTGCCCTGGTTGTGTGTTTCGGGTCGTTGTCATGCTGGAAGACCCAGCCACGACCCATCTTCAATGCTCTTACTGAGGGAAGGAGGTTGTTGGCCAAGATCTCGCGATACATGGCCCCATCCATCCTCCCCTCAATACGGTGCAGTCGTCCTGTCCCCTTTGCAGAAAAGCATCCCCAAAGAATGATGTTTCCACCTCCATGCTTCACGGTTTGGATGGTGTTCTTGGGGTTGTACTCATCCTTCTTCTTCCTCCAAACACGGCGAGTGGAGTTTAGACCAAAAAGCTCTATTTTTGTCTCATCAGACCACATGACCTTCTCCCATTCCTCCTCTGGATCATCCAGATGGTCATTGGCAAACTTCAGACGGGCCTGGACATGCGCTGGCTTGAGCAGGGGGACCTTGCGTGCGCTGCAGGATTTTAATCCATGACGGCGTAGTGTGTTACTAATGGTTTTCTTTGAGACTGTGGTCCCAGCTCTCTTCAGGTCATTGACCAGGTCCTGCCGTGTAGTTCTGGGCTGATCCCTCACCTTCCTCATGATCATTGATGCCCCACGAGGTGAGATCTTGCATGGTGCCCCAGACCGAGGGAGATTGACCGTCATCTTGAACTTCTTCCATTTTCTAATAATTGCGCCAACAGTTGTTGCCTTCTCACCAAGCTGCTTGCCTATTGTCCTGTAGCCCATCCCAGCCTTGTGCAGGTCTACAATTTTATCCCTGATGTCCTTACACAGCTCTCTGGTCTTGGCCATTGTGGAGAGGTTGGAGTCTGTTTGATTGAGTATGTGGACAGGTGTCTTTTATACAGGTAACGAGTTCAAACTCGTGCAGTTAATACAGGTAATGAGTGAAGAACAGGAGGGCTTCTTAAAGAAAAACGAACAGGTCTGTGAGAGCCGGAATTCTTACTGGTTGGTAGGTGATCAAATACTTATGTCATGCAATAAAATGCAAATTAATTATTTAAAAATCATACAATGTGATTTTTGGGATTTTTGTACCTATGATAAAAATACAGACCTCTACATGCTTTGTAAGTAGGAAAACCTGCAAAATCGGCAGTGTATCAAATACTTGTTCTCCCCACTGTACATTATGTACTGTATATGCCACGCAAGGGTCTGCCTCAATGACATGTTTTTCATAATGTTAATAATAATCTCTCTAATCAATACTCCAAAGTGGCATTCATCCCTAACCTTGTGTTGTAATGGTATTTTCACGCATTATCACTTGCTATAAGCATTCAAAAAAGATTGTGGCTACATAAAAATTCATAAACGTCTATGAATGCATTCACGATACACTGGAAATGGGTAGTTCAGATTTTTTTTTACCAACCTTAATTGGTGATAAGGGGCCACACTACAATGCTCATATGAGGTCATTGCTAATGGAGAATTAGTGAGTAAGTTAGGATTGCAAAGACTGATAAAATGGTATCCTTTAGCATGAACACAGCCCGGCTTGGGAACCAGCCGAAGAAAGATGAGGAATCAAAGTACCCCAAAAACATGAACGCTCATTGGTCATTTTTGTTTTCTCACACACCACCCCTTCCTTCTCTGCATTTCTTTTACCACAGAAAAACAGATTGACGGGAAGTTAGAGAGGATGACTGGGGACCTTCATTCAACATCATCAGTCAATGCTGACGCGTGTGCAACTATGGGGCAAAACAGAGGCTTAGATTGTTGACGACATGTACACAATTAACGAATGGCAGAAATCAACCCAATTGAGCATTAGATGATATTTATTAATCACTACATTCATTTTTACTAAACAGTACGTTCTAAATAGTGTGTAGTACAACTAGTACACAGTAGGCCCATGCAGTTTAAGTAAGTAGTAGACAAGACAGATTTCAAACACAGCCATTTTCTGTTCTTGTTTACAATAAAAGTGACTCCAAAATGTCCCAATACATTATTTACCATTCATTTCTAATTGGGCACAACATAATCTGAAACACAACCATAATAAACTGCAACTGTGCATCCAACAAGTTTGTAAAGTCACAAGCTTGATGTAGTCATTGCATGCTAGGAATATGCAGTGGCAACCCGTCATTCAGGGCAGTTGGGGTTATCACGTTTCAGGTAAGACCCAAGTGCAGACTGCGTTGAAGTAACAATGTTTATTACAACAACAGGGGCAGGCAAACAACAGGTCAAGGCAGGCAGGGGTCGGTAATCCAGAGTAGGGGCAAAGGCACCAAACGGCAGGCAGAGTCAGGACAGGCAATGGTCAAAATCAGGAGGGCGAGAAAAGAGAGACGGGAAAAGCAGGAGCTGAGAAACAGAACGCTGGTTGACTTGACAAACAAGACGAACTGGCAACAGACAAACAGAGAACACAGGTATAAGTACCCAGGGGATAATGGGGAAGATGGGCGACACCTGGAGGGGGTGGAGACAAGCACAAGGACAGGTGAAACAGATCATGGTGTGACAGGGGTAGAGCACCTGTTTTGAGCCCCAACTGTCACATCATTTTTTTTAAACAATTGAGTTAATAAAGCTGCATAAAAACGGTCTCTTTTTTGCTTTCTTGAATAAGGCAGCTCCAAAATGCAGGTGTCTAGCCTAGCTCAGTGCTTTCTGTGGTGTTGGGTCAGCCAGCGGAAAATACAGAGCGTAGGTGTTGGTAGTGTTCTCTAGTTGTGCCGTGATTGGCTCAGTGTTCTGTCACTCATGGGAACACTACGGCACCGCAAAAACTACAGAAAGAGCTAGAAAATTCAAGCCCCTTGGGTGCTGCCATAGATTTACATTAGAAGTGCCCATCCAAGAAGGCTCAAGGTCATTGTCCACTGATAAAATGACGTCAAATCACGTTATATCTACCATAGCTTTGATTGATCATACAAAATCTTAGCTAGTAAGCTAGACAAGCAGTCATCATCTTGAATAAAGTCGACAATCTACTGGCAAATCGTTTCTATCCTTGTCATATGAAGAGAAATTATAGATAAAATGTATCGGTGCTCATCGACCATTGGACATAAACATTATACAAAAAGTTGGAAATTGCAAATGTAACAATGAGTGGTTTGGAAGGAATCAGTGGCTAACTGCAAGTGTTGCAAAGCAATCACTAGCCTGCTATTCAGTGGAGAAGGTGTGTGGTCCTTGTCTGGGTTTAAGTGTCTCTTTTCCAAGCTTAAAAGGATAAACATTCACATGCAACACCATGGGCCAGAAAAAGTTGAATACATTGGCCATGTTATCAATCCAGTATTACTTTTACTGCATACAAAACACCTGGAAACTCAGAACTGGGAAATCTCAGACTTCAGTGAGTTCAAGACAACTGTGACCTCCGACTGGGAAATCAAGTTTTGAACGGTCATCCAACTCGGAATTCCACGTCGGGAACTCAGGCCTCTTTCTAGAGCTCTGACCTGAAGATCACTGACGTCATGATCCAACCTTGTTTTTTCCGAGTTCCCAGTTGTCTTAAAAGCATCATAAATCCAGAGAATGCCAGACTTTGATGACAAAGTTTGATGACAAAATTTGCCCACAAGAAGGACCGCCGAGCACAGCACAACAAGGTGAGTCCAGAAATGTCTTGTATGCTGCTGCATAAATTATGTAATATGCCAGGGAGATACTGTAGCTAAGAAGGTAATACTAAGTGTATGTTGTGTAGTAAACTGTTAGTAGCCCATGTGCCTCACCCTAATAATTTGGTCCCTTTCCCCTACTGTTCTGACTTGGTGGTGCACATATAGCCTATAGCCTGTTTAAGAGAAATGTCATCATCGAATAATGTAAGAGCTTTCATTGATTGTGTATATGCCCCTTTATTTATCCTACGGTTCTGACTTGTTGTACAGGGAGAATACTGTAAGAACAGCCCATGTTCTCAATTCTGTCGCTGCACATTTTAAAAGTGCTAAACAATTAGTTATATTGACTACATCCTTTATAGATCGCTCATTAATGTCTTAATCAAAGTTACGGATTGCCTCTTATCCGCTCATTGTTCCCTTATGCCATAGTTTGTGGATTTCAATTGTCATTAGAAACCACATTTGTTTAAGCAAGTCAGCCATATGAGCTATGTTTTTAAAAAGGCAGTAAATGAGGCTGAATGAACTGCTTTGCTGCCAGACAAGGCTCCGCTGATAACCAGGTGTAGCGGTGGTAAGGATTCACTCCATGGTGCTGAAAAGAAAGCTCTGCTGTTGGGACAGCTATATGTAGGCCCTAACAGATTGTGGGCACCGTTTGTCACCGTTATAGTGCAATTCATGTATTGTTTAGTGTTGTGTTGTGTTTTGTAGTGGCTTTGCCCAACTAAGATTCGTATGACAAAATCGCCACTGGGAATATGCAACCAAATTCTTGACTTTTGACTGTTTTAATACACTATAAGTGAATTTGTCCATATACTTATGACACCTTCAAATTGGGGGACAAGATACATAAAGTGCTTTAATTTCTAAGCGGTTAAACAGATATGTATGATAATACCCCCCCAAAAAGGTGAAGTTCTGTACTGTCACCTCAAATAAAGTTGAGATAGCAAAGAGTGTTTAGACAGTACTCTTTTGCATACCAGGAACACAGCCCGGCTTGGGAACCAGCCGAAGAAAGATGAGGAATCGAAGTACCCCCAAAAAATGAATGCTCATTGGTTGTGTTTGTTTTCTCACACACCACCCCTTCCTTCCCCGCATTTCTTTTTCCACAGAAAAACAGATTGACGGGAGTTAGAAAGGATGACTGGGGGCCTTCATTCAACATCATCCGTCAATGCATCAAGCTGTTCCCATTTAAACACTCTCTAAGCGCACAGGGGGCCTGGTGGGCGGAGCCGGGACTGGACGTACTGGGCTATCTAAGCGTACAGGGGACCTGGTGTGTGGAGCCGGTACTTCTCTCCCCGGCTGTTCACTCACCCTTGCCTCACAGATGATGGGAGCTGGAATGTCTCGCACTGGGCTGTGGATGCGAACCGGAGACCCCACACGCAGGACCGGTGCAGGATATCTCGGTCCCAGAAGGTGTACTGGAGACCTAGCGCGCAGAGCTGGCACCACTCCTCCAGGTTGCACACTCACCCTCCCCTGACAGATGAGTGGAGCTGGAATCTCGCGCACCGGCCTATGAATGCGCACTGGAGACACCGTGCGCAAAACTGCATAGCACGGTGTCTTTCCAGTGCGACGCTCCCTCCAACGTTCCCTCCAAAGAGCACGAGGAGTTGGCTCAGGAGTCCATCCTGAACCGGTCAAACTCCCCATGTGCCCCACGGCTGCCTCGCAGGTTTCCGCGCCAGGCGAGTCCCAAAATATCTCTCCCTCTCCGGGTTCCACGCTCCATATACATCCTCATAACTCCCTCGCTCAGTCTTCGCCGCTTCCATCTCCTTCTTGGGGTGACGATGCTCCGTCGTTTTCCTCCAAGGCCCCTTACCAGCCAATATCTCCTCCCATGTCCAGGACTCCTTTTGACATCACTGCTTGGTCCTTTTGTGGTGGGTTATTCTGTCACGATCTTCAGTAGGGACAGACCAAGGCGCAGCGATGCTTCCAGTATACATTTTTATTTATCCACGTAACTGGGCAAAAACAACAAAAATGAAAACGAAGATTGTGATGCTGAACATAACTACACACATAACAAGCAATGCACAAACAATAACCCACAAAACCCCTCTGAAAACTACAAACATATATATGGTTCCCAATTAGAGGTAACGACACTCAGCTGCCTCTAATTGGGAACCATTACCCCAACATAGAAATACAACACCTAGAACAAAAAAAACCTACACCAAAACGAAACTAAACACACCAGCCTATAAATATCAGGCCTGAATGTGACAGCACCAGGAGAGTAGTTCTTCTATTTATTTAACTCGGCAAGTCAGTTAAGAACAAATTCTTATTTACAATGACGGCCTATCCCGGCCAAACCTAGACGACGCTGGGCCAATTGTGCGCCACCCTATCACAGCCAGATGTGACGAAGCCTGGATTCAAACCAGGGACTGCAGTAACGACTATTGCACTGAGATGCAGTGCCTTAGACCGCTGCGCCACTTGGGAGCCTTCTTTAAAGAGTTACCATCTCCCGAATTAAACTATAAAGGTCTTAACCTATCACATCTATAAACAGTCAACGTATTAAGGATAACCTCGTATCTTATCATCATTCTGGACAGTCGTAACCTCCTGCATCTGCAAAAACCCCAGCCTTACTTGTGATTCAGTACTACACAAATTGGTTTAATTATTTATTTACTAGCTAACTAAATGGTAACACAGGATAAATATACACACTTAATACATTAGAAACAGGTCCATTGCGGACTGATACAATATGGTGGCTTGTTACAAAAGACATGGAGAGGGCAAGAGAGAGGGGGACATAGACATAATACTTTGGTACATTTTAGAAACTACTCTCACAGTAATCATATACTTTGCACACAAACCGCCGCCCGCTTGGAGTAAGAAATCATGAATGTATTTACGTGTAAATGCCTTGGTTCTTCGTGTATTTCTGTTGGAACCAGGCCTTCTTGGAAAGGGTGTTGGGCCTTTTTGCGGCACGCTGGTAAGGCTCCGATTGTTCAAAAGGGGTCCCCACTCATCTTCTACTGTTGTTCTCCTATGCTGTCGTCTGGTATCCGGTGACTTGTCGTGTAGTCCTGAACAGAACTACAGAGTTTATTCTACTTCCATTCGCTCTGGAAAATGCTTCTTTGAAGAGGTGATGAGATTAGTAGAATACGATGGTTTGAAGAGATTAGTAGAATGGTCCCACTTAAATTCACTTTTCTAGATACTTTACTTAGGACAGCTAATCAGCCATACCAGTGATTGTATGGGAAGTAACTTTATCATCTCTACCTCATGTTGAGATTCAAAGTTTAAACCACTTTAAACGTGAGCTGCAGCTCGTCTTTCTGGTCTGATATGTTCATTCTTAACCCATCATTTTATACAGTTCTTCAAAAGGGGCGGTTCCGTCCGGCTGACACCCTCTCTGACCTCACTCAAGGGGGCTTTGACTACTTACTTGTACAAAGTTATAGAAACAATTTCCTCTTATAGTTTCTAAAATCACATCCCTCTCTTAATCATCCCTCACTTTCATAATTTTTCATATTTTATGCACAACGCATCGGATGGACACTTCACACATAAAGTGTGCATACTTTTCAAGTTACAGTATTTCCTTTATAACATTTTTAATGACATCACAAAATAACAACCAAACCAACATCAGTGTTCTTTTAGGTCATCTCTGCCCATTCCCCACATTCTATGTTTGAAATATTGTTCCAGTATTCGCTTTAGAGTTTCAGCGGGAAAATGTCTGTTGAAACAAAGACTCATTCCTTAGGTGAATTTGGATAGGGAGATAGTTGAATGTTCTGTCCTTGATTTACAAGTGTCATGACTGTCCTGTAAGGATCCAAATAGGTCAGATCAGCTTTGCAATAAATAACTTCAACCAGACCCCCTCTTATCCGCAGAGGGGGGAGAAGGGAACTGGTGGGAACTGTAAGCTGTCAACTCCCCACCAGTTCCCTTCTCCCCCCTCTGCGGATGAGAGGGGGTCTGGTTGAAGTTATTTATTGCAAAGCTGATCTGACCTATTTGAATACTTACAGGACAGTCATGACACTTGTCATGGAACAATAAGGAATAATAACTCAGATGTACCATATGTGGATGAGGCCCATGGGAGGAATTACCCACACTTAGAGCTCATATGTGATCAAATCATATCAAAATGTATTTGTCACATGCACCGAATACAACCGGTGTAGACCTTACAGTGAAATGCTTACTTACAAGCCCTTAACCAACAATGCTTTAAGAAGTAGTTAAGAAAAACGTTTTAAGTAATAAATAGATAAGTAAAAAAAATTGAAAGAGTAACAGATAATTAAATAGCAGCAGTAAAATAACAATAGTGAGGCTGTATACTGGGGGTACCGGTATAAAGTCAATGTGCGGGGGCACCGGTTAGTCGAGGTAATTGAGGTGATATGTACATGTAGGTAGAGTTTAAAAGGTAGCCCTTTTGATTAACTGTCCAGGAGTCTTATGGCTTGGGGGTAGAAGCTGTTAAAACTTCTTAGGGATCGGCGTCCCGTCAACGGGACAGTTGTAAATCATGCAGCGCCTTTTGTCGGTACAACAATGTCGGTACATATAAGGGTGTTATATCGGCTGAAAGCCTACATTTTTGTTAATATAACTGCACTGTACAATTTACAGTAGCTATTACTGCGAAAAAATGCCATGCTATTGTTTGAGGAGAGCTCCTAACAACAAACACTTTTTTTCACAGCGGTAGGTTTGATAAATTCACCTCTGAAAGTGAAACGTGTTCTTACATTCTGAAATCTTGCTCTGATTTATCATCCGAAGGGTCCCAGAGATAACATGAAGTATTGTCTTGTTAGATAAAATCATTTTTCATATCCTAAAAAGGTCCATATAGCATGCACGATCGATTTTGTATTTCCACTCGTTCAATTCGCAAAGAAAGGAATCTGTGGAAATCGCACCCTAAACGTTGTTTCAACAAGTCAAATTGCATTCGTATATATCCCTCAGAGATCCTTAAACATAACCAGACTTCACTATATCATTAGGGGTGTAGTATATCCTATAGGACACCAAATCTTCATTTGATCGACTGTATCTTTGTCAAATAAGCACCAATCGGGGTCAAATGAGCTGGGCTTTACGGGAGTATCCGGAAACCCTGTGTCTGTCGCAAAATGTAGGTGCTAACCTTTTGCGACAGCATGCCTTTTCCTTTTGGACAAAAATTATAAGAATATTCAGAGTTATGAAGTTATAAACTGGTTGTTTTGCAAATGTTGAACTTATAATATGGCTACTAATACTGGAAAAGCTATATCAAACTCCAAGTATACAGATTTGACGATATTCTTGCAGAATTTTTTTATATGAATGCAAACGTCTCTTTCACAATTTGCCCATCTGTACCTGGGTGACTTCACACTAAATGTCCTGTAGCTCGCTCATACTTCAAGTTATCGCTCATACATCTGAAACTTTGCACATACACTGCTGCCATCTTGTGGACACCATCGGAATTACAACCAGAGTGATGGCAGGAACTGGGACCTTTCTCTTGCATTTCAAAGATGGTGGTGTTTTTTTTCTTGGTATTTTCTTCTACCAGATCTATTGTGTTATATTCTCCTACATTCAGTTCACATTTCCACAAACTTCAAAGTGTTTCCTTTCAAATGGTACCAAGAATATGCATATCCTTGATTCAGGGCCTGATGTACAGGCAGTTAGATTTGGGTAAGTTATTTAGGCGAAAAATAAAAAAAAAAGGGGCTATCCCTAAGAAGTTTTAAGAAGCCTTTTGGACCTAGACTTGGTGCTCCAGTACCGGTCACCGTGCGGTATCAGAGAGAACAGTCTGTGTAATAATAATATTTCTCTCTTCCACAATGAGCCATCAGCAGTGAAGTGCCCTGTAGGCCAACGATCTGAGTGGATAACTCATAAAGGCTTTGAGTCACTATGCAAGGCTAATTATCCATATAAGCTTGGAACTTAATGACAGAGAGTGCACACACTCAGCCAGATAGCCCAATATGCTGGCAGAGGCAGGGTAGTGCAGCGCTCCACAGGACTCATAAAGTCCCATTGCAATAATGAGCCTGTGAGGAATCTCTGCGGTGACATGTTGACACACATTAGCCTGCATCTGTTCACAAGAGATAGGCCTGTGAATTGTGGGTGCATAAATATATACCTTCACTTTTTAGGGCAAAAGAGACTGGGGTAGGAGAGTACACTGATAGAGTTCCAGTTGTATCCATCTGAATATACACCATTTCCAAACATTTCAATGTTGGGGGAAATTGTCAATAGTTTTATTTGAGATGCCTCATGCAATGGTATTAGCTAGTGAGGTTTGACCAGAAATCTAACTTAGCAGTTGCTTGAGAGTGAGGTTTAGTTACAGGCCCATATGATCCGCCAGGATATTTTAAATGCTGGAAAGTTTAGTTTAGAACACTGGCATCATGATGTAGTGTTAAATTATTCCATGTCTCTAACTGTGCCAGTAACAGAACTGGGGGAGGTCCGACTGTATGGGCTAGAAATGGTTGTTGTTCATACTGAACTTCGAGCCGGGCGATGGTGTGCATAATAGGGTTTTTTGAGAAGTAACAGATGGTTGAGAGAGGAGTGGTAAAAGAAAAATAAATACAAACCTCAACTCAGTCTGTACCAGTGAGGTAATAAACCCCTTTCCTGCATTTTAGTTCTGAAATATTTCTGGCCATTCATTTCTGGTGGAAACACACTTAGCTTGTGTACACCACCCAACCAATCAGTGGCTAGAGCCCAGTTAGGAGAGGCACACAGATGCTGCTTGTTTAATTCCAAATCGTATGCATGGTTCCATTGTTCCTGTCCATATTAACAGCTTATTAGTCATTCGTTGATTTATTTTTTGCAAATAAACACACTCATGGGAGATGATTACGAAACTGTACGTTTACAAACTCCGTCCTCTAGTCCCTACCCCCTAAAACATACTGTGTCTCTGAAGTCGATTTACTTTCTTTTTTTGTGTGTATTTTTCACCCAAAGACTACATAGCTTTATAAATACCTTCAGAGAACAACATTCCAACATGAAGGAATCTTGTGCCTGATTGATAGAAATAAGATTTAAATGGTCTTCATGCAAATACGGGACCAGAAGACGTGTCAGGATGGGTGCATTTTCCTCTGCGGTGTTCTGTAAACACTCTGTGTTTTGGCTTGTTGTAATAGGATCCATGTATCTCTCGGCCTGTCTGACTTTCTCTTGATACTGTACAAATGGCCACATTGTGTGCTGTTCTTTCGAAATATGAATCAGCTTCAGAAGAGATAGGGACATGAATTGCACTGCACATAAAAACCCAGGACGGATATTACAGAGGGGTATACTACAAAGCAGGATCAACAAGCTACTGTTTTCTGACTTAGATAAACAACCAGCAATAACTATAGATTTTCTATATGTGTTTTTGGTTGTGGACCATGGGCATGGTCCAATTGACTCAATTGGACCATGCCCATTTCAAATGTATCTTTCTAGAAAAATATAAAGTTATTTCAGGATATTTAGGAAAGTTAACTGGCTAACCCATTGCTTCTCTTTCGTAATATACCTCTCAGGCCTTGACTAAAATTGTTTACTGTTATAAGGATGACTTTGTGCTGACACATTGAAGGGCATTGATTATAGAAATGAAAGTGCTGCTTCTCACTCAGCTGTGATACATATAAAAGGAGAAGGGATATTTCAATATAAGTGGTACTTCAGCCTCCCATTGTGTTATGTAATAAGATCCTTTCCATCCATCTCTCCTTGAGGAGATGACATTGGCACAGAGTTCACTTAGTCTGTGTGACTGGTCTGGGAGTTAGACGCACTCCTCTTCTGCCCTGGCACTCTGTTCCTCCTCTCCACCTCCGCAGAGTCCTCCCTAAAACCTTCTTTCTCGTTCTCTCGCTCTCTCTCTTTCTCTCGCTCTCTCCATCAGATAGACGGGTCTCCATTCCACTCCATCCGCTGCTGGATAATTTGCTGTAAATGCCTGTGATATGAGTCAGGGCTATACAACTTCTCAAAAAGGAGAAGTGCCAGGCCGTCATTGTACATTTGTTCTTTTTTGACATGCCTGGATAAATACAAATAAATAAAAAAAGATTGAATACAAACCAAAATATTTGTTGAAGTGAAAACAAACTTTGAATCAACAACTCCAGACTACCCACCTTTCCACAGTTTGTTTGTGCCAGATTCTTAGTATCTGTATATCTTAAAGCCAGATAATTGTGTTGGTTGTGAATAAATGTGAATAAATAGCTGTTATGTTTCACATAAAAAAAACAGGAGCCAGGAACTGTAAAAACAAAGTTGACCCTGGACACACACTGTTATCCAATGAGATCTGTCAAACTCCTTTTTTCCAAACACTTTTCTCTGTTTGAACAGATTCCTTGCATAAAGTGCTCTCTTGCCGAGTTATTGGGATCTATTGATAATATGTTGATGTCATAGGAATTTGTCCTATTGTTCCCCTCTGGACTGTAACTATGCTCATTGTGTACAGTAGTTAACCTGGACTCTCAAGGGAACATAATCTGGTGTTCTGTGGTAACCCTGAGTCAGCACAGAGCATTGGTCCCTGTGGTATTATTTCACATGGATATTATGTGGTATTAGTGGTTCTGGTTAAATCATCTATTAGCACCAGTGGTACTAACCCAAAAGGACTAACCCTAATCTTAATCCTGGCATAACCCTAACCCTAACCGTATGTTCAACCCTGGCTCAACCCTTACCCTAACCCTTCCAAATACAGCTCCTCCTCCTCTGAATTCCCAATTGAATCCATGATTAGCGCCTTTACATTGCCATACAATGCTGGGACTTAACCAAAAACCAACCAAGACATTCAAGTAAGGTCTCTTACTAAAACCTACCAAGACATTCAAGTAAGATATCCTACTAAAACCAACCAAGACATTCAAGTAAGGTCTCTTACTAAAACCTACCAAGACATTCAAGTAAGATATCCTATTAAAACCAACCAAGACATTCAAGTAAGATATCCTACTAAAACCAACCAAGACATTCAAGTAAGATATCCTACTAAAACCAACCAAGACATTCAAGTAAGGTCTCTTACTAAAACCTATCAAGACATTCAAGTAAGATATCCTATTAAAACCAACCAAGACATTCAAGTAAGATATCCTACTAAAACCAACCAAGACATTCAAGTAAGATATCCTACTAAACCCAACCAAGACATTCAAGTTAGGTATCTTACTAAAACCAACCAAGACATTCAAGTAAGATATCTTACTAAAACCAACCAAGACATTCAAGTAAGATATCTTACTAAAACCAACCAAGACATTCAAGTTAGGTATCTTACTAAAACCAACCAAGATATTCAAGTAAGATATCTTACTAAAACCAACCAAGACATTCAAGTAAGATATCTTACTAAAACCAACCAAGACATTCAAGTTAGGTATCTTACTAACAGAGACTGCAGATGAGTATTTGATGATCCAGACATTTTCAGTTTCAGGTTCTAATAAACTCTGAAACTGCAGAAGGATTATGGCTCTAAAGTCTCTATTTTGACTGAATTTTCCAGCAAGTCCTCTTGTTGACTCTCTTGTGTGACACTGCATCCATACAGGATATTTAAAACCACAGGTGTGCACACAGTCCTGCTTGTTTGGCGCACAATGCATCGCTCATGTAATTTCTTGGAATAATGCTCAACGCACTGTGTAGGTGGTCTTCGATTACCTCATGAGCAATAACATTTGTCAAATCATAAGAGAAATCTGGCTTTAGCATTGATTGATGAGTGGAGGGGAGTGCGGGTCAAGGGGTGTACTGGACTATTACCGGAACTGTGGATTCAGCACAACAAAAACACACTTAATAATACCGACAGAAAGGAGCACGTTGACACATCACCACTCAATAGGCCATAATATCTCAATTCATCCTCAGTCTGTAGAATATACACTGCAGCCTACATTTCCCACTACCATCATTGGCACTGTTGTTGGGAATGTAACGTGCTTGAGTGTATATCACATGTACACTGAACAAAAGTATAAGTGTTGGTCCCATGTTGGTCCAACGCCCTTACCTTTTTTTTAAGGTGCATGTCTGTATTCCCAGTCGTGAAATCCATAGGTTAGGGCCTAATGCATTTATTTTAACTGACTGATTTCCTTATGTGAACTGCAACTCAGTAAAATCTTTGAAATTGTTGCGTTTATATATTTGTGCATATCAGAATGTTTGTTGTACTGCATGCATCATATGATGTATAGGGTATGTGTATGTCTGTGTGCACAGTGCATGCGTGGTAAAGTGCTTATTTGTATATATCAGAGTGTGGCTTGAACTGGGTGCCTGTGCTGTGCTGAGTCCAAGCCTCCAATAATAGCCCCATTCATCAGGTGCCAGCCCTCTCCTGCCTGCAGGGTCCCTGGGACAGACTGAACTCAAACCAGATGCTCTGGCTCCTCCACTGCACTGTGCATCCATGTAAACCTTCCCCTGATCTGCTCTCATCTACTCTGAAGTGTTTTCCACACACCTGTTATTTTCCCTTTATCCCCTGTGATTGGATCACTCCCTGCAGTACCTTACAATGAATTAAAAATGCTGGGTCACCATCGAGGCAGCACCTGAGGGGGTTTTGGGGTTAGCCGA
The DNA here is from genome assembly GCA_003317085.1 of Hucho hucho. Lineage (NCBI taxonomy): Eukaryota > Metazoa > Chordata > Actinopteri > Salmoniformes > Salmonidae > Hucho > Hucho hucho. Next base: position 243,177 of record QNTS01000319.1, read on the forward strand.
AACTATGCCAGAGAGATGTAATGGCAAAATTATCACTGTCTGGTTTTTACCATTTGATGACGTGTCCTGAGTGTTGCAGTCTATCAAAGTTGTGCCTGATTGTAGAGTGTTTGAACATTGTGGATACGTAGATACTTCCTCATTCTACTCCCTCAGTCCCCAGTGGAAAGCTGGGTCCTATAGCATTTCTAAATGATGTGTTCAATGACACATCAATGAATCAACAATACATCTTCATGGTTATTCATTCCTGCTTTTAGACCACATAAGGCATCATGTAACCAAATAAGTTGTCATATATGCCTAAGACATAATATTAGCATATGAAATTGTACTATGAAATTGGTCAGAGACAATTCTATGACTTCAAGGTTCAGATATAGTTGAGGTAATCATACTGTTTTCCTGGCTTGATAAGTGCAATTACCCCCCTATCCGTATTGGCTATTTTTGGCTCAACCTCAGTGCTTGAACAATGCACAACAAAAGCATATCTAAACAATCAAGGGAAGGGTACAGTTCACTTTCCTTGTAATGCCACGAAGTCTGATTAACAGTCACTCTCCATTTCTATATAATCTAATCTTTCATTTGATGTAGCAGTGGCATTTCTTCTCGATCCCCGAGGTCAATGGGTTGTCCCCATTGGGGGTAAACAACTCATCATGCGCCGCAATCATGGGACAATTTGGGAGCTTCCAGGACATCCTATTTGCATGAGTTTGTGTATCAAGGGACGCAAGCTAGATCTTTGTTAATTCCAGTTGGCTAATGCGGTTTCAAAACAAGAGCAGGGGGGAAATAAATGATGCTGGCTGCAGTCTGCAGGCTATGGGACGCCTGTGAAGAGGTAACCAGCCCAAACAAACAGCAGCTCCTCTGACTGATTCACCGTCCCTGGGAATCTTTATTTATTTTTATTTAATTTCACCTTAACTTAACCAGGTAGGCAAGTTGAGAACAAGTTCTCATTTACAACTGCGACCTGGCCAAGATAAAGCAAAGCAGTTCGACACATACAACAACACAGAGTTACACATGGAGTAAAATAAACATACAGTCAATAATACAGTAGAAAAAAACTAATCTATATACAAAGAGTGCAAATGAGGTAGGATAAGGAAGGTAAGGCAATAAATAGGCCATGGTGGCAAAGTAATTACAATATAGCATTTAAACACTGGAATGGTAGATGTGCAGTAGATGAATGTGCAATGTAGAAATACTGGGGTGCAAAGGAACAAGATAAATAAATAAATAAATACGGTAGGGGATGAGGTAGTTGGTTGGGCTATTTACAGATGGGCTATAAACAGGTGCAGGGGTCTGTGAACTGCTCTGACAGCTGGTGCTTGAAGCTGGTGAGGGAAATAAGTGTCTCCAGTTTCAGAGATTTTTGTAGTTCGTTCCAGTCATTGGCAGCAGAGAACTGGAAAGAGAGTCGGCCAAAGGAGGAATTGGCTTTGGGTGTGACCAGTGAGATATACCTGCTAGAGCGCGTGCTACGGGTTGGTGCTGCTAAGGTGACCAGCGAGCTGAGATAAGGCGGGGCTTTACCGAGCAGGGACTTGTAGATGACCTGGAGCCAGTGGGTATGGCGACGAGTGTAAAGTGAGGGCCAGCCAACGAGAGCGTACAGGTCGCAGTGGTGGGTGGTATATGGGGCTTTGGTAACACAACGGATGGCACTGTGATAGACTGCATCCAATTTGTTGAGTAGAGTATTGGAGGCTATTTTGTAAATGACATCACCGAAGTCGAGGATCAGTAGGATGGTCAGTTTTACGAGGGTATGTTTGGCAGCATGAGTGAAGGATGATTTGTTGCGAAATAGGGAGCCAATTCTAGATTAAATTTTAGATTGGAGATGTTTGATGTGAGTCTGGAAGGAGAGTTTACAGTCTAACCAGACACCTAGATATTTGTAGTTGTCCACATAATATAAGACAGAACCGTCCAGAGTAATGATGCTGGACGGGGGGACAGGTGCGGGCAGCGATCGGTTGAAGAGCATTTAGTTTTACTTGCGTTTAAGATCAGTTGTAGGCCACGGAAGGAGAGTTGTATGGCATTGAAGCTCGTCTGGAGGGTAGTTAACACAGTGTCCAAAGAGGGGCCGGAAGTATACAGAATGGTGTCGTCTGCGTAGAGGTGAATCAGAGACTCACATGCAGCAAGAGCGACATCATTGATGTATACAGAGAAGAGAGTCGGCCCAAGAATTGAACCCTGTGGCACCCCCATAGAGACTGCCAGAGGCCCGGACAACAGGCCCTCTGATTTGACACACTGAACTCTATCGGAGAAGTAGTTGGTGAACCATGCGAGGCAATCACTTGAGAAACCAAGGCTGTCAAGTCTGCCGATAAGGATGTGGTGATTGACAGAGTCGAAAGCCTTGGCCAGATCAATGAAAACGGCTGCACAGTAATGTCTCTTATCGATGGCGGTTATGATGTAATTTAGGACCTTGAGCGTGGCTGAGGTGCACCCATGACCAGCCCTGAAACCAGATTGCATAGCGGAGAAGGTACGGTGGGATTCGAAATGGTCGGTAATTTGTTTGTTAACTTGGCTTTCAAAGACCTTAGAAAGGCAGGGTAGGATATATATAGGTCTGTAGCAGTTTGGGTCAAGAGAGTCACCCCCTTTGAAGAGGGGGATGACCGCAGCTGCTTTCCAGTCTTTGGGAATCTCAGACGTCACGAAAGAGAGGTTGAACAGGCTAGTAATAGGGTTTGCAACATCTTGTCTGAAAATGTTGTAGTTAGGGATGGAAATGTCAGCGTTATTGGTGGTCTTTCTAAACCAGGATTCAGACACGGCTAGGACATCCGGGTTTGCAGAGTGTGTTAAAGCAGTGAATAAAACAAACTTGGGGAGGAGGCTTCTAATGTTAACATGCATGAAACCAAGGCTTTTACGGTTGCAGAAGTCAACAAATGATAGCGCCTGGGGAATAGGAGTGGAGCTAGACACTGCAGGGCCTGGATTAACCTCTATATCACCAGAGGAACAGAGGAGGAGTAGGATAAGGGTACGGCTAAAGGCTATAATGACTGGTCGTCTAGGACGTCCTGAACAGAGAGTAAAAAGAACAGGTTTCAGGGGGGCGATAAAATAGATTAAAGGCATAATGTACAGACAAAGGTATGGTAGGACGTAAATACAGTGGAGGTAAAGCTAGGCATTGGGTGGTGAAACATTTAAACCAGGTGATGTCATCGCATGTGTGGGAGGTGGAACTAAAGGGTTGGATAAGGCATATTGAGCAGGGCTAGAGGCTCTACAGTGAAATAAGACAATAAACACTAACCAGAACAGCAATGGACAAGGCATATTGACATTGAGGAGAGGCATGCTTAGCCGAGTGATCATAAGGGTTCAGTTAGTAGTGAGGCTGGTTGGGGACACGGCGATTCAGACAGCTAGCCGGGGGTAACAAGCTAGCAAAGGCTAGCAGGCCGGCTAACAAAGACGGAGGAAGTCTGTATATAGCCTCCTCGTGCGTTTCCGTCGGTAGACCAGTCGTGATGGGTTAGTGGGGTTCCGTGTGGTGAAGGGGACCAGGCCAATTGACAAAAATAGGTAATAGTGGCCCAAGAAATTGTCCGATGGACCTGTTTAGCTAGCAGCCGATATGCTCTAGACAGCAAACGTTAGTAGGCCGCAGTTATCTGATGGGCGTTCAGGTGACGTCGCAACGGAGGGCCGGTTGAATAACCCCCTCGGGCAGATAACGTCAGTGGTCCAGTCGTGAAGGCCCGGTGGGACTCCACACCGGCAGTAATAACGGGTCCAGATAGGTGTTGTAGCCCAGGAGTGGCTGATGGGATTCTTCAGCCAGCCGGGAGATGGGTCAAGCACAGGCTAGCTTCAGTCTAATTGGGGCATTGCTCCGGGACCGACGTTAGCCAATAGGCACTCGGGTAGCAGCTAGCTAGCTGCAGGATCCAGGTGAAAAATGTCCAACATGCGGTAGGAATCCGGGGATATGGAGAGAAAAAAATATATAAAGAAAATAGGTCGGTCCGGTAAGCTCTGGTTTGAGTCGCGTTATACGAACGGCGAGAGCTTTTCCGAGCTAAAGGTTAGCTGATGTCCGTTAGCAATGGTAAGCTAAATACTAACGTTAGCTAGTGAAGTTAGCTAGCATTTGTTGGGCGACTCAGGATTCGAAAAAACAACAACAAAAAACACAGATCCGCACCACATTGGGTGAGGCAGGTTGCAGGAGAGTGTTTTGAAGTTGAATTTTATAAAGCATATATAAAAAGATGTGTGAAGAAAATATATAAAAAGATTATAAAAACGATATTTACACGGGACAAGACAAAATACACGTCCGACTGCTACGCCATCTTGGAATCAGTTGAGAACAAGGCTGTCAACAGCAGCCGAGGCTTGATTGATCAATCACAGTGTTCTGACACCCTCCACAAACTCTCTGTGGTAGCTGGAGGACTCTTGCGCAACCGGTGTACGAATAATCAGAGGTGTAATTAACTACTGGGTCCATTCAGAAACGCCTTGAGAGCTAATGCCACCAATCAAATATGGTTTGTCTACAGCAGTGAAGACCCTCATACTGAACATATTGAACCCTGTTCTGCATCGGGTGCCCATCTCTTAAATACGCTTAGGCTTCAGAGTGAGAGAGTGTTTGCGTTCAAGGCACTTATCTAACTGAGTGACTGCAGATGTCAATACCACTTCAGAAGATTTTCACCCCTCGGCAATCAAACACCTCAAACTGAAAACACATAACTTATCAATGTCATTAGCATTGAGCATAATGTGTGAGCAGATCATTTGGGGAAACATAGTCTGACAGACGACTGCTCAGCGGGTGTATCAGTCACAGTTCCTTGGTGTGTTGCTAACCATGATAGGATCTTTCTTGAAGCACTTTCTAAATATCCATAAAGCTCTTTAAGTTACCCTACTGACTTAACCCTTGTAAAACACCAATGACTCTAGAAGCTCCTTTACCATCAGTCCCATCCCAAACCTTAGCTTACAGAGAACATCTGACAAATCTCTCCTATTGGAATGCATGTCTGAGTTCTTTTTTTGCAAAAATACTGGTGAGGCTCACAGCCTTGCACTTTGAACCGCACTTTTAACTAGGTCTGAGGAACACGTCATGGCGTGAGCCTATTTTTCCTATGGGGAACTGGCCATGCCTCCAGATGCCTTGGCATTTAGCGGCGATGCAGTAACTCACCTAACAGCTGAGAGACGATCAGAGTATGATGATGAGCTCATTTTCCCTGGACCAATTGGGCGAGGTAACTAATGTTTCAATCTGCAACATCATCATAGGGCTTGTCATCATGATGCTCTGTTGTCGGCATTGCTGCAGATGCAGTATTGGAAGGATAGGCCCATGCACAGCGTTCAAAGCAAAGCGGCACCAGAATAAATACTGTACCTATGAGATGATGGGCAAGACGGCCAACAACTTGACAGGAGAGTTGAAAAGGTTTCAGGATGTGACGTGAGACACTGGTTGCTTTGACAGGCTTTTGGCTTAAGTGTTTGGAGTTATTCACCCTGTGTCTCTAGACTTCAGTCTGTCTTGTGACAAGAGAGGACCCAGCAAACAAGGACATTATGCACCGTTCCCATTATGTCCCTTTAAGGGTTTTGGGGAGACATCATTCCTCTGACGTTCTGAGAACGTTCTAGGAACATTAAAACATGACACTAACCTCTGGACCATAAGACGACATTCAGTACAGGTCCCCGTTTGGTTGCAGTATAACATTATAATAAGGTATTTTGATGTCCATTAGGGAACGTTACGAAAAGGTTCCTATTTGGGTCTGATTGGACGCTATCCATGGGACATTTCATTATGGTCAAGGGGACGTCACATGACGGTCCATGGGGAATTTTTGTTTAGTTCCCTGTAAGTTACCAGGACGTCATTGAGGACCATGTCAGGACCTTTTTAGGACGTTCTCAGGACTTTCATTTTACTAGTCTTCAGGACGTCACGTGATGGTCCCAGGTGTCCCAAACCATTATAAATAAAGTAAGGAAATAGTATGGGGGTTTTAAGGTAAGTGGTATGCTGTTCAACTAAAATAGTGTGAGAAAGCTTTACTATGAAGTGCAACGTGTAGGAATACAGGTGAAATCAGTAATTGAAACAGACATAGTGGCGTAGCAGGAAGATCGGAATGCTGTGATCCAAGAGGTTGTGAGTTCAAATCCCAGGTTACGACATGTTGAATTATAATTTGTGTATAAATGAACAATAACAATTATGTGTGTCAAATATGTATGTTAAAAGAAAAGTGTGTGTGTGGAGGGGGGTGTCCCTAACATTGCCAACAGCCAAAAAGCTGTGAGTGGTTCACCAGCAGGGCCTTGATGGGCTTGACAACAGCAACAAGGGGTGATGTGTAATGAAAATAGCGTGCGTGTGCCCTGGTTAGAACATTTTTTTATTGGGGGGGAGAGAACTTTTCTTTGCGACCATCAGGTGGCATCCACGGAACGAGCAGGGAACTAGACAAAAACCATGACAGCGCGTTCTAAGAGGGTCTTATTAACATTCTTGGGAACGTCCCTGGAACAAACTGGGTACTATACAAAAAACACACAACGACACAACGACAACGACAACGACACAACGTCCTGAGAACATTCTGAAATTATCTTTGGGGACGTCCCCGGAACAAACCGGGAACTAGACAAAAACTCCACAGGCCCATGACACAACGTCCTGACGACTTTAGGCGACCATTTCGTGAGGTTCTGGAGACGTCCTAACAACAATATTTGTTTGCAGGGCATATAATAGAAGTGCAACCTGATGAAAGAGTACACTTCTTAATGAATCCTTAAATCACAGTCCAACTGACAACACAAACATCATATACTGTAACTACTGGAAGACACTGCTGAGGAAGTGGACCCCAAAGATTTCATCCATCATTGTGACATCAAGTAAACTAAACAAAGTCAAATACCAAACTATTTCCTGCAGGATTTAGCTCCTTTTTCTCAGGCAAAAGTCTGAGGGGTGGAATCATTTTATTTGTGCTCTGTTCTGCAGCCCATCCCCTTTGGCCAGACCGACTGTTCTCTAAGCTTCTGGACCAGACCCACATCTGTCCTTCCAGATCCCCTGATTTCAACAAACAGGCACACTCACAATAGAGCACAAGTGTCAGTCCATTAGATCTGTTATCAAAAACAAATTGTTTTGATTTAGGTCACAAAATCGAATCTGCATATTGCTGAGTGCTGGTAAGTGTCACACAGTTTTAAACAGTGACACATGCACTTCCGCTGAAACCAAAAGCCAGTTGATATGTATAATTGGTCTTTAATTGGTTTAAACCAATCATGGAAAAAACAGTATCGATGATTATGTTGAAAAGACATGCAAACCGTTGACCATTCAACCATCATGATTCTCATCTCTCCCACCTGCATAGCTTTATGAATCAACATGTGACTTCACCCTGCATAAGCCAGTGACCCCATTAGTAAGCATAAGGCCTTATGGGAAATGGATAAGAGTGTGAAACAATAGACATCATATGAAGACAATATGCACTTAAGATACAGTATACACATAACTGCCTACTTTACCTCCTCATTCCATTGTTTTCCTCTCACCCAGGTAACGTGATCACTCAGAAGCAATAACAGCACTGATCCTGGGAGCCTTGTTCAGAGATAAAGATGGAGATAAACAGAGCAGAGTGGGTCTGTGCATCAGGCTACACTTCACTCAACAGCTCGAGCTGCGCCTCGACTGGCGCTGGATAAAGGCTAAATACTAAATGGAAACATGTTTTATTCCTTATTTTGAGTAAAGAGAACAAAGAGAGTAATGTTATTAACTGGGAGCACATTTCTGGTACAACGAAACATGATGGTAAATTGTTTTGCCTAGTTACTATAATGTGAATGTATCAGTTGTTGCCAGTTTAAGTCCCAAAAAAAAGAGTTGTTTTCAGCCGCAGTGCTGTGCACGTTAAAGCTGGGCACGTTCTGAATGGCGCACCTGCTGATCCTGGAATGGGGAGTCAGTGTAGAAGGGGAGTTGATGGAGGATATGGCTGGGAGTGAAAGTTGCAACTTCAAAGAAACAACTAAGAAAGTTTTGTTCTAACCTGTTAAAAAGTCACCCTACCAACTCTTATGTAATGTAAATCTGAAATCTGAATTCCAAATAAAGAAATCATTTTGACATTTACAGCATTGTTATCGAAGTCCGAAAAACATTTATGAAGCACAAGAAGCCCTTTGTATTACTTTAAATCAAATTCTTTACTAGAATTTTCCATTTGAAAGACTCTTCTATTGAGGATGACACGTTAAAAGCAATATTTCCCAATGACTTCATGTTTTCAATACTTTTGGATTTATAAGCAGTAGGCTTCCATCTGTCTGTTCAGGAGCTCAACGATTGGATGTCCAAGTCCCTTGTAAATAACATGGCATCGTAAAGCTTTTCGCTCAGTATTGCATGATACCAGATCACCCTGCCAAATTATTCAGTAGAGTATGTGCTCATCTAGAGTTCAGAGGCTACTACTGGGTCATAGTGAAAACGGCCAATAATTAATCTTTAGTCTGTTACCTCAGGCATACAGTAGCACTGAAACCAATTGAATGATAGCTTTGAAATAGATACACCTTCTAAAAGAAACAAAAAATGAACAAAACATGTAAGCGGGCAAGCAAATAGACAGACAATTTTTTGCACAGAGGAGGGAAATAATACACAATATCTATACAGTACATAGCCTACAACGTCTGACATAAAGACGGGCAACATTAGGCAGGTTTGGACACCATCTGGATTTGGTGGTGCAATGCATCATTCTAGCCTTTCTGGAGATTGATGGGTTTATAGTGACCACCAATGCTCCTGTGTGTGTGTGTGTGTGTGTGTGTGTGTGTGTGTGTGTGTGTGTGTGTGTGTGTGTGTGTGTGTGTGTGTGTGTGTGTGTGTGTGTGTGTGTGTGTGTGTGTGTGTGCGTGCGTGCGTGCGTGCGTGCGTGTGTGTGTGTTAGTCATGGATGGAGATATGTCTCAAGTGAGAGGAGGCATGGGAAATCCCACACTGTTCTTACTATCCTCCATAGAAGTCATTATATACAGTATATCCATATCTTTGGATCTCCTGATATGAGTATAGACCAAAACAGACCATAGATAACACTCAAATCTGGCTCTAAATCTGCAGTGATCAGCCTCTCTCATTCACTATGTGTTCCTCTTGTCCTTTTGTGGTCAGGCAGCGGTCAGAGACGCACAACTAATCCACACAGCTGGGTAGTGTCATTCAGGCGGACTTCTGTGCAACAACACATGAAGGAAAAAAAGAGAGCAAAAGGCTAACACTGCATCCCACACAGTGTTCTGAGTCGGGGGAGGACTGACGAACAGAGACATTTATAATCATACTTTTCCGGTGCAACCTTATATGGACTTCATTCATCAACAACCACGCATTGGCCAACATCTGGGTTATTATGTAACTGAAGATTCAAGAGAATTAAGAGGATATAAATACTCAATGGAAAAAGTTTCACAGTGTGACAGAAAATCTAAATAGGACTAGTCACAGGGGTTTGATTGAATGGTCTTTAAAGTTTGGCTGGCTATTCTGTCCACACGAGTTGTTCCCCATCTCTCACGTACAACCGATTTTCCTCTCCTCAGATCCATCGACTGCCAATGACTGCACCTAAATTACAACAGTCTGTCAGCAGTTAGCCAATAGACCAGGCTAAAGGTCTTATGCACAAAACAGTGAGTGACAGAACACTATCTTCTATCTCTCTGGGTGAATGAGCTAGCAGGTAGCGATTCAGTTTTCACATTCCTTCTTACTTCAGAACCACTGAGTTCGTTTTTGGCATTCCTCTATTTCAATGTGGGAGTTTATATTTAACCATGCATCAAGATACCTACAGTATCTATATAGGATGGAATAATGGCTACGCAAATTATCTGAGTAGACTCTGCTACAGTAATAGAGTATAGTGTAGGGACTGGGTGTTACACATCTGTGCAGAATGTTTCTGTGTTAACATAGAGTAAACACCCCAAAATACATCACTCTTACAAAGATTGTATCACCCCCTGTACTGGTTTTATTTTTACGTTTTGTGTTTAAAACTGTACAGTCCTGTTTAGAGTCTCAACCAAGGCACCTGCTATGTGTCACTGTAATGTAGCAGTAGTCCATTAGGGAATGATAAGGTTTACGTAGTCTGTTATTAGCAGAAGTTCCATACATTCTCGCTTTTATTCCTTCCTGAGGGAAAGATTTGGGTTCAACCAAGGATACAGTACATGCAAAACTTTGCATGCTGAGCCATTCCTGGTTTGATTTGGAAGATATTCAGTTATTTTAAATTCTTTTTTATATTTAATCATTACTTTAAACTAAATGCTTCTCTTAGTTCACTCTATTTAGTTGCATTGACTGCCAGCTGCCTCAATGGCCCCACTATCCTCTGCAGGAGATGGAGGGGAACTGCAGTTACTGCAGTTTCTCAATAATTTGATTAAACACACACAAATATGTCACATTGTAACTAGATGAAGACAGGGCATGATCTGTCAATCAAACAAATGACATTAATCCAACATTAAATAAAATGTATAACTAAGTCAGTCAGTGAGAGCAGGAAACACCTCGACATATGACGTACTAGTAGTCAGAATGTTCTTCTGACGGAAATCTGACAACTCTTCTCATTTGGCTCAGTAAAAGAAATAAGAGAATCACGTCCTTGGAATACATGTTTGGCTCAATACCTTAAGCAACTTGTTTGGGCCTTGATGCCTCCAATACATTTTAATGTAACGAGGCAGAGGAATTTCCCTGTGGGGGATTAAATAAATCAGGCGCATGATAATAAGTTTGTGGTGAGGCAATATGAGGGTCAAAGGTGGCTGGAAAGGGAAAGGCGAGTTAGGTTGAGAATATAATAGAATCATTAAATCTATCATAAATAAACCCACATGCGTTTTCAGTCAAATAGGAGAAAATAAGCAAATGATAATCCTGGTGATTTAGTCCATATTGTTTTATTGGACTGTGACGAGAGAGACCATCACTACTAGAACAGTCCCAACTGAATCATGCCGAACTGTGAGTGACCACAGAAATATTGATTGGAGATGAGCCTACCCACTGGGCAAAAACTGGTTGAATCAACGTTGTTTCCACAACATTTCAACCCCAAAACTCTATGCAATGACATTGAATCAACGTGGAAAACTCATTGGATTTGCAAAAACTCATCAACGTAAGGGCATTTCGTATTTATTTTCACCTTACTTTTAACCTAAATCCAATGACACAGTGACATGTTTTGTTGATTTCACGTTGAATTCACAATGGTTGACAACTCAGCCAAACATAAATCAAAACTAGACATTAAACTGACATCTGTGCCCAGTGGGTTGTGAAATGTCTCAAAACAAGTGCTTACAGCCAACAACAATAAGCAATTTTCATAAGCACTGAAATGCAGCATTCAGCAACATGCAGCTGCTAAATACGATACTATCAATTATGCTTGTTGAGGTAATGAGACATGGACTCATGAGAGCAGCAGCTAACTGGAACACTGATACTGATACTGTACTGTATGATGAGTTCATTGGACTGCAGCTTTCCATGGGGCTCAAATACCTAATTGATTCCCATCACAGCCAGGAAGAAGCCCAGCCTATAAATGAAAGATGGTGTCCCATGTAGACGGGCCCCAGACAGCAATTAAAACAGGATGCGGACGAGACCTGGAGGAAAAAGGCGTAGAGGACACAATTGAGCAAATATTCACAATCAGGGCTTTCCCAGAATAGGAATCATGCAGGGTGGCGTTCTGAACATCTTGTCAATGGGGACATCTGAGCGCATTGGCTGCCATCCCTTGTGGGGACATTGCAAATATCATTATCCCACATAGCACATGTACAGAACAGGTGTAGGATCTTAATTTGCGGCAGTTTGCTACCACAGAAAAATAATCCTGCAGCAACAGGAAATGTGAATTATTATGTGGATTATAATTCATGGAAATGTTTGTCGGGGTTAATACATTTTTCATAAGGGAAAATCTAATCTGAAATTTCAAATTGGAAATTACAAACTACAGTCCCTGCTTTGCAGGAAGGTTCTTCTGCAACATGGTGATCAAATTAAGATCCTACATCTGTAGCTCTGATGCCCTGTGGCGCCGTCAACCACACTTCCATCAGATTGCATGTATGAAATAAATGATACATATTATGGTTGATGTCGTTTTTAAGATCACAAAATGAGGCAAAGGGGTTAGAGAATTGGACTCTAGAGAAGAAAGGAGGTATAGCAATATGTAGAACTGTGATCCACATAAACATAGGAGGTAATCTGCTGAACTAACAGTTGATTGATGATGCTGTAAAAACAATTGATCAGGAGTGACGTGAGTCAGACTATCTATTGTGGCCTGCGACATCTTCAGACATCTGGTGACTGGGGTCTCTTTCTCTTCCTGTCCTTTCAACAGATCTTAGAGTGGATTTATATTCTTAATGTAAACATGATTGCTTCTAAACAACATATAAATGAATCATCAATACACTTAAAATCACATTACACTACAGTAGTGTTACTCTACAGGGATGTATGTAGAACCATATAATTAGGAATTACAATCTCTATGTGTAAAACCTACTCTCTCCATTCCTGCTGTTAGAATTGGATGTTCACCAAGTCTTCAATGGGAAACACATTAAAGATGATTTTAACCTCACAGACATGATGTTGAAATAACATCTATGTGTTTTTTTATTTTGTGTTTCAGGGAATATTATATCCCACACACTAGATTTACCACTAGTGGGGTGTGAAGAAAAACAGAAGGGCAGAAACAGAAAAATATGTGGAAATCTCCACTGTAAAAATATGTCTCAGCAGTGTGTTACCAGTTCAAATAGGATTTCATTGGGATACTCCCATCAAAGGCTTTCAGACGGTTGCACATCTAATAATCAGAGATCATGTTCACGAGTGCTAGTAGAGAGGACTCATTACATTTATATTACATAGAAATATAAATGGAGCAAGTATGTATTAACTTGTTTATTAGCATAGCCTTTGGTTTAGAGGGCAACAGAGACTGATAATCTGCACCATGGTGGAATATAGCCTTATATAGTGAAAGTATAAAGCAGAGGAGAAGCAAACAGGCCGTATTAAGCCCTCTACTGAGTTCATGCATTTTGACCAGCATTATTACGCAGCATCGTAACACTGTCTATTCCATTCATTTCTATTCTTTTCCAGTCAGAAAATACAGGAGCTCTGTGCTGTAAAACAATTTCACAAATGATGCTTTAACGTTCTGCACCTGAACAAGGCAGTTAATCCACTGTTCCTAGGCCCATTGCAAATAAGAATTTGTTCTTAGCTGACTTGCCTAGTTAAATAAAGGTTAAATACAATTTTAAAAATAATAAATAAAATGGAGCTGGAGCAGAAGGCAGACATTTTACATGCCCCCAACCCATTGTGTTTTTTTGTTTGTTTATTTGTGTTATTTGTAACTTCTTTTTTTTTTACATAATGTTGCCGCAACCGTCTCTTACGACCAAAAATAACTTCTAGGCATCAGGACTGCGACTCCTCACCACGGACTAGCAGAATCATTTTTCTTCTTTCACGACTCCGACGAGCCCGAGGTGGAGGATATACGGCTCCCTCGGGAACAGGCCCCGACCCCAGTGATCTGCATGAAGAGGAGGTGGAGAAAGAGGGCGGGCTGTGTTCTGAGGAGTAGGAGGCGATCGAATAAACCCCCATTCCCCTCAATTCTGCTCGCAAACATGCAATCTTTGGACAATAAAATGGAGGAGTTATTGGGAAGATTAAACTACCAACGGGACATTAAAAACTGTAACATCTCATGCTTCACGGAGTCGTGGCTGAACGACGACAATATCAACATACAGCTGGCTGGTTATACGATGTACCGGCAGGACAGAACAGCGGCGTCTGGTAAGACAAGTGGCCGCGGTCTATGTATTTTTGTAAACAACAGCTGGTGCACGATATCTAAGGAAGACTCGAGCCATTGCTCGCCTGAGTTTCTCATTATAAACTGCAGACTACATTACTTACCGAGAGAGTTTTCATCTATAGAGGCGGCGCTCCTAGTAACCGGGGACTTTAATGCAGGGAATCTTAAATCAGTTTTACCTCATTTCTATCAACATGTTCAATGTGCAACCAGAGGGAAAAGAACTCTGGGCCACCTATACTCCACACACAGAGATGCATAAAAGCTCTCCCTCGAGCAAAAATGAAAGCAGGAAGCACCAGTGACTAGATCAATAAAAAAGTGGTCAGATGAAGCAGATGCTAAGCTACAGGACTGTTTTGCTAGCACAGACTGGAATATGTTCCTGGATTCCTCCAATGGCATTGAGGAGTTCACCACATCTGTCATTGGCTTCATCAATAAGTGCATCGATGACGTCTTCCCCACAGTGACAGTACGTACATACGCCAACCAGGAACCATGGATAACAGGCAGCATCCGCACTGACCTAAAGGCTAGAGCTGCTGCTTTCAAGGAGTGGGACTCTAACCTGGAAGCTTATAAGAAATCCCGCTATGCCCTCCGACGAACCATCAAACAGGCAAAGCGTCAAAACAGGACTAAGATCGAGTCGTACTACACCGGCTCTGACGCTCGTCGAATGTGGCAGGGCTTGCAAACCATTACAGACTACAAAGGGAAGCACAGCCGAGAGCTGCCTAGTGACACGAGCCTACCGAATGAGCTAAACTACTTCTGTGCTTGCTTCGAGGCAAATAACACTGAAACATGCATGAGATCATCAGCTGTACCGGAAGACTGTGTGATCACGCTCTCCGCAGCCGATGTGAGTAAGACCTTTAGACAGGTCAACATTCACAAGGCCGCAGGGCCAGACGGATTACCAGGACGTGTACTTCGAGCATGCGCTGACCAACTAGCAAGTGTCTTCACTGACATTTTCAACCTCTCCCTGTCCAAGTCTGTAATACCAACATGTTTTAAGCAGACCACCATAGTCCCTGTGCCCAAGAACACTAAGGTGTTCCGACCCGTAGCACTCACGTCTTTAGCCATGAAGTGCTTTGAAAGGCTGGTCATGGCTCACATCAACACCATCATCCCAGAAACCCTAGACCCACTCCAATTTGCATACCACCCCAACAGATCCACAGATGATGCAGTCTCTATTGCACTCCACACTGCCCTTTCCCACCTGGGCAGAAGGAACACCTATGTGAGAATGCTATTCATTGACTACAGCTCAGCGTTCAACACCATAGTGCCCTCAAAGCTCATCACTAAGCTAAGGACCCTGGGACTAAACCCTTCCCTCTGCAACTGGATCCTGGACTTCATGATGGGCCGCCCCCAGGTGGTAAGGGTAGGTAACAACACATCCGCCACGCTGATCCTCAACACAGGGACCCCTCAGGGGTGAGTGCTCAGCCCCCTCCTGTACTCCCTGTTCACTCATGACTGCACGGCCAGGCACGACTCCAACACCATTATTAAATTTGCAGATGACACAACAGTGGTAGGCCTGATCACAGACAACAACGAGACAGCCTATAGGGAGGAGGTCAGAGACCTGGCCGTGTGGTGCCAGGACAACAACGTGATCAAGACAAAGGAGATGATTGTGGACTACAGGAAAAAGAGGACCGAGCACGACCCCATTCTCATCGACAGGGCTGCAGTGGAGCAGGTTGAGACCTTCAAGTTCCTTGGTGTCCACATCACCAACAAAGTAACATGGTCCAAGCACACCATGACAGTCGTGAAGCGGGCACGACAAAACCTATTCCCCCTCAGGAGACTGAAAAGATTTGGCATGGGTCCTCAGTTCCTCAAAAGGTTCTACAGCTGCACCATCGAGAGCATCCTGACTGATTGCATCACTTCCTGGTATGGCAGCTGCTCAGCCTCCGATTGCAAGGCACTACAGAGGGTAGTGCAAACGGCCCAGTACATCACTGGGGCCAAGCTTCCTGCCATCCAGGACCTCTATACCAGGTGGTGTCAGAGGAAGGCCCTGAAAATTGTCAAAGACTCCAGCCACCCTAGTCATAGACTGTTCTCTCTGCTACCACACGGCAAGCGGTACCGGAGCGCCAAATCTAGGTCCAAGAGGCTTCTAACAGCTTCTACCCCCAAGCCATAAGACTCCTGAACATCTAGTCAAATGGGTACCCAGACTATTCACCCCCCCCCCCCCCCTCACCACACCACTGCCACTCTCTGTCGTCATCTATGCATAGTCACTTTAATTAACTCTACCTACATGTACATACTTACATACTACCTCAACTAACCGGTGCCCCCGCACATTGACTCTGTACCAGCACCCTCCTGTATATATTGCCATTTTTTACTGCTCCTCTTTAATTACTTGTTACTTTTATCTCTTATTCTTATCCGTATTTTTTGAAACTGCACTGTCGGTTATTGGCTCGTAAGTAAGCATTTCACTGTAAAGTCTACACCTGTTGTATTCAGCACATGTGACTAATAAAATTTTATTTTATTTTATTTGGATTTGATGTACTCTATACTGCTATTGTACTCTATACTCATTGTTTGATGTGCAGAGAGGAGATATGAGAAAGTAGTCTCTGTTGACCCAACTCTCCATCCCAACTGTGATGGATGAAGCAAAAGCACACATATCAGTAATATCTGTATTGCATGAACTTTCCATACACGCGCAGTCCATGTATATGTATGACCAGATGTATGTCTCTGAGTATGACATATGCCTTAATTTCCTCTACCATACAACAATGGAGCAGAGAACATAATGATTTGAAGGCTTCCAGTCCTCTGTTCCAAAGGTTCTGGTCTGATATATGGAAAAGGATTATCAAAGAGGGATTCCTCTGACTCCTGTACAGAGAGCCAAGAGCATGAATCAGAGTTACGAGAAAGAGATCTGAACTCTGCTGCACTTAATGGAACAAGTGACAATTACCGAACCATAAAACCACATTTCAGACACTAATGTGTTGCTCTAATGTTCCGCTCGAGTGATCACAGACTTTGCCCCAGAAAAAAGCTGGTCTTTCTGGGTTTTCTCTCACAACCAGATGTTTTAAACCCTCTGCATCTTGGAAGAGGCCAGTTCATTTTTATACTGGGAATACATAGAATTTGCTTCACTATTAGTTCCTTGGTTGCTGATCCTAATCAGAAGTCCCTCACTACTGTCTTTCCCTAAAGGGTTATATCTAGAAGAGGTCAATGTTTTGAGGCAAAATTCACAATCAGTGAACTGCAATTCATGTGAAATTTATGGGTTCTTCAACGTATTTTCAGTTACTTTTTAGGACGTTATTTTCCATGAAACATTTAAAGGACTACACAATCATGTTTGGCCAACGAAAACATTTTCCGTGATCTATTTCAATTTCCATAAGCAAAGAAAGCTCTTATAACTAAACTAATGTCAGAGGATCTCTCTACCCCAAAAACAGGAGATAATGTATACTATCACCTGCTAAATTTAACAAAGTGAAGAAGCGATGAGCGACAATTTACTGAGGTGGATGTTGTTTCTCTGTCAGGTTTGTTTAGACATGAGACTATCCTGTGTTTTCAGCACAAGTCACAGGCTCAGCTTGTGGCCAGCATAAACACTTCTTCTTCTTCTTCTTCTTCTTCTTCTTCTTCTTCGAGAGAGAGAGAGAGAGAGAGAGAGAGAGAGAGAGAGAGAGAGAGAGAGACTTACAGTGAGTGAGAGAAGAGGGGTGCAACTAGGTCATGACTGCGACATTAGATCCCCTTCACCTTCCTTCCGCTAGGTGCCTGGCTGGGTGTTTTGGGGGAAAAGTTGAAGACAAGGCCTTGCGTCCTTGTGCCTTTTCCCGGGGATAGGACAGCCTGTTTCCATTTTATGGTGAGTTACCTTGCCAGTGAACATGCTTTCCTGAACTCCAGGCAAACGTGTTGTTTTTGCATGCCTTTCAGACTGAATGGGTGTCTTGGCTCAAGCAGAGGAAAAGAGGTTGGAGGCACGGCACAAAAAATATTTGAGCAATTAGACAACACACCAGAGATGTTAAGTACACCTTCAGTTGGAGAAGATTCTGAGGAGAAGAGAACTAGACATCCTGAGAGAGAGAGAAACATACAGGCTCAGGCTGACAACGTGTGATAAAGAGCAGGCCTTCTCCTCTGGGACCATCTGGAGGCGTACCGCATCAAAGAGACAAACAGATCCTGAAGGTTTCATCTTCACACTCTCTGTTTAGAAGCCTTGTCGGACAGCCCACTCACATAATCATGTTTGTTGAATGCTCTCACTGGGCCTCTGGAGACACCACTGCCAAACCCTGACTGGCTCACGGCTGAACTTCTTCACGCCAACTCCACGCTGTAGGTCTCTGTCAACAAATTATTGAGATAAGTGTGGCAAGGCAAGGGGGACTCGTAGAGATTTTGAGTAGCAGAGTTTCTACGTCTAAGATGAGGTTTCAACCACATCTCTGCAAATTGCTATTACAGAGTATTTCATTGGACATATTTTCCAGAGACAGCATGTTTGATGCTTGTGCCGATATGTGACACAATCTCAACCTATCCTGTACCAATGAACCATACATTATATCATGCTAAGTGAACGTTGGCTAAGATTTCTTGAAAATAATTTCACGATATTCATTCTATTATCCTTAAATGCTTAGTAGGTTTCATTAGCCGATATGAGCAAGGGGGATACTCTTTTGGACTCTCTCCCAAAATGTCGCCAAGAGAAGGACTGGAAATCCCTCATGCTTTTCCACAGCCTTCTAATCGCTTAATTAAAACCAACTCTTGGACATCTTTCACATCTCCACATCCACATGGTGAACAAATTACTTTCTCTCTTGAAAAATAGTTAAAACAAGTGGTACTGGCACAAGGGTGTGTATTGGTGCAAGTTTAAATATTACGTTGACATAATATACTGAACAAAAATATAAATGCAACATGTAAAGTGTTGGTCGTATGTTTCATGAGAATACATTTTCCATTTGCACAAAAGCTTATTTTTTACATCCCTGTTAGTGAGCATTTCTCCTTTGACAAGATAATCAATCCACTTGAAAGTTGTGGCATATCAAGAAGTTGATTAAACAGCATGATCATTACACAGGTGTACCTTGTGCTGGGGACAATAAAAGGCCACTCTAAAATGTGCAGTTTTGTCACACAACACAATGCCACAGATGTCTCAAGTTTTGAGGGAGCGTGCAATTGGCATGTTGACTGCAGGAATGTCCACCAGAGCTGTTGCCAGATAATTCAATGTTAATTTCTCTACCATAAGCAGCCTCCAACGTTGTTTTAGAGAATTTGTCAGTACGTCCAACCGCCCTCACAACCGCAGACCACGTGTAACCACTCTAGCCAGGACCTCCACATCCGGCTTCTTTTCTTGCGGGATTGTCTGAGACCAGCCACCCGGACAGCTGATGAAACTGAGAGGTATTTTTGTGTGGAAAAATGTATTCTGATTGGCTGGGCCTGGCTCTCAAGTGGCCCCCCCAGGCCCACCCATGGCTGCGCCCCTGCCCAGTCATGTGAAATCCGTAGATCAGGGTCTAATTTATTTATTTCAGTCAACTGATTTCCTTATATGAACTATAACTCAGTAAAATATTTGAAATTGTTGCATGTTGTGTTTATATTTGTGTTCAGTATACAAGGGAGGCAACATCAATAATACTAAGTCTACTTGTAGAAGCATGTTCACTCCACACTTTTGACCCTATTCATGCCATATCATTGATGGTGTTCTCAGAAATTGTTTTGATTATGCATCCATGTTCCTTGATTCAGTAGGAATGCAGTGTGAAGGCTGTCTGGCATTTGGAACAGTCTAATATTCATAGTGGGGAAAAGGATGAAAGAGGAGAGGTACTTACAGGGATATTTGTCCATTATACATAAATAATTCATGAGCTGAGAGCTGCGAGAATGGTAAGAAAGCACAGACGTGAAGGGAGAGCTAACTTCAGTCCAGAACTTCATTCCATGTCAGATTCCTATCCTAGTGCTGACATGCATTGGTCAGTAGACTAGCACGGGAGAGACTGTGTTCCCAGAGGTCAATCTGTCAGCTATCCCAGAGGATCTTCAGTAATAACAGAGAGAGCTGAAAATACACCTGCAGCCAAGTCATGAAACTAATAAATCACTGTGGATTAAAACATGTCTGGTATCAAATGTCTGATGGCTTGCGTGTGAGAGAAGACACCAGAGACTAGATTATCCCATCATACAACCCCAGATCCGTCTGAGACCCAGCAAATCATTTTTGTCTTCTCTAGTGGACATGGTTCTTGGTCCGTATCTCGGAGGCCATACTGTATTAAGTCCTGTTGTCCCTTTGAGAGGACTCTGGGATTCTGGGCTTTTTAATTATATCACATATGTGGGGGTGTTTGTTTGAGAAGAGTGCACAGTTTCGAACATGAACATTTTTAATAATCAAATTAGGCACATTTTGGCAGTCTTGATACAACATTTTGAACAGAAATGCAATGGTTCATTGGATCAGACTAAAACGTTGCACATACACTGCTGCCATCTAGTGGCCCAAATCTTAATTGCACCTGGGCTGGAATAATACATTATGGCCTTTCTCTTGCATTTCAAAGATGATGGTACAAAAAAGGTGACAATCCATAAGAGGTTTAAGGAAAAAGCTTCTTCCAGTTCGAAGTGAGTAATCGCTGTTCTGATGTCCAGAAGTTATTTTCGGTCATAAGAGATGGTAGCAGCAACATTATGTACAAAATAAGTTAACAAATAAGTTACAAACAACACAAAAAAACGAACAATTGGTCAGGAGCATGTAAAACGTCAGCCATCCTCTTTGGCGCCATCTTGTCTCGCTAGACATCTACTTGTCTCGCTAGACATAGACATCTACTGTGTGATACAAAGTTATTCACCATATGAGGATCCACCTCTGCTACGATTCCATAAGGAGAAGTCAGAAACCAATAGAACCTACAGCAGGGTGTCAAACTCGTTCCATGGAGGGCCGAGTGTCTGCTTGTCACACCCTGATTTATTTCACCAGTCTTTGTGCTTGTCTCCACCCCCCATCTTCCCCCATTATCCCGTGTATTTATACCTGCGTTTTCTTTTTGTCTGTTGCCAGTTTGCCTCGTCAAGTCCTACCAGCGTGTTCCCGTGTTTCCTGTGCTCTAGTTTTTGTTTTTCCTAGACTTCCCAGTTCTGACCTTTCTGCCTGTCCTGATCCTGCTTGCCGTCCCGTACCTGCCTGACTCTGATTTGGATTACGACTCTTTGCTTGCCTTGACCTACCTTTTGCCTGCCCCTTGTACTATAATAAACTATGAGACTCGTACTATCCGCCTCCTGTGTCTGCATCTGGGTCTTAGCCTGAGCCGTGATACTGCTGGTTTTTGGTTTCTACTTTTAATGTGTCCAATCAAGATGGATTTGCAGTCAAAGCAAATTTCAGTGCTTTCAACAATTGTACAGCCATTCTATTGTAACTCATTACTCACCTTATTGATTAGCTAGCTACATTAGCTCATTGAATTGAAGACATTGGGTCACAATGTAGGTTAATAGGAATTGATCTAGGAAGTGGCTCTCTGGCTTTCAGGAAGCAAGAATTAGTTCACTAATGTTTTGTTGTCTTTAAATACTTAATTCCACATAATTTCCCCCCCAATTGACTATGACAGTTGTGCAGAATCTCAGCATAATAAATTGGGGTAGTCAAGCCTGATAAATGTGTCATGTATGATTTCTAACATTTTCTTTCTTGACCTATTTTATATGTTTTTCTGTATTGGATGTTCTTTCTCGTTGATCTTGTATTGTAAAAGCAACTTCTTGATATTCAAAATAGAGAGCCTTTTCAGGATGACTATCGAGTACAGAACCTGTCTTCTAGCTCCTCCTGCTGGCCCAATACATGTTAGTAAAGTGTTATCCAACATTCATTCCCTTTGAAGCCTTTTTGTAGGACAGACATTAAATGAACATGATCAAGCATTTAAGAAGACTGAATTCAAAAGTGGCTGAGTTTGAAATCACATTTAATGTTTGTTCAGGAGCTGATTCACATGAACCTCAACCCTTTGTGTACAGTACAATTCTTTTACATTATCATCATCAGATCATGGTTAGCTCTCCACAGGCACTCACACACTCATTCACACACACACCAACCCTCTGCAGCCAGTCATACAGCTGAGGGGTATACACAGGCAATCTTAAAGGGGACTTAGTTGTAACACCAGCGGAAACTCATCTTACACGGTAACACAGTCACAAACCTGCCAGAGGCTAACCCTATCACGATGTGAACACTCGCTGGTGGAGAAAAATCTGAACGTGCAAAAGTGGTCCCCTTTAAAGACTGAAGTATTTAGAGTCCTCTGATCTTAGGACACGACAATCACTCATTTTCTCCTGTCTTCAGTCACTCCCCATCCTCACCATCCCATTCTCATGAGCACCAATGTTCAGCTTAGAGAAACTAGCTAACAAAGAAAATAAAAAATACTCAAGGTTTCACCTCCTGGACTGCAAATACAGAAATGCACAGAGCAATAAAAAGACATGTTATAGAAGGTTGAAACTAAAATCACGATAAAAGGAATCAAGATCCATTTGTTTTGTAACTAGCTGTTAATAGAACTGTTAATAGCTCTAATAGCATCAACAGTTTCATAAGTACATGTAGTTATATATACGTATCTATATTCCATAAAAGGTATGGGGGATTGTTAGGGTCGAACAGTCATGTTTTCATCATAGTTTAATGCTGGAACAAACTTGAAAAGTTAATTTCCATATGGACTCTTCAGTTATTGCGTCACTTTGCAGGCAATATAAACACTTACCTGAAGCAATGTGAAGACACGCTGGAGCGACAGCGTCGCCCGAATTTAGAAGCTGTTCCACCAGAGGCCATATGTAATGCGTCTGGATTTAAGGGCACCAATACTTCACAGAGCTCTGACAGATAGCAACCTCTGCGGGCGTCTGTGTACAGGGTGCAATAATGCAGTAGTGTAACAGTTCCATGAAGCCAAGGCCGCTTATGTATGTCACTGCAACAGTCAGTCAACTCTGTGGTTCACATACTGGGAGACACTGGATCCAGATGTACACCGATACATGTCCCTCGTCCAATGAGGAGCCTTGGTTGCTCCTTAGCTGTGCAGAGCTCCTCCCTATGAACAGGTCCCATGTAAACAGCTTACAGAGGCGAGACCAGGGAGTAAACACACTCTTTGGCACATCCTTAGAAGAATGGCGGATGCAGTCAAGTCCTGATCAGACTAAATAATAGACCAGATCCCATGATTAGCTAGATTTTAGCTACGGAGAGGTCCTGTGCGTTAGCTACTATTGACCTCTGTCTAGCATTTAAAAGTCATTTAAAGACATACATATGCACCTCTTGTGCAAAAAAACACACACAAACAAACACACATAGCTTATGCACTTAGATAAAAGTGTCACTGACCTAATTTCAAACATTCCAATGTTCTAATTGAGCCTAAAAACAACCTAGTTCACCACATTCAAATGTATAATAAATAACAACCAAGGTTTTGGGTTTCATTGACAAGGCAAGAAATAAATGGCAACATTTGTATGTATGTCCGCATTGAAACTTGAAATAGTGACCTTCAACACTTCCATGGACCCTTTCATCTAAAGAATAGATGAGTATCATCAAGAGAGCTTAAACGCTGTTAGCTAAACAGTGTTGGGGACATCAAACTATGGAATAACATATTGACCAGTCTAATTTAATATGGCACAGTCAACTCAAAGAATAAGTGCATTAAAAGGGATAGTTCACTCAAATTACAAAATTACACATTGGTTTCCTTACCCTGTAAACAGTCTATAGACAAGGTATGACAGCAATCCACGCTTTGGTTTAGTTTCCCTGGCACTGTTTTCAAATGCTAACGTTTTAGCATTTGTGGCACAAATCCCATGGGACCGATATCAGCATTCATCTATAAGTGACTTTGTTGTGCTTTTACAATCAATTTTAGACACTTTCGAATGATTTGGACATGACGTTCGAAAAATGCTAATATTATATACCCATGACTTAAATGGGATTTGTGCCACAAAATTTGGAAACGGTGCCAATGAAACTAAACCACAGCATGGATTGCTGTGATACCTTGTCCATAGACTGCTTACAGGGTAAGAAAACCAATATGTAATTTGGGTGAACTATCCCTTTAACTACATTCAGAAAACATTAAGAGTTACTGTGTGACTGCACCTGTCAGCCTAACACTAAGGTGAATGGGACGTCCCTTCAAGGTGCTGCTTCCTCTACAGGGTCCTTCCTTTTCTCTCATAGGGGCCTTTTCCTCATCATCACTGCCCTAATCAATGTGGCATTTAGTTAAGTGTTGTTGAGGGGAGTAAAGCAGGAGCCATGAGTGTGCTCCTCTTAATTAAGTGCTTCAAATATGAGTGGGCGGCGCCTCTCAGGTCTTTGTAAAGCACTGTTTAGAGCAGGGAGATAGGTGAAAGTTCAATATGGTTTAAGTTAACCTCTCGGTTAACCACTGAGCGGCAGGAAGTGTAACTGTCCACGTTACAAACTGAACATTCAGCTCAAACAAGTCCAAACAAAGAAGAAACAGCAGACCCCGAAGCCCTGGACAGTTGCAATCACCCACTCTGGTCAGGAGAGCTTGGGTTCCCATGGCAATGGGGCTTTGTAACCATCTGCAGAGCTTCCTAGGAGATGCTGGGGGTTGAGAGAGCTCTTTGGGGGAAAGCTTCTCTTTAAAACACTTCAACAACAGGTTCCCAGTGTTGAGGCCGAAGGAACAAGTGGATGGAAAAAAGGCATGGCAAAGACGTGGCAGAACAAAATGGTTAGAAGAATGTGTGGATTGTTATGTACCTGGGGGTTACAATGCCGGGGTGGGGATGGGGATCAGGATTGGGGTGAGGGTGGACTCTGCTGAGGCTGTTGCCATTGGAATGGCAGTGACAATTGGAGCAGACTCAGCCATTGGGGGAGGAGAGGGGCTGCAAGGAGGGAGAACAGTAGGAGCTGTGGTGTGGGTGTGGATGGAGGGTGGGGTTGAGGTGGGGGAATGAGTTGTGGTGAAGCTGGAGGTAGTGGCTTGGACTGAGGTTGAGGTTGGGGTTGGGTGGTGGTCTTGGGCTGGGGGGTCTGTGGCAGAGGGAGCAGGCTTGTTGTAGTTGAGGTTGAGGATGTGCTGCTGGAGGTGGCGGATCCAGTCCTCCTGCACAGAGAGAGGACCCTGGAACTCCACCTCACAGAACCTGGCGGAGAGAGGCAGAGAGCACACTGTACTCATCATTCAACCACAGCAGGTAGACAGGAACGGTACATGGATCATTTAAAAAATGTTGCTTTAATAAATCAACAGATTATAATTATCGTGAACGTTTTTATGGCCCCTGGGCCGACAGACTAAAAGCACTCATTCACACAACTTCCAAATCTCAAGTGCCTCCCTATTCCCAAAATAGAGCATAACTTCTGACCGGGGCTTTAAAGGAGTGCACTATATTGGGAATATGGCATACTTTGAGATTAGCCGATGAGTTCAGTACTGCACAGTTCCCCAGAGAAACTCACCGGCACCTAAGGGAGTAGATCTTTCCCACCACTTTGACCAGGGGAGTGGAAGGCGGTTTGGGCACCAGGGCAGGAATGGTGCCAGTGCGAGGGGGCTTGGGGGTGCCACTGTCCCTCTCTCCTCCCTCTGAGTGGGAGGGGTGTTTAAGAGGTCGCCGCTCAAAGCCTGGACATGAGGAGGAGAGAACACCAGGCTGAGCATGAGATGGACAGGTATATGTGTATGGCGAATAGTTGTGTATGTTTGTGTGTCACACTCACCTCTGGGCAGACGCACGTTGAGCTCGCTGCGGGCCACCTGTGTGTGGGGAGGGATGGTGTTGGAGTGTCGGGCGGGGCTGGGACTGTGACTGCTGTGGCTGGGTCGGGAGGGGGGAGTGAGACCTGCATCACCCTCTGCTGCCCGAGGTGATGCCAGGGTGAGCTCCCGGCCTACCCGTCTGGCCTGGGCCAGCCCCAGAGCCGCCCACTGGGAAGAGGAGGAATGCTTCTGGGAGGGCATGGGGGGGAGGAGGTCAGAGTCGGACGATGGGGAGAGAGACGAGCTGCTTTTCTGCAACATAAACGAGAGGGATGAGTGCTTCTCATTAAAATAGCTGTCTCAAAGTATAATAGAAGGACATTACAGAGTAATCTTCTAGTCTTTATGTGTGTCAACTCATCACAGAGGGAGTAACGGTGACGCAAATACACAATGCTAATTCAGGAGGGATGGAAAAGTATATTTTCTAGAACATAATTCATCTGAAGATGAAGGATCTATGTCACCCAGTGCTCTGGTTACTATAGCAACTATTAAGTCAATACATAACCCTGTTGTGTCCCCCACAGAGGAAATATGCTGATATGAGAATCTTTGTGAGCTACATGATAGCAGATCTGAGTGAGGCATTTAAATCACAAAATGGCTGGTGGTGGCTGAGGCCAATTCCATCTTCTTACCTTTAAAAGCCCATCTCGTGGCAGGTGTTGTTAGTTTGAGAGAGCTAAAGCATTATGGTAAACAATTCACCTGACCTTTAATGATACGGGTTGTCATGTTAATGCTCTAAACAGCCCTCATAGTGGTCCGAAACCCACAAATGGACAGGGTCAGCACAAAAAAAAAACGACTTTGCAATATTGCAGCTTGATTGTGCATTGTGTGCACGATGTCACACTGTTTACTCTAAGTCGATATAAATTGGAAAAATAGAACTTCCGAGATAAATCTCACTGCAAGTATTGTGAGTAACATAGTTATTTTACTATCATCTATCACCATTAGATAAACTACTAAATAAATCAATTCCTCCCTGACCTTCTTGGAGGTGGAGCGGTTGGAGCCCTGCATGTAGCTGCGGTGCATCTCCACCACCTTGTGGGGCCGGCTGCGCATCCAGGCACTCAGCGTCTCAATGGGCGAACCGTTCACACACCACTCTGTCACGCCAAACTGCCGCAGGTGGGCCCGCGCGTGGCTAGCCAGCGCCTTGCGGTTCTCAAAGTAGAACCCGCACAGCTCACAGCTGGCATCTGGGGAGGGGGTCAGGGGGTGAGAGAAGGCAAAGGAGGGGTGTTGTCAGTCAGAGCTGGGCTTAAGTTAGAGACATTTGATTCATGTTTCATAAAATTAAATGTATATAACATAACACGTGTCATTCTCTGCTAAATGCAATGAGTCTGTACTAAAAGACAGCCAGCAAGTTACAGGATGACTGCAACTCTTCTGAGGATCTTTAGTAAGGTCATGGCTTACCCAGGTGCCCTCCCACATTCTTGTCTGGAGAGGACTTCCCTTTGATGGACAGGTCATGTGGCAGGGGCGAAAAGGACTGGGGGTGGGATGGTGACCTCTCAACTGGACGGCCCTCCTCCGACATGNGTCTCTTACCCAGCAGGGACACCGCAAAAAACTTCCCGGCGGGAGGGGTGGAGGAGAGGCCCACCGCCCCCAGGCCGTGCTTATGAAGCCGGGAGCCAGAGTGCAGCAGGTTGAGGGGGGATTTGCGGGAGAACTTGGGCGACTGGTAACCCAGGCCCCCCACCAGGCCTTCCCAGGTGGGGCTGGACCCATGGCTGGTCTCCTTCTTTAGCCCCGGGGCTGGGGACGAGATGCCCCCATTGTTGTGCATGAGTTCTCGCAGGGTGTCTATGGGGGAGCCGTTGACTGTCCACTCTGTGATGCCCATCTGGCGCAGGTGGGAACGGGCGTGGCTGGAGAGACCTTTACGGTTCTCAAAGTACTCCCCACAGAACTCACAGCGGATGTCCCGAGTGGGCTCTACTTCATGGGCTGTGACTGTGGGAGGAACAAAAGGAAGGGGGGTGAAGACAGAGAGATGGAAAAAGAGACAGTGAAACAAGGCATCACTTCAGTATGGATATTATCTCAATAATTAAAAGACAGATCCTCAAAAGGTTCTACAGCTGCAACATCGAGAGCATCCTGACTGGTTGCATCACTGCCTGGTACGGCAATTGCTCGGCCTCCGACCGCAAGGCACTACAGAGGGTAGTGCATACGGCCCAGTACATCACTGGGGCTAAGCTGCCTGCCATCCAGGACCTCTACACCAGGCGGTGTCAGAGGAAGGCCCTATAAATTGTCAAAGACCCCAGCCACCCCAGTCATAGACTGTTCTCTCTACTACCGCATGGCAAGCGGTACCGGAGTGCGAAGTCTAGGACAAAAAGGCTTCTCAACAGTTTTTACCCCCAAGCCATAAGACTCCTGAACGGGTAATCAAATGGCTACCCGGACTATTTGCATTTACCCCCAACCCCTCTTTTATGCTGCTGCTACTCTCTGTTTATCATATATGCATAGTCACTTTAACTTTACATTCATGTACATACTACCTCAATTGGCCCAACCAACCAGTGCTCCCGCACATTGGCTAACCGGGCTATCTGCATTGTGTCCCACCTCCCGCCAACCCCTCTTTTACTCTACTGCTACACTCTGTTCATCATATATGCATCGTCACTTTGACCATATCTACATGTATATACTACCTCAATCAGCCTGACTAACCGGTGTCTGTATGTAGCCTCTGTACTTTTATAGCCTCGCTACTGTTATTTTTCACTGTCTTTTTACTGGTGTTTTTATTTCTTTACTTACCTATTGTTCACCTAATACCTTTTTTGCACTGTTGGTTAGAGCCTGTAAGTAAGCATTTCACTGTAAGGTCTACACCTGTTGTATTCTGCGCAAGTGACAAATAAACTGATTTGATTAGATTAATTACAAGATGGTCTTTCAACTTGGACTCACCCAAGTTAAGAGGGAGCATATTGTCGGAGCTGCTCCAGCTGCAATTCAGTGGCTCAGAGGAGTATCCCGCTGCTCCCCCCACCGCTCCTGGCATGGTAACTTCCAGCTGCATAGGCTCAGGCTTCAGCTTGACTATCAGGCTAGGGGAGGCCGGTGGAGCTGAGCCCATCTTACGCACTGTGGACTGGTGGCTGGGCGGGTGGGCGAAGGCAAAAGGGAGGCGACTCAGGAGGCTGGGCGAGGCAGGGGAGGACAAGGGGGAGCGAGGGGGTCCGGGGGATGGAGGGGGAGATTTTAGGGGCTTAAGGGGTAGGGCGCATGGTAGACCTCGACGTGTTATCAGCTCTCGCAGGGTGTCTATGGGGGAACCGTTGACTGTCCACTCCGTGATGCCCATCTGGCGCAGGTGGGAACGCGCGTGACTGGAGAGGCCTTTACGATTTTCAAAGTATTCCCCACAGAACTCACAGCCGATCTCCTTCACTGGTTCACCTGCAGGAGAGATGGAGAGTAGAGACGGAGATCAACTTAAAATAAGCACCTCAAGAAACTGTACATCAACAAGTCACTGATGCTGTATTGCATTGAATGGAGTATGAGTTTAGTTTCTATCATATGACAAACACTCACTGTGGGGGATGGGCGTGAGTTCCCCGCCACTCAAACGGAAGACCTGTAATTTGGAGGACTTGGGACGTTTGGAGGGCGGGCCAAACATTGAGGAAGCTGAGGAAGAGGTAGCTTTGGACCCAGATCCGCCCCCCATCGTAGTGACCTTGTAGAGGAGAGGTGTGGAGGAGTTGGTGAGGAGGGAGCGTTTGGGGGAGGAGAGGCTGGCTGTGAGGCCCCTGAGCCCCTGGGGCCCCTCAGGCTGCAGGGCGCTGGCTCTGTGCTTGAAGTCATCAGTGTGAATGAGCTGGTTGAGGAGGTCTATGGGGGAACCTTTGGACTCAGAGTACTCCACCCCAAAGTGACGCAGGTGGGCTCGGGCATGGCTGGACAGGCCCTTCCGCGTCTCGAACCAGGCGCCACACAGCTGGCACACTATGTCCTTGTTGGGGTCCACCTCCAATGCTGCACAGATGAGGAAAAGGGGGAATGAGGAAATGTTTTACTTCAGATACCTTTACAGCCTGTGCATTAATCAGTTGGGGATGAATGACCAGAGAGAGGGGACTGACACACTTACTGAGGTTGAGTGGGGCATCAGTCTCCTGTGGAGCCCAGAAGGGTTTGGCAGAGAGATTAGAGGTGGTGTTCTTCACCCCTCCAGGCTTATGGTCCAGACAGCGCAGGGGGGAGGACACAGGCAGCAGGGAGGAGATGGGGGCCTTCCTCACCACAGGAGAAGGGGAGCAGGCCCTGATGAGGGAGGAGGGGGGAGGGGAGGCCACAGGGGAGGGGATGGAGAGAGAGATGGGTTTCTCGTCCATGTCTGTGTCTTGATATCTCTCCTCTTTCTGTGGGGTTGGCAGGACGAGAAGGGGCTTCTTGGCGACGGGGGGCCGGGGGAAGTGCCCATCCAGACCGCGCTCCTTGGTGATCTGGTAGAGGAGGTCGATGGGTGCCCCGCTGCTCTCCGACATGCCAATGCCAAGCTGGCGCAGGTGGGAACGGGCGTGACTAGATAAGCCCCGCCTCGTCTCGAAGGGGGCACTGCACACCTCACACTTTAACAGGTTGGACACTACAATAGAGAGGACAACAGTAAGAGGGGAAGAGATGCAGCTGACCAGCACACAGAAAAATACACAGAATATGGAAAAATGTCCCTTTGCACATTTTATTTCAGTCATAGTTCAGCACTACTGTATGTATTATTACATCATTTATAGCACTTCAATTAACAGATGGTGACAAAAAGAGCATGTAGAGGCTGTGTAGCTGAGAATTCTCAACTCCATGATACAATGGAGTTGAGTGGCATGAGTTTGCTGCAATCCGTAGTTTTTGATACAAACAGCATTTTACATGACCTACGCCGTTGTTTGCTAATGAAGAAGGAACAGCCCCATCATTGAAGGACGATTTTTTTTGTTTTGGCAGGAGATGCATAGAATGCAATTTTCATCAAAAACTATGGATACAACTCCCTCTGACAGCTGTATAACAATCTGGACAAGCACAGGTACACAGTAAGTGTTAATTTATTTTTATTTTTTTAAGTATTGAGTGGCAGTGCATGTTTGAAGTCGCTAACTTCATACTCCATTGGAAAACAGTGAATTACGCGGCACAATTTGACAAAGGTCACATTATAGCCCTATTCGGACGGGACTAGTATTAGCAGAGACGCTGGTTATGTAATTAATACCCAAGCATTTGAATTATTCCAGGGGACAATTCGCACGGTATACGTTTTTACAAACTGCCGCCTTTAATTCTTCATTTGTTTTCATTCAATTGACTCTCATGACGGAAGCCTGGAGGGTTTTATTCTAAGCGTGAAGATATGTCAACAACATGTCTAGACCATAAAGGCTACACTGATAACTCATGCTTGGCGGCCCAATGTAAAGGTGTCCCCATAATGTTTAAATTGCGGAAGTGTGATCATAATCATTATTTTAGGGATTGACGGTAGACTGTCCTAATGAAAAAGCCTCCCATCCTGCTGATGTGAGCTGTTGAACAGTGCTCTTGCACTTGTGATGCATTTATGGATGAGAAAGTGAACTTACCAATTCCCAAAAAGTTTAGTTCAGTGGGGAATTGGGGATGCCCTGTTTGCAATCTATTGCCTACATCAACAGCCACGGTTGAATTAAATAGGCCTAGGCACAATATTTTTTTATTGCACATTTAATTAAACTGACGCATTTGTCGATGCTCAACTTCAATTCATTGGCACAAAACGTAGCCTATAAACAAAAGTATTCACTGTGAAACTTAATTTAAGCCATTCATATAAAATATATGCGTAGCACTTTGTTTAAGCATCAATTTATCAAATCAGTTCTTGTTTCCTTGCTCAAACTGTGCGCAGCACCTGTCAAACTCTTGTAATGTCTCGAAAAACACAGGGATGTCGTTACGCACAGGACTAGCATTATCAGAGGACCTTGGAGTTTGCCAAAAAAACATTAGGTTATTCTGGCTGGAATTGTTACTCTCCTGCCATGTAAAACTGACTGAAATGGCAAATTCGGACGGGACTAAAATTACGGACGTGGTGTTTTGTGTTTGTGCACATAATTACATTACCCGACCTCCCCCAATAAAACTAATCCAGTCCGAATAAGGATACAGAATTAAGTTCTAATCATAAACTATGGAATTCAGCACCCAAATAAAAAAACGCCTTTACACAGGACAAACATATGTACAAGGTTCACATTAAAGAATGGCAATTTTTATGTCTGATATCGACTCGATGTAGGTACACTACGACAAAACGAATTGCCACTCAACTCCATTGAGACATGATGTCTGTATCGTGGAGTTGAGAATTCTCAGCTAGGGGCTGTGGTAACCTCAGCCACATCTGTCTGCCACCTAACAAAGCCTCCAGATCCCAGGGGACCTTTATGTCTCATCTGATCTTGCCCCATGTTGTTCAGTCTCACCCTTGATGTCAGCTTCATCCCTCTGAGAGGGGCTCTCTGGGTCCAGGGAAAACAGACCCTTCCTCCCTGGGCTGGAGGTCAAGCTGTCCAGTGCTGGCATCTGCTCTTCCTCCTCCCCGCCTGAAACACAACACACAACCAAATGAATGAGTCATTCATTAAAGAGTCATTAACCTGGGAGGATGTGAATTAAACATGTAGCCTAATGTCACCAGGAAAATTACATAAGTATTAATTTTGGTAACTAGTAATGCATGAAAATACACAACATGACGAAAAGTATGTGGACACCTGCTCATCAAACATCTCATTCCAAAATCATGGGCACTAATATGGAGTTGGTCCCCCCTTCGCTGATATAACAGCCTCCACTCTTCTGGGAAGGCTTTCCACTAGATGTTGGAACACTGCTGCGGGGACTTGCTTCCATTCAGCCACAAGAGCATAAGTGAGGTCGTGCACAGATGTTGGGCAATTAGGCCTGGTTCCAATTCATCCCAAAGGTGCTCGATGGGGTTGAGGTCAGGGCTCTGTGCAGGCCAGTCAAGTTCTTCCACACCGATCTCGACAAACCATTTCTGTATGGACCTCGCTTTGTGAACGGGAGTACTGTCATGCTGAAACCGGAAAGGGCCTTACCCAAACTTTTGCCACAAAGTTGGAAGCACAGAATCGTCTAGAATGTCATTGTATGCTGTAGCGTTAAGATTTCCCTTCACAGGAACTAAGGGGCCTAGCCCGAACCATGAAAAACAGACACAGACCATTATTCTTCCTCCACCAAACTTTACAGTTAGCACTATGCACTGGGGCAGGTAGTGTTCTCCTGGAATCCGCCAAACCCAGATAAGTTTGTCGGACTGCCAGATGGTGAAGCATGATTCATCACTCCAGAGAACGCGTTTCCACTGCTCCAGAGTCCAATGGCGGCAAGCTTTACACCACTCCAGCCAACGATTGGCATTATGCATGGTGATCTTAGGCTTGTGTGCGGCTGCTCGGCCATGGAAACCCATTTCATGAAGCTCCCGACGAACAGTTCTTGTACTGACATTGCTTCCAGAGGCAGTTTGGAACTTGGTAGTGAGTGTCGCAACCAAGGACATACGTTTTTTTATGGGCTACGCGCTTCAGCATTTGGCGACCCCGTTCTGTGAGCTTGTGTGGCCTACCACTTCGTGGCTGAGCCGCTGTTGCTCCTAGACGTTTCCACTTTACAATAACAGCGCTTACAGTTGACCGGGGCAGCTCTAGCAGGGCAGAAATTTGACAAACTGACTTGTTGGAAAGGTGGCATTCTATGACGGTGCCACATTGAAAGTCACTGCCCTCTTCAGTAAGGCCATTCTAATGCCAATGCTTGTAGGCGGATTGCATGGCTGTGTGCTCGGTTTTATACACCTGTCTGCTATGGGTGTGGCTGTAATAACCGAATCCACTAACTTGAAGGGGTGTCCACATACTTTGTATATATAGTGTAGGCATAGGCAAATTAAATAGTTTTTAAATACTATAATGTATTATGTTTCTGTATGAATAACAAAAAATACATAAAACCTTCACAATGGAGTAGCTAATAATAATAATAATAATAATAATAATAATAATACGATATTCATTCAAATAACTGCAATTTGCTGCGCTCATCAATTATTGGCGCTTCAGACATTGTCTATCTAATAAATCACTTCTTCAAGTGTGTAGACCTGTGATAATGGCAAAACACTGTTCGTTTTCCTACTGTTGTACATTTCGTAGCAGACACATGCCTTTCATTGCGATGGTGTATTTCTGGGACAAAACTACCATTTTCTGCGACAAAACGGTAAATCATAAGCGACGTGAGTAGACAATGCTTTTTGTCTGGTGGGCGGCTCTGCGCTTGTCAGTTGATCTCGTCTCAGGGTGCTCGCAGAGCAAATGACACCTTTGATTTTTCTCGCTTTATTTGCAGCATTAAAAATGTGATCACTGCAGCAAAATGATACCCTGATTTG
The DNA here is from genome assembly GCA_003317085.1 of Hucho hucho. Classification (NCBI taxonomy): domain Eukaryota; kingdom Metazoa; phylum Chordata; class Actinopteri; order Salmoniformes; family Salmonidae; genus Hucho; species Hucho hucho. Next base: position 277,703 of record QNTS01000319.1, read on the forward strand.
ATAAAACTATTAAAAGTAACAAAGTTACAAAATCCGGACTTCAGTTTTCATTACATAGCAGTAGTAGACCTACAGTAACATCAAGTAACCTGACCCTTAATAAAGTGACACTTAAACGTATTTTTAAGATCTAAATAAGTTTTGATACGATTACAGATTTGTAGTCCGTTATTCCTGTATTATAAGCATGAAGCAATGCATTCATAAAGAATGACACCAGAGCGACCACATTCAAGAATCAAAGGAAAGTAAAATGGCGAGGATTTGGGAACTGTAGGTAATTTTAGAAATCCTGCAGTATTGAAAATAGTGAACGTCATCCGAGACGCACAAAATATATCACAGAAAATGACAGTCCGCATCAAATGTTGCAAAACACATTCCTGCGCGCGTAGCTACAGTGATACAAGCAACTCGAACAATGACAAGAATGACACATTTGTAGCCAATGCCTTTACTTTGTCTATCTCACCTTTAGTACGCGACAGTGATTTTAAATGGTCTCATATGATTAGATTTTTTGGACGGCTAATGTGTCTAGAGACTATTTTGACGTACAGCAAACAATACTGGCTACTACCCAACGTGCAACAATGAAGCCGATTAATGTTTAAAGGGCACCGGCGTTATGGTGCGTGGTACTCACCGGTCAGTAGCTGCGGTGCATCGGACTCCCAGCAGCTAAAGCCAGACAGTTTTTCCGCTATTGTTTGTGTCTGCAGGGAGGTGGAAGCAGCCATTTTGCCCCCATACACATGCACCGCTAAACTAAGGCGTGACCAATCGAGCAGAGGCTGGGACAAACGCACTGAGCACCACATCAACCATGGGCATCGGAGTCTCTCCCTCTAATATGCTTGATTTACAGTAACACTTTGTCCCAAATACTGCAGTTCATCATAGACAAGAAATCTGCTACATCACACAAGTCTCACAACTGGGGACTGACTTACAACACCAACAGGCAAAGTGCCACATCAGGAGAGTAGTTCCATCATACAAAATAGTTGCAAAACTATTGCACAGAATCGTTTTCATCATTCAATATCACTTGTGCATTGCATTGCCACTGTAGTTACCATTGAGTTACCACATTCAGCACTGAGACATTTCTTTGGAAGTCTTATTCACGCTGATCAACCATCATGTAATCTACCAACAACCTATAACACAGTCAGACCACAGTGTGCTGTATTCATAAACCACAGTTTACACACCAGGTACACACACACCTTCAGGCTCACCAACGCTGTGGTCTTTCTTCCAAGGCTGAGAAGGCGACGATGGCAGTAGGTTGGAGACTGTAGCACCTGTTGCCTCTTCACTCCCCTCCCCTCCCCCTGGTTCTTCCTCCTCCGTCTCCAGGTCTTCCTCCTCCTCCTCGTCTGAGGCTGGGCTGCGTGGGGGGGCTGTGGGGAGGACCAGGTCTGGGCGGCTGGAGAAGAGCTCCCGGAGGATATGGATGGGAGAGATAGTCACCTCCCAGTTAGTAATCCCAAAGTCGCGCAGGTGCGCCCTGGCGTGGCTGGACAGGCCAGCCCGGGTGTCAAAGCCAGCATTGCAGAACTCACAGCGCATCACACTGAACGTATCCGGGTCAAAGTTGGCAACTGAAGAGAGAGAAGGGCACATAAAAGGTTAGCAGTTTACAGATCGACTTGGAAGTTGTACACATCCTCTACCCTGACTGATACTTGCTACTTTGTTATATTATAGTTTATTACAAATATACCGCATCATACACCAGACAAGGTCCTAACAATGTAATAAGAAAGATTCCAGATACCTTTTTTCTTCTTCTTCTGGTAGGAGAACTTCTTCTCAATGGCATTGACCTCCTCAGGGGATATGAAGTGGCGCACGTTGTAGCTGACACCAACTCGGTTGAGGTGGCCCCTCACGTGATTGGCCAGCCCGATGCCGTTGTGGAAGCGATCAGGGCAGTAGGGGCATTTCCTCTCCACGCTCTTCAGGGTCCCCGTCTCCTCATCAATCTCCTCATAATCCTCATCTGATATGCCCTCCGCTAGGAAACGCCGGATATTCTCTACTTCCTCTTCTTCATCATCGTTGTCATCATCATCATTTTCAGCAGCAAAAACCTTGTTACTCTTCTTTCCAAAAGCAACCTTTGGCTCCCCGTCCTCTTCCTCTTCCTTCATGGGCTTCCCTTCTGTAGAACACGAGGCTGTGAAGCTGTGTTGTTTTAGAGAGGAGTCATCTAGCACAGGAAGGAAAGGGACTTAGTATGAGGCTGAGCTGAGACAGCCATTTAGTACACAGTATTATAATAGAGAAGTGTTCAATCCCAGTCCTGGAGAGCCAATGTGCCGCTGGGTTTTTGCTGTGTCAGTAACTGGCTCAATCAATCTTCAACAGCAGATGAGATAACTTTATATCACATCAATTTACTACGTGCTGTAGTGGCACATCAAGAGTAGGCATCATATACAGAGACCCTTCAGGACAGCGATGGAACAAACACTACAGAGGCCATTCAAACAGACGCAACAGGAAGAACACAGTGATAAGATGCAATGGGGTGAAATTAGAAACAGACATCTACTCACCTAGCAACTGAGCCTTTATATTGATTAGGGGAGAGCGCAAGGAAGATAAGGCTGACTATATTGTATTTGGTGAGGGGAGCTAAGCATCACTGTATGCCAGGTGGCTACTTTACAACTCGGCCTGTCACTCACCCATCGCCTTGCCTCCCTCCCAACGGCCAAGGTAAGAGAGGAGAGTTTGGGGGTCAAAGCAGTTGGGCTCATTGAAGACAAGGGTCAGCGTGTGTCTTAGCTGGGCCTGCTGGCCCTCAGTCAGCCCCAGGCACTCTGCTGCCCCCACAGGCTGGCTAAGAAAATGCGTTTCAGCTGCATGGCCGGGGCAGGCACCTCCACAGGGCATGGAGGGGAAGCAACGGGCAACCCAGGTTCAGTTATGGGCCAGGCAGGGACTGCTGGGAATTTTCAGTTACGGACCAGTGACTGACTGATCTGCAGGCTTGTGATGTTATTTGATAGAACTGTCCAACAGTACACATGCATGAAGCACAAGTTATGCATTCTAGGTGAAAATAATTTCAATATCAAAGGACAAATATCACAGGTTACCCAACTGTGCATGTCCAAGGTGAAAATAAAAAGAGAAAATATTGAATTGGAATTCGGAGTAGCCTCAGGAGTCCAAAATATTCTGGACAGTAGAATATTTTTGCTTATGCATATGCATATAGTGTGGCCATTCTCTAGTGCAGTGGTTCCCAACTCCAGTCCACAAGTACCCCCAACAGTACACATTTGTATTGGAGCCCCAGACAAGCACACCTGATTCAACTTGTGAACTAATCATCAGGCCCTTATAAGGTGTTTTTCGTTCGGGGCTACAAAAAAATGTGTGCTGTTGGGGGTACACGAGGACTGGAGTTGGGAACCACTGCTCTAGTGTATCAGACCATTAACGATGAAAGGTTTGTCTTAGAATTAACATGAGAGGAGTGCAATAGGTGAGACTAAAGAAAGTCTAAGGTATTGGCTTCTTTCATCTGTATTCGAGAAGGCTTGAGGGGATAGGTTCTGCAGCTTAGTCTCACCTCGGAGGGATCGAGCCCTGGTGAGCGGTTTGGATTCAACAAGTGATTCAGTCTTTTTTTGGTTCATATTGGTTGCCAGGTCAGGGCTCTGGCCCTGGCTTTGTGCATCATCGGTCTCAGGTGGCCCGCTATCCAGTCTGGGATTTGGCCGGAGGAGTTCTGTCCCCGCCTTCCCTCTCCTGTTTGCCCTCTTGTTCCCGATGGTCTTAAAGGCTATCTCTCTACGCTGGGGAGCAGTGTTTGATGGTTGGGGTTGTGTGTCACTGTCCACCATAGCAGAGATCCAACTAGAGGAAGAAGACTTACTGGCCTTTGACTGGCTTTGGCCCTCTGGTGGAGAGACCGGCTTAGAAAGCTTATCAGAACATGGTGGAGAGGAGGCATCAATTCTGGACCCTGGACCGTTAATCTCTTCAGGCCCTTCCCTACAGATGGAGGTCTGCGCGGGGTGAGCCACGTGTTGGTGCTCCTTCAGAGCAGTTTGACTGGAGGCCTGGAAGGCACACTGATCACAAGTGAGAGAGATGGAGGTCAGGCCAGAGGCAGATCCAGGTGACACGGGTGGCTCCATAGGAGTGAGCTTTGGCTGAAAGCGCGGAGAGGCTCGCTGCAGACCAGTAGGTTTTCTGTTGTGGGTCTTGGCATGGTTGGCCAATGCCTGTGAGGTGCGTGTACTGAAGTCACACTTGAGGCAGAGATAGCGACGATTGGCTGGGCCTTTGACCTTTGCTTTGACTGGGGTTTTGGCTCGAGCTTTGACTGGGGCCCGGACTGGAACTGGGACTGGATCTGGCTCTGTGAATGGAGCTGGGACTGGCTCTGTGAAAGGGACTGGAGCTGGAGTCGTGACTGGAGCTACAAATGGTTCTAGGACGGGGCTTGCAGGTTTGGTCACCTTGCTCGGCCCACCCTGCGTAGTCTCTCCTTTCCCACTGTCACTCAGCTTCCCAATCTCCTCCAAGATCTTCTGACGAGACTCCTGGTGTCGTCTGTGGTGGTCCACCAGAGCCAGCCTGTTTGACAGATTCCATCCACACTCCACACACCGAAATCGCGCGCCCTTCACTCCGCGCTCCCTCCTGCCAGCCCCCGGCCTGCTCTGACTGTGCTCTTGCATGTGATCCTGCAGGTAGACCTGCTTCTTGAAGTAAATGCTACATTCCACACAGGTGAAAATCTCTTCACCAAGCTCTCCCTCTCCTCCTCCTTCTTCTTCACCACCTTTTTCCTCTTCTACCTTCTCCAGATCCTCTGTTGCCTTTTCCAAGTCCTCCTTAAAGTCATAGGCCCCTCCACTCACCTTCACTGGCCCCAAGTTCTTTGCTCTTGAGGAAGCACCCCTTGCCTTCTTCCCAGCTCCTGTTGATGTGCGTTCCCAGGAGCCCTGGCCAGAGAAGGGCCTGAGCAGGGCCCTCTTCTTCTTCCGACGCTGGATGAAGGTGCAGTGTGCCCAGGGTGCTGGTGGGGGGCTCTCTGTGTCTGAGTCCCCAGGAAAGGTGTACACATCCCGCTCAGGCTCCTTGTCCTTCCCTGTCAGGTCCTCTTCCTCTCCTTCCTTCTCAATTTTGCGCTCCTCATTTGAGGTCACTTTGGACTGAAACAGTTCAGCTTTCTCTGATATATTCCAGACTCTGTCATCTACAACTGTGGATGGTCAAGAGACAAAATGATATTAGAAAAAGAGTTATTTCGAAGATAAACTATGTTTTATCTAGTGTTTTCCCTTGCTCCCCATCATGCTTACATTCTTTTGAACTGGGTTGGGCCTTATTTGGCTCCTCCCTGTGTGTGTTAGGCTTGTCCTCCAAAGGGCTGAGTAGGTTTGTCTCAGTGGGTAAGTGCTGCAGTTGTTCAGGTGCTTGGTCATCCTCACTGTCAGGTCTGGACAAAATTATACAGAAAGAGACAGTTGTATGAGTGGGTCAGAAAGAGCAATGAGTCCCTATCTGTCTATCTGACCATGTGTCCGCCTAACCATGTGTCCGGTTGTCACATTATTTGACCGCTCTGCTTTACGGTCTGTCTGCCTGCCTTGTGGTTTCGTGTCCTATCACACATAACTATCTTCCTGCTGGCTGCCCTTCTATTCCTCCATCTCACCTGAGTCCAGAGGAGGGGGATCCTGGGCTGTGAGCGGCCAGACCGTGAGGGTTAGAAAAGTGCTGTAGCTCCTCCTCTGACAGACAGCGCAACCCACAAAACAGACAACAACAGGAACATCACTTCACATGTCGGCCACCCACAGGTAAATTCACAGGCAAAGATATACAGTAGTCATTCCTAGTAAGAGACACAGTTCTGACTACAAGCAGACGGAGGAACATTCAAACATTCTGGAAGTGACAACAAATATAGCTGAGGGTGATAGCAACAAGTTTAACTGATAGCATCACATTTAGGAAAGCCCATAACTGCACTACTGACATAGACAAGACACACTTAAAAATTCAATAGTATGATTCATATTGTGTTCATACAAAGCTCAGTAATAAACCAGTGTGGTAGCTACCGTCTAGTGTCTCTTTCTCAGAGTCAGAGTCCCAGGTCAAGGAGGAGGGAAAGGCTGAGGGCCTGATGCTCCTCTGTGCACTCCTCCCTGATTCCACCTGTGATAGGGGGCCTCCGGTCCTCTCAAAGTCCCCATTGCCACCACTGGACCATGGGCTCCCACTGAAGGTGAGCTCGTCTGAAACCTGTTGATGACATTGACACAATCTCACAGCAAGAGACAGCATACTGAATGCAACTGACATTGATTCTGAAGTCTGTGATTTTCACTTGTGTAAAAGCCTATGTTTCAGCAAATGCAGCATGTGGTGGTTGACCATGATAGGATTCTCTTTACCTGTAAGGTGTGATTCAGGAAGTTGTGGGTTGCGGTGTCCTGTGCTGAGAATGAGGGTGGTGGCCCATAGCTGCTCACTGGGGTGAAGGAATCCCTGGGGGAAAGAGAGTCCCCCTCTAGCTCCATGGTCCCCAGAGCACAGTATGGCGTCCCACTACTGACCACTACAGTCTACATTGTGTGTGGTGTTCTCTTCCACTGTTTTCATATACACAAACATCACACACACGGGGTACACTTCCGTAATACTGTCATAACACAGAGATAAGCAGCACTCCAGAAAAGGTGTTCTGATGCACACAAAACAACCAATTTAAAGTAATTGGAAAATCATGTCTCTAATTTGGGGGTCTGGGTTGGCCACTTGATTTTCTGCTTCAAATGCTGCATTGTTAGTGAGCCACAATATCACACCAAGACCTTGATGAATTTGACAAATCGTAAATGCAAGAGATGGTAACAAGCATAGCGCAGTGGCGTCGCAGGTTCAGCCCAATGCAATTTTGGGACTGTCTGACCCATTTTCACAATGTCTGGTGATATTGTGAGAATATAACATATTTCCCAAATGGCCACGTACAAAAGTATACTTTTATTCAGGCCCTGTCTCGCTTGTTAGCTAAAAATAAACGCAAAAGCAAGTAGCTAACACATCAAGATGGGAAAAAAATCTACCTGCAAGGGCATTGTGGATGGATGTAGCAAGCATTATATAAATATGTGCAAAAATGTTTATAATGTTATAACGCCCGTTATTAAGTACTCACGGAAAACGGCCTGGCTTGTGGTCTGAGGAAAGGATTTGTTTACGCACCGTTCTCCATGCTTTATATGGAACAAAGCTACGAATATCCTCAGTCCATGAATGCATGTAGAAGGTGTTGCTATATTTTTGTTACATCGGTGCTATTTTTTTTCCATGAACCCGCTAGCAGAGACCACACACTGGACTCCATGTTATTTGCCAGCAGGCACGCCACGGCTACGTGAGTGACGTCGATTTAGAACTGCGGTCAGGCTATCCCTCTCAAATCCATGTTCCAATTTACGTGCGCCACTACACTGACAATACCGTATAATGCAGATAGTTTGACCACGGATAGCTTGATCGCAGTGATGGACAGCGGAAAAGAGTTTGGAGCAAACGTTCAAGTTCAACCTCTGCGGTCAAGTTCAAGTTGATTGCATTGCACTGGAAAAGTGGTAAATGGTAAAATGTGTGTGTGTGATTTTACACACTAGTATTTTTTAGCGTTCATGATTCGACATAAACAGAACAATATCACAAATAGTGTACTAACATGTGTTTTTTACCTTTATTTTAGTAGGCAAGTCAGTTAAGAACAAATTCTTATTTTCAATGACAGCCTAGGAACAGTGGGTTAACTGCCTGTTCAGGGGCAGAATGATAAATTTGTACCTTGCCAGCTTGGGGAATTGAACTCGCAACCTTTCGGTTCCTAGTCGAACACTCTAACCACTATGCTACCCTGCCATTTCTGCCGTTTAGATTTTTTTTTACAGTAGCTGACACTAGTGAGCTGCCTCAAATCAAATCAGTGCCTGTGACCGTGCCTGTGACCAACAATCAGATTATGTACTAAGACTATGACTATGTAGACTTATGAAGACCTAGCTTTCACCCCATTTACTGAACTATATCATTTCTCACATCACAAACTGCATCAAATTGTGTAGTATGCCCATAGGGGCGGGGTTAGAGTGTTGGGCCAGTAAGAGGTTGCTGGTTCAAATACCAGCACCGACAAGGTGAAATAATCTGTTGCTGTGCCCTTGAGCAAAGCACTTAATCCTAATTGCTCCTGGTGTGCTGTACAATGTCGCCCCTGTCGCCCCTCACTCCACTTTTCACCATATCTTCAGTTTTGAACCTCCTGGGGAAAATGGAAAGAATGAAAGTAAGTTTGTGGAGAGATAAGTCCATTAGACATGAAATAACAAAAAATACATTTTTTGCAATGAAAAATCAAGTCTGAAATTTCAAAGTGGAAACAGCAAACTTCAGAAGCATTTTTAAACCTCAAATACACTACAAGTTTTAAATGTCCTGCATTGCAGGAAAGTTATCCTCCAACAGGGTGATCAAATTAAGATCCTACATCTGTACATACTGCACACACTCTCTTACCCCAAAGTGCTCCCAGCCTGTGATCTCTGAGTAGAAGGCGTCTCCAGGACAGGAAGTCTTAACCAGCTGTCTGTGGCCATACAGGGTGAAGTTGCCGACCAGTCGCCCGCCTCCCACAGCACAGGATGCCAGACGATCTCTCACCAGCTCCATGGTCTGCTGCGATGGCAAGCTGGAGGTGTAGTCACCGATGAATGACACCCCGTAGCCCTTGGAGTTGTAGCCCTTAGTGTGGGCCCCTTGCCAGTGCCACCCACGCCCCTCATAGAGGTACCCGTCAGAGCCTGCCACAAAGCTGGAGGCAAACAATGGCAAAGGATGAGTCATTCATCAAGAGTGATTCATCATCAATTCATCAAGAATTTAAGCTTTCTGCCAATATCAGATATGTCTATGTCCTGGGAAATGTTCTTGCTACTTACAACCTCATGCTAATCGCATTAGCCTACTGTACATTAGCTCAACCATCCTGTGGACGAAGAAGTTTTAACATGATTTTTGAATGACTACATCGTCTCTGTAACCCGGCCCACACATACAACTATCTACTGTATAAGGTCCCTCAGTCGAGCTGTGAATTTCAAAAACAGATTTAACCACAAAGTCCAGGGAGGTTTTCCAATGCCTCGCAAAAAAGGGAACCTATTGGTAGATGGATCAAACAAAACAAAAAAGCAGACATTGAATATCCCTTTGAGCATGGTTAAGTTATTAATTACACTTTGGATGGTGTTTCAATACACCCAGTCATTACAAAGATACAGGCGTCCTTCTTAACTCAGTTGCCAGAGAGGAAGGAAACCACTCAGGGATTTCACCATGAGGCCAATGGTGATTTTAAAACAGTTACAGAGTTTAATGGCTGTGATAGTAGAAAACTGAGGATGGATCAACAACAATGTAGTTACTCCACAATACTAAGATAAATGACAGAGTGAAAAGAAGGAAGCCTGTACAGAATAAAACATATTAGAAAACATGCATCCTGTTTGCAATAAGGCTGCCAAAAATGTGGAAAATAAATTTATGTCCTGAAAACAAAGCGTTATGTTTGGGGCAAATTCAACACAACACATTACTGAGTAACACTTCATATTTTCAAGCATGGTTGGTGGCTGCATCATGTTATGGGTATGCAAGGACTAAGGAGTTTTTTTTAGGATAAAAAGTAATGGAATAGATCCTATAGGAATACCTGGTTTTGTCTCCTGAGAGACTACTGAGACACTGGGAGACAAATTCACCATTGAGCTGGACAATAACCTAAAACACAAGGCCAAATATACACTTGAGTTGCTTACCAAGACGACACTGAATGTTCCTGAGTGACCTAGTTACAGTTTTGACTTAAATCAACTTGAAAATCTATGTCATTACTTAAAAATGACTGTTTAGCAATGATCAACAAACAATTTGACAGAGCTTGAAGATTTTTAAAAATAATAATGTGCAAATATTGTACAATCCAGGTGTGCAAAGCTCTTAGTGTCACGCCTGCTCCCGCTCCCCCTCAATGGTGCACAAAGGCACCAGACTCCCCAGCATTACGCACTCCTGCCACCATCATTACGCACACCTGCCTTCCTCCCCATCACGCGCATCAGTGATTATTGGACTCACCTGGACTCAATCACCTCTGTCATTACCTCCCCTATATCTGTCTGGTTCCCCGCTCTGTTCCCTGCTTCAGCATTAATTGTCGTTTGTCGTTTTGTACCCGTGTGCTGACGCTGTTCTTGTCTTGGTCTTTGTCTGTTTCCTGATTAAATGTTGACTCCCTGTACCTGCTTCTCATCTCCAGAGTTGGTCCTTACACTTAGAGACTTACCCAGAAAGACTCACAGTTGTAATCGCTGCAAAAGGTGATTCTAACATGTATTGACAAAAGGGTGTGAACACTTATGTAAATTAGATATATTTGTATTAAATTTTTATACATTTGCAAACATTTCTATAAATACTTTTCACTTTGTCATTATGGGGTATTGTGTGTAGATGGGTGAGATTGTTTTATTTATTTAATTCCTTTTGAATTCAGGCTGTAACACAACTAAATGTGTAATAAGTCAAGGGGTATGAATACTTTCTGAAGGCACTGTATATCCTTAGACCTGTGTACTACACATACCTGTATCCAATATCGTCCCAGCCCCGGTCATCCTGGTGAAAGCGTTGCATGGACCTCATGTCTGCAGAGCACTGCTGAAAGGTGAGACAAGGCTGGCCAGGCTGGTAGGTGTGGTGGATGTACATGAACGAGAGGGGGAGGGACAGGGGGGTGGGTGTGCCCCGGTATGGTGTAGCCCCCCACTGACACCGCGGGATAATAGCTGGACAGTCTAGAGGTAGGGCGATCAAGAGAGAGATTGAGTTTTAACATGTTTATCCACTCCTTTTTTCAACAATAACACCATGTCTCAATTATTGTTACTATTTGTGCTTTCCTGGATCAAAGTCAAATTTTTTCCAATAAATGTTGAACTATCCTTTTTAGCTTTCCCTGCCCTACAGTAACCCTCTCTCTCTCCACTGTCCCCTTCTGCAGTGGGGTTTACTTACCCATGTATCTGTGGACAAACTCGTTTATTCCTTCCCTCACCACAGCTGTCAGCTCTTCCTTTTCCTGTGCCAACATCGTAGAGTGGTCGATCAGTCTCCTCTGTAAGACCAGGGATCTCACCACCTGCCTCTGCAGGAGGGGGGGCCTGGCCAATTCTCTGAAGTTCTCCCTGCGTAGGCGGCTGATCAGACGAGGAGCAGCGTCCAGTCCTTCCCCCTCAAGACGATGACAGTAGTACCTCCTCAGTAGACTACTCAGCTTGAGAGGACGCTGGGACTGAGCTGAGACCTCCAACCCCAGAATCACACCATCCATACCGCCGTTAACCAGGGCATCGGTGGCGAGGGAGGGCTTGTCGGAGAGGGTGAAGACCTGAGGCGAGGTCACGTCGTCCCAGCAGCCATCAGGGCCCAGGCGTTGGGAGAGGAGAGAGCTGTGGAAGTGCTGGAAGGACAGGCCCAAGTTCCTAGCCAGAGTGAGGGGGTACAGGCCACGGACCCGACACCTCGTCTTAGACACTAGCCCAGCTTCAATACCCAGGAGGACTGGGCTCATAGCAACCGTGGTGCCATCAGCAGTAAGGACAACCCCTTCCTCTCTACCTCTCTCTGTCACCTTGTGGCGCATAGCCCTGCCAATGAAATCTGAGAGATTGGAGTCCATGACTGGTGCCTCTGAGGTGCTGTCCTCCCTGATAGTGCCCAAGAAGTGCTGCATGAACTCATCTCTGAGACCGGCTGCCCTGCGCAGGCCTCTCAACACATTTACAGGCTCCAGTCCAGGGTTACTCTCTTCTACCTGCTCCAACACTCTGATGAAGTCATCCATATGCTGAGAGGACGTAACTGAAATCAGAAAACACACTTGTTTACATTTGATAATATTCAGCATCGCTTTCTATAATCAGAAACTACATACTGTTCTGTAATGTGTATTAATATTGCCTAAAATAGCATTTTCTTGCAACTTCTTCCTCTAAGTAGCTGTAATGCATTTCCTTGCTGACTTTCTTGCTCTCTCTTGAAAAGAGTTTGACTGGTCACAACCTCTAAATAAATAGGAAAAAAGTGAACACAAACAGATTGAGTTACCTTTGGTATCAGTGTGAGCACTGACCAAGACCACAAGAAGGGTCAGACACCATTTCCAGTGCGGTTCCATTGGAGAAATCATTGAGTCTTCAACGCCCTGTGCTCCTGACATGTATTATGCATTGCATCACCTACCTTGAAACATTTATAGGAAGGCAAACACATCAAGTGAATTATGCAACCACTGTACAAACAGATACGGTGCTGATTAATTTGAGCTATTTATTGAGGGACATGGTGTGGGAAATTGGCAACTGTTAGGTAAGTGTGTGTGGACATGTGTGTTTGTCCTTATGGTTCAAGGTCTTTCTGAATTTAAATGTTTCATTGTTTACCTTATTGCTTTACACCACTGTCACAATTACAACCTTTAGGTCGGAAATTTATCTTCCCTTTCTCCTCGAGTACTTTGCATAGACTGTTGTTTCATAATATCTCAATATTAAACAATATTCAGTTTAAAACTACTGTACAGCAGCATTACATTGTGTGTTGTGTTTAGGTAACAGTCTCTTTTTAATCATTGAAAGGTCTGAGAATGCAAGCATGTTCTTGTTCCTTTTCCAAATGGCCCTGGAAATACACAGCAAGAACTCACAAAGGAAATTCCCATGCATCATTTGACAGGAATATTTTTTTAAACCATGCAATTGACATTAGGACATCTTGCATATTTTTTTTACTTTTTCAAATTATGTAACTTAGATTACACATGGCAACAGCTATATGTCAGATGAGCACATGCACTGCTGATCATAGATCAGTGCTTTACTAGAACAAGACACGTGACCAGAACAGGAAGTCACCAACACAGCAACAGGCTGAAAACATTGAAACACGGTAAGGGGCTTTAGGTCCTTGTATAAGAATAATTAAACAAATAAATATGTTTAGCTTGTTAACATTGTGAATGACTAAATTAGCACTAGCTAGCAGCTACATAGGCTGGCTAGTTACGCTAGCATCCAATATACTTTATTATCTTCTTCCCCATCTGCGTTAGCATCCACTTTGCTGTTTCTTCAATGCAGTTAGCTCCTCCTAATTCACGGAATCGTTGTTGGCTAATCTCTTTGCATATGTACTGCAGGTAAAGATTTCCGCTGCCCGCGCATGCGCCGATGCTGGCCCTCTTGAGGCGCGGCTACCAGAATCCCAAAACAACCCCCATAGGCCCTACCCCTTTCACCTGACTACACAGCGAGCTGTGACGAATTCGAGAGCTGTGAGCCAAACTACTACCGCCCTAGGCACTTGTTAAGATCTAAAAAAAAAAAAACTAATACAATACTAACTTGTTAAAACGGATAGTTAAACATTGTGTTTGAAGATCCTGCTCTCTAGGCTAGTTGAAAGTGTTGCCAGTTATCTAGCTATAGCTAATCCTCTCAGATCTCAACGTGCCTAGGGCAGTGGTGAGGGGTTGATTTGGAATTGAGATGGCTAACGTTAGCATATTATCACTTCAGGCTATTTTACTTCTATTTACAGATCATCCCCTTTCAGAAAATGGACACTAGGTTCACGAGAGGAAAGTCAAACATCCTGGAACGGCCTCTAACCCGTCCCAAGACTGAAGTCAGTGTGAGTGCCTTTGCACTGCTCTTCTCTGAGATGGTGCAGTACTGCCAGAGCCGTGTGTACTCTGTGTCCGAGCTGCAGCAACGCTTGGCAGACATGGGTCAGAGCGTTGGCGCCAGTATGCTGGACGTGCTGGTGCTGAGGGAGAAGAATGGGAAGAGGGAGACCAAGGTGCTTAACATACTGCTCTTCGTCAAGGTACGTGCTTGCATGGGCTCAAGGTAGATAAGTTCATATGTAACTCTCATAAGGTGTAACACCACTTGTCATTATTCCAATGCATAAGTACATGTCAATAATTTTCTATTTGCATCATATAGGTGTCAGTATGGAAAGCCATGTTCGGTAAGGAAGCAGACAAGCTGGAGCAGGCCAACGATGATGACAAGACCTACTACATCATAGAGAAGGAGCCACTGATCAACGCTTACATCTCTGTGCCCAAGGAGAACAGCACACTAAACTGTGCTGCATTCACCGCTGGCATCGTAGAGGCCATTCTCACACACAGTGGCTTCCCTGCCAAGGTCACAGCCCACTGGCACAAGGGCACCACGCTCATGATCAAGTTTGATGAAGCTGTGATAGCCAGAGACAAGGCCCTGGATGGCAGATAGAGGAGAGAGTGTTGGTGTACACATGATAGAATAAGAGAATGATGAAGTTGATCATCATTCTCACTATTAGGTCTCAATATGCTTTGGTGTGTGAACGAGCCAGTAATGTGAGATATGAACTGAGTGGTCTGTCTGTAGGCAAGTCTGCATAGGAGTAGTTGAGTTGTGAATATACAGTATATTGAGAAGTGAAACATAATGTCTTTATATCACCACATGAGAGAGAGTAAATATGAAAGAATGATTAGAATGTTAATCCCAATTCTGAGCTATTATATTTATTTGGTCCAAGAAGAGTCCATATGAGATGACATTTATAAAGGTCAATGTTTCTTGTGAATCTCCTCAGTCAGTCAACAATTATCTAATGACTTTGACATTCTCACTGACAGTGTATCTTAAACCATCTCTCAAGACTGCATAGGACGTATGTGAATGTCATCTCTTGTTTTTGATATCTCAAGACATTTCTGAATCACACAAAGGACCAACACTTTGAAGATATGGGCTGCAGTATAATACACCAATATGTGCAATGGTTTACCCTCCAACTGAGTTCAACATGGTGCAATTAAAGACTGTCATTGTGTTCCCTAAACAAATGACATTTTAAGCTATTATTCAAAATATATGTGAAATGTGAAAGTTATCAGTGGTCATTTCTATAGAGCATTATGTTGGCAAAAATGTCCTGACTCAGGGGTTTGTAGGTGTAGTTTCATTTTACACCTTTATTTGTTTCTATCTAGACATGTTTGGAATGCTTTTACTGTTTATCACCGTGTGTAAGCATTTTGGCAATTAACTGATATTAAAACACTTGCTGAGTAATTCTAAAGATCAGGTGATCATATGTATAAAATCGATGAATCCAAGGGTGTGTTCAATTTGTTTGAACGTTTGCTACGTTCAACAATTTGTACTTAACATTTACATTTTAGTCATTTAGCAAACGTTATATCTACACGTTTTCTCTAAATTCCTTGTATGTTATTGAACAGTGTGACGTACATTTGTTCCGTACGGTGGGTGTGCCGGAGTGTAGCTTGAAGAAATTAGTGACATTTAAAGGGCAGCGGATACATTTTGAACCCATATCCCCTCCCTGTTTTTCAAATGGTCGTTCATTATGGCACCGTTTCCGCCATCACGAATTAGATATTTTGAGACCAATGACCATCAAGGCATTTTCCAGACAACATGTCACATGGTGATTGTCATGTGACCATTGGAAGCTGCGGCTTTGCGATTGTCTGTAGAGCGCAGCGTCCCTATTCTCTTGTAATTTGTTTCCTCAATGTTTAGCTTTCTGACAGTCCTAAACGATAATTTATATACATTTCTTAAATTGTATTATTCTTATGAATTCATTCATGTCCTGCAAAGCATCGCCATGGCATCATCGAACTGTAACTGCATCCAAGACGGTACAGGTTGGTCATGTACTTCCATTTATCAGTCTAAGGCAAATTTTTAAAGTTAACCAGCATTTACCAAACACGGCCCTCGGGACCACAAGGGGTGTACGTTTTGTTTTTTGCCCCAACACTACAAAATTATCAAATCTTGTTTGGTTATTGACGATTTGAATCAGCCGTGTAGTGTTAAGGGAAAAAAAGCAAAACATGCACCCATTGGGGTCCCGAGGACCGAGTTTGGTAAACTTAAAGGTGTATAAAATAACTTTTCATAAGGATAATGTATTTGTTGTATAGTGTTAAATGAGAAGGCTGCATGTCATCTGTGAGTGTCCAGCATCGCAATATGATCAAAATAGGCTAATTGTATGTCAATAATGCTTCCATTGCGGTATCATACCTATCCCAAGAATATACTAAATGTTATTTTCAGAGGCGAATTGACTCTGGCAGCCAAAACAGCCAAATAATCCATCTAAACGTGAATCGAGCCTCAATTGTTTCTACACAGGTGTTGGGAGACGCAGATAGCTAATTAGCACAGGTAGTCGCCTCCGACTTCCGTAACCAACCCGAGGTAAAATTGATTTCTAGAAACATTAAGCTTTCTACTTTCATATCACCAAAATAATTTCACAAATGTAAAATATACACTTACTGTACACTGATTTAATAGTTGCAGCCGGCAGTATTTTTCAGTTACAACACGTTTGTGGCGTCTTTGTTTCTACACAGGTGTTGGGAGAAGCATATAGCTAATTAGCACAGGTAGTCGCCTCCGACTTCCGTAAACAAACCGAGGTAAAATTGATTTTACATTGAACAGATATTCAACAGACATTCGCCAAAAGCCGTTTACAAATGTAAAAATCAATAACTAATTCACCGTTTGTCACAGAATCATCAAACTAGGTATGATTTATTCTTTAAATGTCTAGCATACTTTTACAACCTTTGTTTTGAATACAAATTCCAGTTTTGACTTGATAGAAATGCATAACATCTATAAAATGCCATTTAAAGCTACATAAATCAATAACGTTTTCACTGATTATGACATAATCATCAAACTAGGTATGATTTCTATAAATGTCTAGTGTAATTTTACAACCTTTGCTTTGAGTAGAAATTCCAGTTTTGATTTGACAGAAATACATAAAATCTCAAATATTGCATTTAAAGATGAAGAAATCAATAACTAATTCAGTGATTGTCGCGGAAAAGTGAAAATAGGCATTTATTTGCAATAACTTTAAAGAAATGTTAATTTCAAGTGCAATTTGTTCTATATAAAGTTAGACAATTTTTACATAAAGTTTTAAAATGTTTACAATCTTAAATTGTATGCCAAATCAATGTTTGCATTTTTAGTGCAACTGTTTCACATTTTAAAGTAGTTACAAGGCACAAGTTATTTATTTATACGTCTCTAATTTAACAGCAAAGAGGCCCCTTCCAATCATTTTCTATTTTGTCTTTGTTGGAGTCCTTCTTTGTCATCCCCAGACAAGCTGAATGGTACAATCTCCTGAGGTAATAGATTCAACTGTTCAACACTTACAGCCACATGTTTAATACCCTGGTTATTCCCAGATCACATTCTGGAAAGTCTATAGATTCAGTGGTCACTTTAATAGGTACAACCCCTTTTGCATCTGGAACAGCGTGAATTTAAAACTGTTGATGAAACTGGGACAGGAGATTTTTCTTTGCAGCTCTGCCTAGAAAGCCAGCATACTGGAGTCGCCTCTTCACTTGACGTTGAGACTGATGTTTTGCGGGTACTATTTAATGAAGCTGCCAGTTGAGGACTTGAGGCATCTGTTTCTCAAACTAGACACTAATGTACTTGTCCTCTTGCTCAGTTGTGCACCGGGGCCTCCCACTCCTCTTCTATTCTGGTTAGAGACAGTTTGCGCTGTTCTGTGAACGGAGTAGTACACAGCGTTGTATGAGATCTCTAGTTTCTTGGCAATTTCTCGCATGGAATAGCCTTCATTTCTCAGAACAAGAATAGACTGATGAGTTTCAGAAGAAAGTTCTTTGTTTCTGGCCATTTTGAGCCTGTAGTCAAACCCACGAATGCTGATGCTCCAGATACTCAACTAGTCTAAAGAAGCCAGTTTTATTGCTTCTTTAATCAAAACAACATTTTTCATCTGTGCTAACATAATTGCCAAAGTCTTTTCTAATGATCAATTAGCCTTTTAAAATTATTAACTTGGATTAGCTAACACAACGTGCCATTGGAACACAGGAGTGATGGTTGCTTATAATGGGCCTCTGTACGCCTTTGTAGATATTCCATTAAAAATCCAGCTACAATAGTCATTTACAACATTAACAATGTCTACACTGTATTTCTGATCAATTTGATGTTATTTTAATGGACAAAAAATTTGCTTTTCTTTAAAAAAACAAGGACATTTCTAAGTGACTCCAAACTTTTGAACGGTAGTGTATGTTATGGTTCACTCTTAGTTTTCCTTACAGTATCTCCACTGTGGAATGTCCATGTTGATCCTCTTGGTTGTCTTTGTCCTCTTGATCCATCCACCGGTCTTTGTTAGTCAGGCCTGACCCCTTCATCCTGTAGTTTTTTCCTGTAATTTAAATGAATATGACTGAACATGCAGAATATTCTGCCAGGCCCCTTCTAATAGGGTATAACAGACTCGTTAGAACTTTGACCACACGCCCTCTAGACGGACTACATGCTCTCTATCAAATCAAAACTGGAATTTTTACTCAAAACAAAAGTTGTAAAAGTATGCTAGACATTTATAGAATAAATCATACCTAGTTTAATGATAATGTGACAAATGGTGAATTAGTTATTGATTTATATAACTTTAAATTGCCTTTGAAAGATTTTGTTTCCATCAAAACAAAGGTTGTCAAAGTATGCTAGACATTTATAGAATAAACCATATCTATTTTTATGTTTCTGTGACAATTAATTAATTAGTTATTGATTTTTACCATTTTAAATGGCTTTTGGCGAATGTCCGAATATGAAACTAACTTTACCTTGATAGTAAACAAGTGCTTTAACATGGAAATATGTCTGTGTGGGAACCCTATAAAGGTGTATTTTAACTTTTTTGTTTATGGAAAATTATTAGTTGATATAGAAGTGAAGTTCCATGTTTCCAAAACTGTATCCCTTGCAAGGACTATTTGCTTTTTTTTTTTTCTCTGTCAGAGCCTTGGACCGCCCCAGCTAACAAACGTTCCCACAACTTTAGAGAAGTTAAGAGTCTCTTTAGTTCATTAACTAACTTTTTCATAGTAATGTTCCCGTGATGTGCAAGGAATGTTTCCAAGAGACCATCCCCTTAATGTCAAGTAGAACTTGGTTGCCATGCTCTCCAGAATTTGAGATATTAATGTTCTAGACAAGTTTCATAAACATTGGGCTCCCGAGTGGCACAGAGGTCTAAGGCACTGCATCTCAGTGCTATAGGCGTCACTACAGATCTTGGTTCGATCCCAGCCTGTATCACAACCGGCGGTGATCGGGAGTCCCATAGGGCGACGCACAATTGGCCCAGCGTTGTCCGGGTTAGGGTAGGGTTTGGCTGGGGTAGGCCGTCATTGTAAAATAAACATTTGTTCATAACTGACTTGCCTAGTTAAATAAAATACAAATTAATGTGTCCAGTTTTCTGAGGGTTAGGAGAATATTCCATCAATGTCCCACCAAACATACTCAGAACATAAGTTAATGTTCTAGACGAGTGTCATGGGAACGTTACAAGAACATTTCTGTATCAGTTGTCAGGACATCGGCTGATAATTTACAGGGCTTGTTAACCTGTTTTAATGATATTCCTGAATCACTATGATCAATAAAATCGTTTTTCTTGAGTACTTTTAACAGAAGTGATATTTACTTCAAATTGCATTCACCCTATTGCTTAAGCCTATCCAGTTGTTTCATCTATATAAATGCTAGATAAAGGAGGGGTTAAGGTTTCTTCTGGACAGGGCCTATTGGCCTAACTATACTGGCCCATTAAGCGCATGCCCAAGAGATGGCATTATTGGGACAGTGGTTAGGGCATTCATCATTGGTAATGGAGACCTGTGTTCCAGACCTGCTAGGGGAGTCACCCTACTTTTGCATTCTTAGCAATATACACTGAGTGTACAAAACATTAGGAACACCTTCCTCATATTCAGTTGCACCTGCTTCTGCCCTCGGAACAGTCTCAGTTCGTTGGGGCATGGACTCTACAAGGTGTCAATTGTTCCACAGGGATGCTGGAACATTTTGACTGCAATGCTTCCCACTGTTGTGTCAAGCTGACTGGACATCCTTTGGGTGGTGAACCATTTTTGATGCACACGGGAAACTGTTGAGTGTGGAAAAACCCAGCAGCATTGCAGTTCTTGACACAAACCGGTGCACCTGGCACCTACTACCATACCCCGTTCAAAGGCTTAAATATTTTGTCTTGCCCATTCACCCTCTGAATGTCACATACAATCCATGTCTCAAGGCTTAAAAATCAGTTTTAACCTGTATTCGGCGCATGTGACAAATAAAATTTCATTTGAGATGTAGGTGAGGAGACAACAGGTATAGATAGACCTTAACCAACAATGCTTTAAGAAGTTAATAAGTGTTAAGTAAATTAACAGGCGAGGCTATATACAGGGGGTAACGGTTAGTCGGACTAATTGAGGTAATATGTACAAGTAGGTAAAGTGACTATGCATAGATTATAAACAGAGAGTAGCAGCAGTGTAAAAAGAGGGGTCTGGGTAGCCCATCTACACTGACTTGAAGAAGATTTAACAGGTGACATCAATAAGGGATCGTAACTTTCACCTGGTCAGTCTGTCATGGAATAAGCAGGTGTTCCTAATGTTTTTCATGCTCAGTGTATGTTAATGTTATTATTTAGCAAGTTACAACACACCTACAGTATAGTTGGGCCCTGTCCTGTCCAGAAGAAACCCTACCCCCTCCTCACTAAGCACTTGTAGATCTGAAACAACTTGATAGGTGTAAGGCTGTAAGTAATTGGGTGAATGCACTTTGAGGTATATCTCAGCTCTGTTAGAAGTACACTCAGGAAAAACTTTTTATTGATCATAGAGATTCAGGAAAACAGGTTAACATGCCTAACCAACATTAGACAACTACACTGAAAAGCCTTAAAATGCCTAAATAAGTAGGCCTAAATCAAATCAATAATGAGACTAGTCAGCTTAACCAATACAGGTATTTCAGTTTATAAAAAATAAATAAAAATGATAACTATTCAAACCCTTTGCTATGAGACTTGAAATTGAGCTCAGGTGCATCCTGTTTCCATTGATCATCCTTGAGATGTTTCTACAACTTGATCGGAGTCCAACTATGATAAATTCAATTGATTGGACATGATTTGGAAAGGCACACACCTGTCTATATAAGGTCCCACAGTTGGCAGTTAATGTCAGAGCAAAAATCAAGCAATAAGGCCGACGGAATCGTCTGTACAGCTCCACGACAGGTTTGTGTCGAGGCACAGATCTGGGGAAGGGTACCAAAACATTTCTGCAGCGTTGAAGGTCCCCAAGAACACAGTTGACCTTCATCATTCCTGAATTGAGAACTGAGCAATCGGGGGAGAAGGGCCTTGGTCAGGGAGAGCAGAGCTGACAGAGCTCCAGAGTTCCTCTGTTGAGATGAGAGAACCTTCCAGAAGGACAACAATCTCTGCAGGACTCCACCAATCAGGCCGTTAGGGTAGAGTGGCCAGACAGAAGCCACTCTTCAGTATAAGGCACATTACAGCCAGCTTGGAGTTTACCAAAAGGCACCTTAATGACTCTCAGACCATGAGAAACAAGATTCTCTGGTCTGATGAAACCAAGATTGAACTCTTTGGCCTGAATGCCAAGCGTTACGTCTGGAGGAAACCTGGCACCTCCCTACGGTGAAGCATGGTGGTGGCAGCATCATGCTGTGGGGATGTTTTTAAGCGTCAGGGACTGGGAGACTAGTCCGGATTGAGTGAAAGATTAATGGAGCAAAGTACGGAGAAATCCCTTGATGACTGGGTACAGAGAAATCCCAGACCTCAGACTGGGGGCGAAGGTTCACCTTTCAACAGGACAACAACCCTAAGCACACGGCCAAGACAACGCAGGAGTGGCTTCGGAACAAACACAGGTGTGCCAAGCTTGTAGCGTCATACCCAAGAAGACTGACTAAAGGGTCTGAATACTTATGTAAATGTGATATTTCAGTTTTTTTGTTTTAATACATTTACAAAATGTCTAAACCTGTTTTTGCTTTGTCATTATGGGTTATTTTGGGTAGATTGAGGGGAAAAACTATTTAACAAGGGGTCTCTACTTTTTTTTATTGAATGGGCTATATCATACCTACTGATCCAATGCATGCTTGAATTATATAATTATAAGAAAATTATAATACCACATCGCTTTCCCACTTCCTCTTTTTCAGCAGCAATATCAAGCTTATGAATGCTCTTTTCAGATATGCCTTCCCTATGTTGTATGTAGAAACCCATGTCTGTCATTGATTCTCTCTCAGAGAAGGATGAGCTGTTCTCACCTGTGAGCAGCTACAGGTCTGATGACCTCAGTGGCAGGAACCCCCGGCTCACTGGTCTGGTAGGCTCAGAGCTCAGGCAACAGCAGCAGGAAGAGGAGGCACTGCGGAGGAAGCTCAAGTACTTCTTCATGAGCCCCTGTGACAAGTACCATGCCAAGGGCCGCAAGCCCTTTAAACTGGTCATGCAGCTGCTCAAGATCCTCATCGTCACTGTACAGGTGGGCCTTGACTGAACTGAATAATTGGTATTCATGATGGGGCTTCTGTTGATTTTCATTGTTTTAACCTTTAATCCCCTGTCACTCCCTTCTCTAGTTAGCCCTGTTTGGCTTGAGTAACCAGATGGTGGTGACATTCAAGGAAGAGAACACAGCATCCTTCAAACACTTTTTCCTTAAAGACTACCGGGATGGCTCTTCAATGGCAATCCACACACAGAGTGAACTCTATAGCCATATTTATTATGCTGTAGATCAGGTACTAGTATCTCAGTACGCAACACTAAACAGAGACCGGCAGATGAGTGACTTCTCAACCCTCTCATTGTGTTCTATGTAATGCCTTGTGTTATTGCTGTGTTTTTAAATGATCTTTTGTCTTCCTTGTCTAACTGTATGTTACCTATTCCATTCATCTTCCTTTCTATTTTATTTCCCTCAGTACCTGGCTCTACCACAGACATCAGTGGGGCGGTATGCATATGTGTGGGGTGAGGGTGTGAATGGGAGTGCCCTCTCTCTGTGCCAGCGGTACTACAAGAGGGGCATCATCGACCCCATCAACGACACCTTTGACATCGACCCCGAAGTTATCACCGGTACCTTGGCCGCATTCTCCTTTTTTTCTGTTCATTAAGTTTTCTATCAAATTCCCCCTCCATGTATTTCACATCAATCTGTCAGTCTTGTTTTTTAAAATCCACTGCCAGTTGTCTTTGGCCCGTTAGGAAGTAACTGTTAGTGAGTCAAAGCTCCACATGTCAGGAGTTGCTCTCTAACCGTGCCCTACTTTCAGTGCTGAGAATAGATCCTGTCCATAAAAGCATTAACCATATAAGTGCTATTTCCACTAACATCAGTAAAATAATAGAGAGCTGGCCAAATGGACGTCTTCTGTTCGATTCACCTGCGGATTTCACAAAGATAGTTCATTAGCACACAGTTTTTTATGTGTTTTGGCAACGGACCATTGTTTGAAAAGTTATCTAAAGCGGTTGAGTCAAGGTTGGCAACTAAATAGAAGTAGTTAAGATAACCTTGTATTTCAAAATGTTGAAGTTGTGAAATTATTTTCCATTGGCTTTGGAAAAAGTGAGTAACCAAATACTTGCAAGTGTCAAATGTACACTGAGTGTACAAAATATTAATAAGACCTGCTCTTTCCATGACATAGACTGACCAGGGGAATCCAGGTGAAGCTATGATCCCTTATTGATGTTACTTGTGAAATCCACTTCAATCAGTGTAGATGAAGTGGAGGAGACATGGATTGTGAATGTGTGCCATTCAGAGGGTGAATGGGCAAGACAAAAGATTGAAGTGCCTTTGAACGGGGTATGGTAGTAGGTGCCAAGCGCACTGGTTTGTGTCAAGAACTGCAACGCTGCTGGATTTTTCATGCTCAGCAGTTTCCCATGTGTATCAAGAATGGTCCACCACCCAAAGGACATCCAGCCAGCGTGACACAACTGGGGGGGTGCAACACAATATTAGGAAGGTGTTCCTAATATTTGGTATACTCCGTGTATATGGTTCTGGAAATGAAAATCTTCTGGATTTCTGTTTTTGTTCCTACTCTTTCTCAACTTCCTTTTATTCCATCCTTCTGTCTTTTTCAGATTGCATTGGTGTGGAACCACTACCAGACCCTCCTTCTCCTGATTACAGTGACTACAAGAACTTCACTCTCCAGTTTCACAAGTGAGACACACAATGGTCTCCCTTGCTCCCTCTCCCCTTTTATTCTTGCATGCAATTCCTCATGGGGTGTTGAATCGCATTTTTGTAATTTTGTCAGTCATTTCTTATGTTAATGTATTGTTATGGTAATGCTTATGTAACTCGAGTTGTTTCAGCATTACATATCAACATGGAACATTACTGGGTAACATCACTTCTCTATTGAGATTACATGCATGCATTCCTCTTGGTTCACTCCAAACCTGACGGCCCTTGACCAGCACAAAAACATCCTGTGGCGGACTGCAATAGCATCGAATAGTTCCCGCGATATGCAACTGTTCAGGGAAGTCAGGAACCAATACACGCTGTCAGTCAGGAAAGCAAAGGCTAGCTTTTTCAAACAGAAGTTTGCATCCTGTAGCTCCAACTCCAAAAAGTTTTGGGACACTGTAAAGTCCTTGGAGAACAAGAGCACCTCCTCCCAGCTGCCCACTGCACTGAAGCTAGGTAACACGGTCACCACCGATAAATCCACGATAATCGAGAATTTCAATAAGCATTTATCTACGGCTGGCCATGCTTTCCTCCTGGCTACCCCAACCCCGGCCAACAGCTCCGCACCCCCCGCAGCTACTTGCCCAAGCCTCCCCAGCTTCTCATTCACCCAAATCCAGATAGCAGATGTTCAGAAAGAGCTGCAAAACCTGGACCCATACAAATCAGCTGGGCTAGACAATTTGGACCCTCTCTTTCTGAAATTATCTGCCGCCATTGTTGCAACCCCTATTACCAGTCTGTTCAACCTCTCTTTCGTATCGTCCGAGATCCCTAAAGATTGGAAAGCTGCCGCGGTCATCCCCCTCTTCAAAGGGGGTGACACTCTAGACCCAAACTGTTATAGACCTATATCAATCTTGCCCTGCCTTTCTAAAGTCTTCTAAAGCCAAGTTAATAAACAGATCACTGACCATTTTCGAATCCCACCGTACCTTCTCTGCTGTGCAATCCGGTTTCCGAGCTGGTCACGGGTGCACCTCAGCCACGCTCAAGGTACTAAACGATATCGTACTGTGCAGCAGTCTTCATCGACCTTGCCAAGGCTTTCGATTCTGTCAATCACAGTATTCTTATCGGCAGACTCAATAGCCTTGGTTTCTCATATGACTGCCTCGCCTGGTTCACCAACTACTTCGCAGAGTTCTGTGTGTCAAATCGGAGGCCCTGTTGTCCGGACCTCTGGCAGTCTCTATCGGGGTACCACAGGGTTCAATTCTCGGGCCGACTCTTTTCTCTGTATATATCAATGATGTCGCTCTCGCTGCGGGTGATTCCCTGATCCACCTCTACGCAGACGACACCATTCTGTATACATCTGGCCCTTTGGACACTGTGTTAACTAACCTCCAAACGAGCTTAAATGCCATACAACACTCCTTCCGTGGCCTCTAACTGCTCTTAAACGCTAGTAAAACCAGATGCATGCTTTTTAACCGTTCGCTGCCCACACCCGCCCGCCCGACTAGCATAACCACTCTGGACGGTTCCGAAATTAAAATATATGGACAACTACAAATAACTAGGTGTCTGGTTAGACTGTAAACTCTCCTTCCAGACTCATATTAAACATACAAAATTAAATCTAGAATTGGTTTCCTATTTCGCAACAAAGCCTCCTTCGCTCACGCTGCCAAACATATCCTACTAAAACTGACTATCCTACCTATCCTCGACTTCGGCGATGTCATCAACAAAATAGCCTCCAATACTCTACTCAACAAATTGGATGCAGTCTATCACAGTGCCATCCGTTTTGTTACCAAAGCTCCTTATACCACCCACCACTGCGACCTGTATGCTCTAGTCGGCTGTCCCTCGCTACATATTCGTTGCCAGACCCACTGGCTCCAGGTCATCTATAAGTCTATGATAGGTAAAGCTCTGCCTTATCTCAGCTCACTGATCACGATAACAACACCCACCCGTAGCACGCGCTCCAGCAGGTATATCTCACTGGTCATCCCCAAAGCCAACACCTCCTTTGGCCACCTTTCCTGCTGCCAGTGACTGGAACGAATTGCAAAAATCACTGAAGCTGGAGACTTATATCTCCCTCACTAACTTTAAGCGTCAGCTATCTGAGCAGCTAACCGATTGCTGAAGCTGTACATAGCCCATCTGTAAATAGCCCACCCAATCTACCTACCTTATCCCATATTGTTTTTATTTACTTTTCTGCTCTTTTGCACACCAGTATTTCTACTTGCACATCATCATCTGCTCATCTATCACTCCAGTGTTAATTTGCCAAATTGTAATTACTTTGCTACTATGGCCTATTTATTGCCTTACCACCTCACGCCATTTGCACACACTGTTTATAGACATTCTTTTTTTTCTCTTGTGTTATTGACTGTACGCTTGTTTATTCCATGTGTAACTCTGTTGTTTGTGTCGCACTGCTTTGCTTTATCTTGGCCAGGTCGCAGTTGTAAATGAGAACTTGTTCTCAACTAGACTACCTGGTTAAATAAAGGTGAAATAAAATAAATAAATAAAAATTACTGGATTTTGTCTCGTCTTCTTCTTCTTCTTGGTCTCCAGGCTGATCAATGTGACCATTCAGTTCCAGCTGAAGGCCATTAACATCCAGACCATCATCAACAATGAAATCCCTGACTGCTACACCTTTGCTATTATGGTGAGATGACCTACCAATTTCCCCTGAACAGCCCAGTTTCCCCTATATGCATTTCAATTGTAGCCGCCACAAATGTTTTAATGTTTTCAGTGTAAACTTAAGCGACTAAATACAGATCTTAGACAGCTGTTAGGATTTGTGTTGTAGCTACGTTTACAGTGTGTATTGTGGCTGCTGTCAGGTTGTCCTGGATAACAAGGCTCACAGCGGCAGAGTGAAGATCAGCCTGCTCAACCATGCCTCCATCAAGAAGTGCAAAGACCCCAACGTGTGGGGACATGGTGAGAGAGCGAGGGATGGGGGGGTACTGACATTTTTGATTGGGGAAGTAAAGCTTGAGATTGATTCACTTCTTTCCTGCTGTTTCTTACTAGCTGTTTGCCTCTTCCTTCCCTTCACTCCCTGACTTAATTAATTCAAGCACCCCTCCTCTCTTCTTCCTCCAATAGCGGAGAACTATGCACGGGAGGCTTTTGACGTGCTGGTGGCCATAGTGTGTCTGCTGTCCCTGCTGCTGTGTGGTCGCTCCATCCTCAGAGGAGTCATCCTACAACAAGTAAGACCAAGGCTGAGCCCCAAAAGTCTACAATGTTTTTACATATGAACAAAAATATAAATGCAACAATTTAAAATATTTTACTTATAGTTCATAAAAGGAAATCAGTCAAATCAGTCAATTCATTAGACCCTAATCTATGGATATCACAAGAATAACAAACAAATGATAGTCCCATTAAGCGCAAACCAGATGGGATGGCATATCGCTGCAGAATGCTGTGGAGCCATGCTGGTTAAGTGTGCCTTGAATTCTAAATACATCACAGACAGTGTCACCAGCAAAGCACCCCCAAACCACCACCTCCATGCTTCACGGTTGGAACCACACATGCGGAGATCATCCATTCACCTACTCTGCGTCTCACAAAGACACGGCGGTTGGAACCAAAAATCTCAAATTTGGACTCATCAGACCAAAGGACAGATTTCCACCGGTCAAATGTCCATTGTTCATTTCTTGGCCCAAGCAAGTTGCTTCTTCTTATTCATGTCCTTCAGTAGTGGTTTCTTTGCAGCAATTCGACCATGAAGGCCTGATTTCACAGAGTCTCCTCTGAACAGTTAATGTTGATGTCTCTTACTTGAACTCTGAAGCATTTATTTGGGCTGCAATTTTGGAGGTGCAGTTAACTCGAATGAATTTATCCTCTGCAGCAGAGGTAACTCTGGGTCTTCTTTTCCTGTGGCGGTCCTCATTAGAGCCAGTTTCATCATAACGCTTGATGGTTTTTGGGACTGCACTTGAAGAAACTTTCAAAGTTCTTGAAATTTTGACTGACCTTCATGTCTTAAAGTAATGACAGACTGTTTCTCTTTGCTTATTTGAGCTGTTCTTGCCATAATATGGACTTGGTCTTTTACCAAATAGGGCTATCTTCTGTATACCACCCTACCTTGTCACCACAAAACTGATTGGCTCAAATGCATTAAGAAGGAAATAAATTCCACAAATTAACTTTTAACAAGGCACACCTGTTCATTGAAATGCATTCCAGGTGACTACCTCATGAAGCTGCTTGAGAGAATGCCAAGAGTGTTCAAAGCTGTCATCAAAGGGTGGCTACTTTGAAGAATTTCAAATATAAAATACATTTTGATTTGTCTAACACTTGTTTGTTTTTTTGGTTACTACATGATTCCATATGTGTTATTTCCTAGTTTTGATGTCATCACTATTATTTTACAATGTAGAAAATAGTAAAAATAAAGAAAAACCCTGGAATGAGTAGATGTCAACTTGCGACCCCATTTTCATATCAATCAATCAAATGTATTTATAAAGACCTTTTTACATCAGCCGCTGTCACAAAGTGCTATACAGAAACCCAGCCTAAAACCCCAAACAGCAAGCAATGCAGTTGTAGAAGCACAGTGGCTATGAAAAACTCCCTAGGAAGAAACCTAGAGAGGAACCAGCCTCTGAGGGGTGGCCAGTCCTCTTCTGGCTCTGCCGGGTGGAGATTATAACAGTACATGGCCAAGATGTTCATAGATGACCAGCAGGGTCAAATAATAATAATCACAGTGGTTTTAGAGGGTGCAACCGGTCAGCACCTCCGGAGTAAATGTCAGTTGGCTTTTCATAGCTGATCATTCTGAGTTAGAGACAGCAGGTGCGGTAGAGCGAGAGAGTCAAAAACAGCAGGTCCGGGACAAGGTAGCACGTCCGGTGAACAGGTCAGGGTTCCATAGCCACAGGCAGAACAGTTGAAACTGGAGCAGCAGCACGACCAGGTGGGCTGGGGACAGCAAGGCCGTATAGGGTCACGACACCTAGTTTGGGAACCGCTGGTTTATTCTGTTAATTTGTCTGTCCTGTCTCTCTGTGTGTTTCTGACAGGAGTATGTCCAGTTCTTCAGACACAGGCTGAATCACAGTGTGTGCTGGGCAGACAGGATGGAGTTCATTAACGGCTGGTTCATCCTGCTCATCATCAGTGACCTGCTCACCATCACCGGCAGCTTTATCAAGATTGGCATAGAATCCAAGGTAATACAGAACAATGCATTGCTTTTAGTTTCATAACTTTCCAGGCCTGCGCCAGTCCCCCCACCGTTAGAATTAGACAGAGCAAATAATATAATTATTAATACAAATAATTTAATTGACTCTGTCCTTCAGAATATGTCGTTGTATGATTTGTGTGGGATTCTGCTCGGTACCTCCACTCTGCTGGTGTGGGTGGGAGTCCTCCGCTACCTCAGTTTCTTCCAGAAGTACAACGTGAGTGATGTAATCAGTCACACACAAATTCACACATTGACATTTAAGTTGAATGGCTTTCTGAGAAGGTTTTGCGTCACTTCCCACCTCTTTCTCTTTTTCCATGTGTAAATTAGTCTTACGTTTTCACTCTTCCTCATTCTCAGATCCTGATTGTGACGCTGCGTGCTGCCTTCCCTAATGTAATCCGCTTCTGCCTCTGTGTAGCTGCCATATACCTGGGTTATTGCTTCTGTGGCTGGATTGTGCTGGGTCCTTACCATACCAAGGTATTTGGTCATGGACTGGACGCAGACACATGTATTTGTGTATTGTTAAGGAATAATAAAAATATTACAAATTGCTGAAACTGAAAAATAAACATGTTCTAATACACCAACTCTCTGTCCTCCTCTCTGTCCACACAGTTCCGCTCTCTGTCCATGGTGTCAGAGTGCCTGTTTTCTCTGATCAACGGGGACGATATGTTTGTGACGTTTGCTGAGATGCAGAAGAGTGGCACGCTGGTGTGGGTGTTCAGCCAGGTCTACCTCTACACCTTCATCTCCCTCTTCACCTACATGGTGCTCTCCCTCTTCATCGCTCTCATCACCGGAGCCTACGATGCCATCATGGTACTGTGGGAGGGGAGGGATGAAGGATGAGGGCAGCGATAGAAGGGGAGGATGAGGGATGGCGGGTGGAATGAGTGAATGGAGAAATGCAGGACAGATGATTTAGTGACATTAAAATTAAAGATTGTGTGTTGATGAGTGCCATATGGGGAAAAAAGGGTGCAATGTACAGGAAGTAGGATTGAAGAGGGTTCTTTACAGTAGTTTTATCGAAGCGCTCTGTCTCTCTACAGGCCCAAACCCAGGAGCTGATGCACATCACAGACCTGCATGCTTTCATAGCAGAGTGTACTGATACACCTTGCTCTGGAAAGTTCCGTGGCCCAGAGGCATCCTCCTGTTCATTCTTCTGCTGCTGTGACTGAAGAGAGAGTGAGTGTTTGTGTGTATGTCATTCAGGGTTTGATGTTTTTGTATTTGAAGTAATCTCAATTCCATTGACATAGATTGGTAATTTCTCTATTTCAGATCCACCAGTGGGAGGATGTCTTCTGGGTGATCTGACCTTAGACTACACTGTCCTCTGTAGGATGTGGCACGTCGGTGCATTTAAATTCAGACTGGTATAGTACAACGTACATGTTACTAACTGCTGTAGATCGCACATTAATATTTAATATGCCAGTTCATTGGGTTTTTATAGCTAACAAGTTACATTCATATGGCTAGCACATTCTGCTAGCTAATTCATGACTATAATACAGCAATATAGCTAGCTGTCCTTTCAGAGAGAGAACTGATTTTGCACAACGTACTGTATCTGAATATGTTTTACTAAATAGGAGTTTTATTTATGGTGCAGTTTTCATTTATATTGTTGATAAGCCTTTGTTGAATTGGGTCTGCATGACCCTATGACTGAGGGACGGAAATGGTTTAATTGTGCTTTACTGTGCCTGGGGGCCCTGAACGTTATGATTGTCCTCTGAATCATGTTTATGACCGAGACACACACTAACAGACAAGCTGAAACATGCACACCATTATGTACTTTATTTTTAGTGAAGGCTACTCACTCTTTGTTCCCTTCTCCTCCTCTGGATGGGATGACTACATGTTCCAGGACAGGACCTGCAGCCATAGTTATCAATATGTATGTAGCCTTTGGTGTAAAGAGAAATGTGACCCTGACCTGTACACCAATGCACTGCAAGACAGCCGTAGTGGGTTTTATAGTGCACTGTACAGACTCCATGTTGCTTTTTAAAAACAATGCTAAATGTTTTAACCACCCTTATTATTTTGTTGGATGACTGTTGCACCTGACTGAAATGCAAGGCCAGTAATGGATTATTTTATGAGATATGTCTGACATTGTTATTGAATTCAGTGTTAATTTATTGAAACTCTCTCTGGGCAAATTAATTCTGCAAACCAGTATGTGGTCCAAATCATGATTCACTGAAGGAAAGGGACTGAATTATCATATTTTATCTGTTTTATTTGAAAAATCTTTTGAAATGATAATGTAATTTCATTGTATGAAATGTTATGAAAGCGTATAGAGATGTTCATTAGGAGAAAAAAGGACTCTCATTGCACAAGATTCGTAAGCGATCAAAAGGAAGGGAAGAGTTGCCAGGATAGGACAAATAAAGAAATCATTGATGCCTACCCAGAATGCACTGTTTCTGGTGAAGGTGTTTTTCCATTACATGTTTTCAAAAATTATTTATTCAAGTATGTGTTGATGACCAGAAATGTAAAAAAAAAATGTTTTTACATTCTTTAAATGTTTTTACTTAGTACATTTATCTTGCTTGAGATTATCAGGTACGCGTATACAATGAGTCGTGATGACAGAACTTGAAGCGGTGCTAAAGGTCTCATGGCATGCAGCACAGTGGCGCAGCAGATTACTTGTAAGAGTAGTAGTGGTAGTAAGAGTAGTAGTGGTGTATTTCTTAACTACATGTGTTTTATACTCTGCTAATGTGATAATTTCTGATGTATTTCTCATTGTTTTACTTTTTGTTTTAAAAATGTTATGGTTGGTTAGACTGATACTAATTATTTTAGTATGGCCAAATTTCTCAACATATACATTTTGGATGAGCGTCTCGCTTGTGCATATATTTTTTAACTTTTTTTTTAAGCCGTTCTCGTTTCATGCGCTTTTTAATCAGTACATTGCATTTCTGTGCCACCTCTCTAGCTAATGCCAGTAAACCACCTCCAATTAAAACTCTTGAAAAGCGTACTGTTTATTTCTAGTCCTATTTTCTGGTGATGTGGTTCATGTTACCGCTTTTCTGCTCTCGCTTGTCAAGGACATTTTATATTTAGTCCTCTTCATGGTTACTGAGGCAGAACAACCATTTCCTTTTGTCAGTTATTGGTTGAGTGCTCGACCTGTTATGAACTTTTAAAGTGTAATGTGACAAACTTGCTTGAAGACAGTTTTTTCTATGTATTCATGGTGAATTGTACTTGATCAGATCATCATTGCTGCTCATGCCAGGGCCTGCCCAGTACAGTGCCCCTGTGACTGAGGTGGTATGATAGCACCACTAGAGGGAGAAAGTAGCCTCTTGTCTGACTACATAACCTCTACCAGCCAGCCAGTCAAAGGAAATCAATAGCTGTCTGAGGCCATAAAGAAAGAAGAGAAAACAGAAACAAAGGGGATGAGAAGTAAATAGTTTAAAGTAGCTTGTTTTTAAGGGGTCAAAATGTACCACACGCCAGTACACTTGCACATTGCAAAAGATAAGTGAAGGAGATAACATGGCCGACGTGAGTCTAGATAAATGCACATAATTGAAAAAGTACACGTGGGAAGATCAGTGCAGAGATCTGCATAGTCAGTGCTCTTAATGTAGCTTCGTCTGAGTGGTATAGAGGAGAGGGGCCCCTGTCCGATACCCTTAGTAGCAGCATGCATTATAAAGGCAGGATGCAGACAGAAAGGGCTGGGAAGCACTCACATCAACCAGAAACTGGCCTGCCTGGACATCATCAGGTTTCAGAGTAACAATACCAATTTAAACTAAGTCCTCTAAAGCTAGCCACATGAGACATGAGGCCTCCTCTATTTTAGTGTTTAGAGTGAAACTAGGTGATAACATGAGTTATGGATTTTACTAGGCTGTGTGCATAATGCAGTTGTATGATACAGCAATCTTTGTTTATCTGAAATGTTCTATTATGACAATTTGTTTTAACATAAACGTTCAAGTCAGCATGTCGCAGTGAGTTTAGGTTATTATTGACTGTAGTCGTAAGTAAGTATATAGTCAGTGCTGTATGTGTGTGTTACATGTTCTTCAAGTGTGTTAGTATGCAGCATGTTAATGAAATGCTGTGTTGGCACATTCTGTTCTCCTGAGAGCCCATGCTCACACAGAACAGAAGCAGGTGCACGCTGGCATGTGCTAACTTGTGAACATGGTGTTCAGAGGCATGTAATGATGAACAGGCTACCATGTACTGTGTGCCGTGTTGTAATGTTTACATCCTAGATATTCTAAGTCTATTTCTCGACCAGAAACACGTGTCGGTGAATTTCCTTTGAGGATATTGACTATGTCTGATAAGATGGGTGTCTCCCTTTTTTTTTTTTTTTTTGCACAATACCTGTTTCCTCCTTTGTGTGATTTGACTGATATGAGAACAGCCTGTTACAACACTCAAGCTTGTGTGTGTGTCACTCTGTGTGTCTGCTCGCCGGTGTTTAGTGTGTATTCCTTGTCAAAGTTAGCACAACAACATCCAGAGGCTTGGCATTGTTTGACTGAGTGCGCCAGTTATTTTGTGCTGCGTTGCCCCAACTGGGCTGCTGGCCAAGGGGAAACAACAATGAGATAAATAACAAGGGAACTAGGTGGCGAGTACACTGCCCTGCCCCTTCCTGTCTCCACTGCAGTGCACCACCGCCTGTGTGAAAAAAAACTTCCTCTCTTTGTTGTGCCTGTTTCACCAAGCCAATACGTCCATCTCTGGCAGGCCGAACCTAATATAGGACCCCCAAACTCCCACCCTCTTTTCCTTGCCTTTCTCTGTTTTTCCTCTCCCTCTCTTTACTGTGTGTGGTAAAGATGTGTGTGGTAGTTCTTGTGTGTGTGGGGTACCTCTTAGTGTTTTTGCTATGTTTCTACTTCCCTGCTTCCCTCACAATACATTTAATTCACTACATTTCTACTGTCTGCTTTGGTGTGTGTGTGTGTGTGTTGAAAGTCATGTTAGTCAAGGCTGTGTAACTAATTGTGTAGGTGTGGGCCAGAGGGTTTACCTTTGCTGATCATTTTGAGAGAGAGAGCGAGAGAAGTGCGAGAAGAGCTGTAGGGAGTTGGGGTTATTGCATGATAGAATACAAAACAAGCGATATCAATCTTAGCATATCAACAAAGGCATAGCAGCGCAAGGCTACATTACATTGCCTAGTAACCGTGTAACCATAACACAACCACACAGGTCAGTGCACCACTAAGCAACTGCTCACCGAGGTAAACATCCTGGGGAAATGAAGTGTGTGTTATGATGAATTCCATAGGGTGAGAGCTGAAGGGCACACAATGTGAAGCACAATGCTGCCTAGCCAGTGCAGACCCCGGCACAATAGCGTGGCACATGTAGACAGCTCTGGCTGCACTGGGAGAGCTTGAACAGCAGCAGTGCAGACGGACAGGCAGCATGCCCACCGAGACAGTCTCAGAAGTCTGGTGTGAAGACAGGAGCGGCACACACAGACAAAGCCTATGAAAAAACGCCCACAATCAGTAGAGGGATACAATTGTGTCTGGGGGAAAAACACTGTACAGAACGGCAGCTCCTTCAACCTTCCTCTGTGTCTATTCCCTCTTCATCTGGTTTCTGTCTCCTTCGATTACGCCATGTTTCTGACTCTGTTACAATCTGACATAAAATTGTGTATCTTTATGCACTGGTGATTCTCCTGGCAGCCTCTTTGACAGGTCACACGTTTGGTCTCGTCTGTGTGGGGGCTTGTCTGCAACAGATTAGAGATCATGTCCTTGCAATAAAGAATGTGCCACCAATAATCTCTCTGTGAAGATAGTGTTTATGGATATGATTATATTACCTGATTCTTTAACTTTACCACTCATGCTAAAATGTGTCAATCAATATTCATTATGTATGTGCAGCAGGACATTTTTAGTCCTCTTTAGAACCAATAAAGATGTTTGTTTCATTACCATATTAGAGTAATATGGTAGTAACTAAAATGGCAGTAGACCTAAAGAAAATCAAAATATGACAGACTATGCTGTGGTACCTTTTGTGGCTGAAATCTCAGCATCCAGTGGTCCAGAACCAATGGAGAATCCTAACATGCCACCATTGTGTGGAGAGAATGCACCGTTGAAAGAAACGGCAGGAGGTGTGTGCAGGATGAGCGTGGAGTCGGGCATGGAGGGAGGGGACGCGGGAAAACTGGTGGAGGGATACGGGAAGGGGGAGACAACCGGTGCAATTTGGGAAGGATGGGAAGAAAGAAAGTAGGGTGACTTGAGAGATGACATCATTCCTCATTTGAATAAATCCCAGCCGGGGTAGTGATTGGTCGTGAGCTGGAGAAAGTCGAGTTACTTGGCTATTCATCCCTTTCAATTTCACCCCCGCGCGCAATGCCGTGGTAAAACCCTCTCCGCCTGTCCATCCGTCCCGGCCAGTAGTGAGTGTGTGCGTGGACTGCAAATCGCTTTTCCTTTCTTTGGAAGGAACGTGCATTAGTTCTGAAAACGGCGGTTGACAGAAGTTTCTTGGTAATCTGGCTGTTTCTCATCTTGTTCGGTTTCATTTTCCAATTTGTTACACTTTGTATTCTATTCTGAAAGGAGCCGGAGGATATTGTCAAATACTGGGCGTAGCTGGAGATCAATCTATAGCTAGCTACACTGCATTGGTAAGTCTAGAGACTGGTTGAGCGTTAGCATGCTAGCTAGCTGTGTAACTAAACGTACTCTTAAATCACAGAAAATATCAAATGCAAGTTACGATGTGATACTTTAACAAATGTTTTTCGTTTCCTAAAATACTAGATTTTTATATTGAGTTTGGTAGTTAGTCTGGGTATAATGGGTGAATAATCAGATAGTGGGTGAATGTCTTTGTCGACATTGCAAGTGCAATTCATGAATTCCTATTGGAAACGCAGGTTAGCGCTTTTCGTCATGAATCTTGTTCTGGAGGCAGATCTGCAGAGTGGTCACTAGCTGGCACAATCACAATCATAAAATCTGATTTTAAACCTAACCACACTGCTAACCCTAATGCCCAACCTTAAATTAAGACAAAAAATCACATTTTTAGTTTTCGTGATTGTTGAAAATAAAGCCAATATTGACTTTGCAGCTGGCTCATCTAGCGGAAAGCGCCCAGTTATGCCTCGAGGGCAAGATTCATGACAAACGTCAACTTGAATTGGAAACGGCGCCATACAAATAAGCCTTGTTGAAATGCTAGCTAACTAAATAGGCTACTTGCTAACTGAACTAGCCATGCGAGTCTGTTGGGTCGCACAAAAACGAGAATAGGAGCAAAGGAATCGTTGCATTTTCCTTCTGCCAGTGAGTGGCTCACGCGGCTCAGCCATAAAAGAGGATGTCTAGATTCTGAATTCGATCGCAATTGGGAGGGGGTGATGGGGCGGTGGCAGCCCTGTGTGGTGGCTGAAATTGATCACCAGCTATTTAGCTAACCGACGAATGAACTGGCTAAAATAACAGCCTTCCTTTTGTGAAGGGATCAGTGTGTAATCATTTGGATTATTTGCCTTTTCAAAAGCAATTCGACGAATTCACTTCATTATATCAAATTTTATTCTCTCAAGCTCTTCATCCTCCATGGCTGACGCCTATTGTTCTGTGCGACCAAGTGGTCTCTAGTGAGAACGGCTTCGTTCTTTGCCCCAGGCGAAATGTTGGGTAATTTAGGCTAAGTCTGTTAGTCTTTTGCATTAGTCAGCGAACATGGCATAGGCTACTTAAGTGCTATACTTTATTAGGTTGAGGTCTTTGAAGGCTCACCCAATTCTTAGGATTATTAGAACGTGAGTCATGACAAGTACTGTACTCTCAATGCAATAAAACACAATTTGTTCAAACTGTATCATATAGGCTAACATTGTGGCTTCAGACCATGAACTAAGAATTTTTTTTTTTGCTTGTGTTAATGTTATGCAACCAGACCACACTCCTCTCCTCTCTAAAAGAACAATGGTGAATAATGTTAGTCTCCAAAACCCTCAACGTGCAGGTACCATATACATTTACAACTAATCACTATAGATGGCCTACAGGCCTAACCTCTGCCCCTGATGTTCGGCTGACAATGAGTGATATAGGGTGGGGTAATGGGCATGGGTAGGTCAATATTATGCAGTGATCTGCCATGAGGTATTGATTCCACTCAGGAATAAATTGCATCCCGGGGCGATTAATGTGAGCACTTTTCGGGCATGGCCTTGTCTGGCTTAGAGAAGCTCCAACATGCTAGTCAACCCTCTGGTGCATTAATAAGCGATGGCTGACTCACAAAGCAGGCAAGTGAATGAGGCAGAGGGATAGAGACACGCTCAGACATGGGACTAATGCATTCATGGGAAGTTAAATGTAGATCCTGTTTTACCCAAGTGCTGCTGGCTTGTTACGTAAAAAAAAAAATGTATCTGTCATGTCTATGAATCTAATGATAAGACAGATTTTGTGTTCAATATCCTTTATCTTGTTTTAGCAAAAGTGTTATTTTTGTACTTTCAACCAATGTGCCAGAATTGTGACATTTGGTACCAAATTCCCCTTGCCCACCTCACTTTCACAATAGACTGAAAATGGATTCCTCCTCCGCTCATGTCTCCGCAGGCATTTTGGTTATTACATTGTCTGTCACACCTATTTGAAGTATCCTATAATGCCATGCACATGTTTTAGTAAGCCTGCCAAAACAGTCGGTCAAAGGAGGGCTTAGAGGTCTATGATCAGAAGAGATGCAATTCCACGCGGAATTCATACCATAGCGTTCTGGGGTGATTTTATGACCGACAGTTCTCTTTGCTCTGCCCTTCCTCTGACCTATGCCATGGGCTGTCGGGGAGATGCCTACAGTAATTTGTGCCTTGGCTTTCCCTCAGGCGTAGTAGGCTAAATAGGTTGATTCAGTGATGTCCCCAAACTGTAAATATTCAAATTGGTGTGTCCTCTGCCTGCCCTGGACTGGTCCCCTACTCACCAGATCCCTCTCAGGCTGAACCAAGGGCCTGGGTTCCGTTCTGGAAGCACGCTTCCGACTGCACCTACTGTCTTGCTTCGGTACTGCAGTTTAACTGATGTCTGTCCCCGAAAGACAATTCCCATAGACGGACCCATATAGAAGTCAGATTAAACCAGATGCAACTCGGATATAGACGGTCCGTGAATCGGCCATCTTGGACGCTGTCTCTAGTGCTTTTATTGCTGAACTGTATGACCTTTTGGCACTTTCTGTCACCATCGCTTATGAGTCAAGTCAGAGCTGGCAACTGGCCTGCAGTCGTGAGATTATTTTAACCACAGAGTTGGGACTTTTGTAGTGGTTTCTGCAGTGCCACTCCATTGTTTGCCATGGTCGTCACTACTGTAATGTGTACTTTCCAGATAAAGGCCTGATAATTCTGCTACGGACATTGGTCCAGCCAAGATAGCTGCCTCAGTGGTATCACAGTTGTCAGTCCTGACAGTTGCTGCACAGTTGAGGGTATATATGCCAGCAGCTGCAGTAATTAATGTTCTGTGTTGAGGCTCTGAACTCTTCCAGTGGGAGGCTGGATAATGGACATGGTTCAGAGCCCTGTTGCTATGCCTCCCTCACCACTTTCAGAATTTAGC
Source organism: Hucho hucho (assembly GCA_003317085.1). Classification (NCBI taxonomy): domain Eukaryota; kingdom Metazoa; phylum Chordata; class Actinopteri; order Salmoniformes; family Salmonidae; genus Hucho; species Hucho hucho. Next base: position 316,956 of record QNTS01000319.1, read on the forward strand.
CTGGATTGCTGTGGTCGCTGGCATAACATCTACTCAACATGGAAATTATCTTTAATACTGTCAGAAACTAAAGGATTGCTGGTTTCTAGTAGGGATGCACGGTATATAGGTAAACCTATCAGAATCGGCCGATATTAGCTAAAAATGCCAACATCGGTATTGGCCCGATGTCTAGTTTAACGCCGATGTGCAAAACCGATGTCAAAGCTGACAAGCATACCTATATAACGTAGGTACATGACGAAATGACGCCACATACAATTTTGTGCAACACAGCATTCCTAACCTAGCCCACAATATATGCTGTGTGGATCGAGCAGTCATTTGAAAGAGTAAACTCAAAGGTGAAATCATTAACACCAGGATAATGGAATTCGTTGCCCTTGACAATCAACCGTTCTCTGTCGTGGGTGATGTTGGCTTTCACCGACTGGTTGAGCACCGGTACACACTACCGAGTGTCCTATTTTTCAGATGTTGCCCTATCAGAGTTACACTAATAGCATCACTGCTATTAGCTTCACGACATACTACAGAACGCCATTTGGGTCTTTGCGTGTCAAAGATGCATGTTAAAAAAAAAAAAAACGCAGTTCTTTTAAAGAATGTTGTGTGTTCTGAATTTGCACGTGCAAGCCAAGCGCCACCACTACTATCCGTAGCACTGTCAAAGCTGTACAAAAAAGCTTTTAACATGGTACCAAGCTAGCACTAATACAACCAGCCTGAAAACAATGACCAGTAGAAACTGCAGTCATTTTAATTTTTCTTAGCTATGATTTAGGAATCCTTGTTAGTAAGTATTGTTGTTCGCCTATTGAAATTGAACTTCAGTTGTTTGAAAATAAATAGCTAGCCAGCAACTTAACGTTAGCTTTGGGCAACAGGGTTATAAACAGCCAGCAAGCTTCATCTGGCTAGTGAGGCTAGACCAGACCGGGTTATGTGCTGTGAAGCTAGCCACAATAAGGATCAGGCACATTAGTGGAATTTGCGGTTTGCCTTCAAAATAAAAGTACCTCTTTTGAAAGTGATTCACAAGGTTACAATTGGTGGAATCATGCCATATTTAGACTACATATTGTTAAGCAAGCTTGTAATGTGAATCAATGAAATGGGTTATCAGTCTACTCGGTGACACCCACAGAACACAACTGAAGAGTTTACGCAAATATTAGCATTGTATTTCTTATCGTGGGACTGACTGGGGAGGTGATTTCTCAGTCAGCCTATTGTGTGTATTGACATTCATATTGCACTGTACAGCTTTACCTAAGGATTATGGATAAATGAAATGGGGTATCAGTCTACTCAACACCCAAGATATTTTTTCCCACCGTCATCCTCAGAGTTATCAGACTCAAACATCCACGTAGTATAGTTTTTCCTCTGAAGTAGTGTTCAATACACGTAGGTTGACAATGAATGATGCTCAATTCAGTTGTTTTACAGTCCCACAATAAGAGCTACGATGCTAATATTCTCTGGGTGTCACTGGGTAGACTGATACCCCATGTCATTGATCCACAATCCATAGGTAAGGCTGTACAGTGAAATAAGTATGCCCCCAATGCTAAATTCTAAAGTCTAATACATCCAGTGTGATTTCAACAGATTTGTCAAATTAACAAATGATTGTCTTTTGTTGAATTTATATAACATTCCAACCTCATTTAGCATGATCTATTCAATTATGGCATAATTCTACTATTTGTGTTCATTTGCATCACTGTCAATGACTTACTAATCCTTGTGGCTAGCTTCACATAGATTGGTCCGACCCCCATTAATCAAATAAGAACTGTCTTATATATTAAAGTTATTTTAGATGTTGACACCTATCTATATAGTTATCTAGCTAACTATAGCTACTGAAACAGATTGTTGTTTTGCTGTTTTTGGGGAAGAACATTGTTTGCATCCATGAGTTAGCTAGCTTTTTTCATGACCAGCACTGTAGGTGTGAGACAACTTTACCAGCATCATAGCATACGTGTCGATGAATCGTTGTGACATGAAATACGAGTGATTGTGTAATAACTACGTAAAAAATTTATGAACGTGTTAAAATTATTATGTGACGTGCAGTCATATTCAGGTCCTGATTGGTCAACAAGCTTATTTGACATGTCAAATAGTGTTATTTCACGTATATCTTTTTTGACACGCAAAGACCCAAATGGCGTTCCGTAGAAATCCTGGTTGAGAATGAAACGACTGAACAACGAAACAGCATAGCAAGTAAGTGAAAGAAATAGGTTTTGATTATGTTTTACTAGTAATGAGGACTTACGTAAATGCTAACAAAATAACTTTTTGGTGTTTGTGTGTAACCTTTTTATTTAACTAGGAAAGTCCGTTAAGAACAGCTTTTTATTTACATGGCTGTAAACCTGGACAATGCTGGGCCAATTGTGCACCACCCAATGGGACTCCCAATCACAGCTGGATGTGGTACAGCCTGGATTTGAACCAGGGACTGTAGTGATGCCTCTTGTACTGAGATGCAGTGCCTTAGACTGCTGCGTCTGTGTGTGTGTGTTAACTATTTAACTGTACTAGAATGCTTAAAAGGCCGCACATTTTTTTTATATCGGTATCGTTTTCTTTGGCAAGGAAAATATTGGATATCTGTATCGGTCAGAAATGTCATCGGTGCATCACGATTTTCTAGTGATTGAGTATCATTCTGCCACCTGTAGATGATAGTGTATTTGGAAAGTATTCAGACACCTTAACGTTTTCCACTTTTTGTTTTACATTACAGCCTTATTTCTAAAAACCCCCCAGGTTTTTAGAAATGTTTGCTAATTTATAAAATATCACATTTACATAAGTATTCAGACCCTTTACTCAGTACTTTTGAAGCACCTTTGGCAGTGATTACAGCCTCGTCTTTGGTTTGACGCTACAAGCTTGGCACACCTGTATCTGGAAAGTTTCTCCCATTTCTTCTCTGCAGATCCTCTCAAGCTCTTTCAGGTTGGATGGGGAGCGTCGCTGCACAGCTATTTTCAGGTATCTCCAGAAATGTTCGATCGGGTTCAAGGCTGTGTGCTTAGGGTCGTTGTCCTGTTGGAAGGTGAACCTTCACCCCAGTCTGAGGTCCTGAGCGCTCTGTAGCATGTTTTCATCAAGGAACTGTCCGTTCATCTTTCCCTCGATCCTGACTAGTCTCCCAGTCCCTGCCGCTGAAAAACATCCCCACAGCATGCTGCTGCCACCATGCTTCACCATAGGGATGGTCCCAGGTTTCATCCAGATGTGACGCTTGGCATTAAGGCCAAAGAGTTCAATCTTGGTTTTACTCCAAGTGGGCTGTCGTGCCTTTTACTGAGGAGTGGCTTCCGTCTGGCCACTCTACCATAGAGGCCTGATTGGTGGAGTGCTGCAGAGTTGTCTTTCTGGAAGGTTCTCCCATCTCCACAGAGGAGCTCTGTCAGGGTGACCATTGGGTTCTTCCCGACCAAGGCCCTTCTCCCCGATTGCTCAGTTTGATGGTTTCAAACTTCTTCTATTTAAGAATGATTGAGGCCACTATTCTTGGACCTTCAATGCTTCAGAAATTTTTTTGGTACCCTTCCGCAGATCTGCGCTTCAACACAATCCTGTCTCAGGGCTCTACGGACAATTCCTCCGACCTCTGCTTGGTTTTTACCCTGACCTTATATAGACAGGTGTGCCTTTCAAAATCATGTCCAATCAATTACATTTACCACAGGTGGACTCCAATCAAGTTGTAGAAACAGCTCAAGGATGATCAATGGAAACAGGATGCACCTGAGCTCAATTTCGAGTCTCATAGCAGAGGGTCTAAATACTTATGTAAATAAGGTATTTCTGTTTTTTATTTGTAATTTCCCAACATTTCTAAACCTGTTTTCACTTTGTCATTATGGGGTGTTGTGTGTAGATTGATTAAATTGCCCCCCCTCAATTTTAGATTAAGGCTGTAACGTAACAGAATGTGGAAGAAGTAAAGGGGTCTGAATACTTTCCGAATGCACTGGAAGTATTGCCATGGCTTCCACCTGTTTACTGTCAATTGTGTTGCATTTTTTCTGCCCGATTCATTTAGCACTATGTCAGTGCTGTGGCAGCCTGTCTACACCATGGGCCAGTGTGGCATGACATGGATGTCTAAAGTTCCCGATGACAGAATTATGGCTACATTTATGAGAGTTGACAGGGGGAGATTTGTCAGATGTTTTGAGTCATTTGAAATGCTATTGTCCTGTAATTTCTATTTAAGAAGCCTTTTGACCTGAGCCCCAAATACCATGTAAATTTCTGGGTAAAGGCTAGGTACAGTTTTATGTGGTGTTAGCCCAGCTGTTATTTTGTTGAAAAGCCCTGGTTAGCCCTGGTGGTGTGGACAACCTGCGAGGGATCAGATTCCATCTGGAACGTGCCTGCTCTGCTTCAAACAGGAGGACATAATCCTCTTATGGCCAGAGTCAGTTCCAGTAGTGAGTGGCTGCTAGAGAGCTGGAGCCTCAAGGGTATATTTTGCTGTCCCGTCCAGATGCCTGCCTTGTTCCTCTCCGTCTTATCTGGTGTCATAGAGCCAGCTGGTGGGTTGGATCGATCTGGCTTAATGTCATTTACCCCTGAGTGGAGTCTCTGTGGGCACACTGCCCATTATGGTGAAGGACCTGCTCTTCAAGTTACACATTACCCTCTCCTTCAGTCCCTCCACACCAGCCTCACTGGTGGGTAACCCCCAGGCAAGGGACTCCATCAGTGGAACAGGTCCCTGTCGGCCTCTCTAATGCACTGACGCTTCTCACCATCTAAGTAGCCCACATCCTCACTTTCTCCCCCACGGTCAATATTAGCATGGTCAAGATCACACCCACCCTGCTGTTCCTCTCAGCGGTCTACTGTAGCTAGACGGTGCACTGTTGGGACCTTGTTTGTTGTCGGCTCCGTCTCTCCATTGTTGTGATGGAGCCAGGTCTTTTTGTTTGGTTTCTGGGACACACTATGCCTCTGTCCTGGTACTCTCTATCTCTGTGGGTAGTCTCTGGGCCGGCGCTGGAGGGCAGTCGGCCTGATTGTACAGGATTAGCGAATCTCTTTGTCCAGGGTTAACAAGCTCTGTCATGTGTTAATCTCCTTGTCCCCGGGGGGCCGAGTCTCCTGAGGCTGGGAGATGGGTGACGCACACTGGTAAAGGGGGGGATAGTGTGTGTGTGTGTGTGTGTGTGTGTGTTTGGGACCAGCATATTCACTGGAAGCGTCCGGAAGCGAAGGCATGTGATGTAGATGGTACCCTTCTCTCACTTGAAGTCTCTACCAGTCGTGCCATGGCGGTACAGACTCTAAACCTGCTTTTGGCTCCTACTAAACCTCTTACTAAACCACAAGGATTACAGTCTGTCACATCACATGGTTCTGTGATTCAGGTGTCTGTCACACAAGATGTTGCCTTGACTGATACAGGCAGCAGACCAGTGAACAAGAGAAGTGTATTCCTGAACTGAGTTTACTTGGTCCATTGTCTGTTACCAAGACCATTGAGTTGTCAATGGAAATCATAAGGTTGAAACCATTGCATTGTAGGCTATAGCCCAGGAGATAGGATTCAAATAAATCAGCTGCTTTCTACTCTGTCTGGGGAGTTAGTGTCCATAGCCTCATTTGTCGGGCATGTCCTGACGTCACCGTCCGAGAAGGGTCTCACAATCCCTTCTCGTCTCCCTCCTACACCGTGTCCAGGGAAGGAATTCCGTGGAGAGGAGTCAACTTTGTTTGGAGCGGTTTATTTGTGTGGGGCGCAGGGGTGGCTTCCTGACCTTTGGCCGGGCCTGTTTGGGAATGTGCGAGCAGCGATTAGTATCAGGGTGATTAAGGCAGCACATAGATTCAGCTGGGATGGTGTCATGCGTCTTTTGTACCACCCTGGCTCCCCTTTCTTATCTGGGCAGCACACAGCAACAATCAGTTCCTCAGTCTCTTGGGTTCTGTTTTAGATAGCTGCCCCAAGGCTACAGAAGTGTATAACTTTTTCTATTAAAGCAGAGAGAGGGACGGTACCATGCAGGGAAAGCTTCCTGCTATTTGAGTGGAGAGATGGACTGGTGTGTACGGTAGTCGCCGAAAGGGACTATGATGGTGGGTATGGTGTTATGTAATGCTTTTATGATGATGCTCATGAGGTCTCTTGAAGCCTCGGATAGCATGTGTTTTGGGATGTGATCTATTGTAAGTTCCTGAATGACATTTAATCACACTTGCAGATTTGTCATTTTCCACAATGTATTAATTGTACTTTGAAATGAATTATGATATTAGTAATGCACAGCAGCTGTTCAGGGTTTAGTGCCAAGATTTCCCTCTGAGATGATATATGATAGAGCGTATTAATGGGGGAGGATTTTAGCTTTGAGGCGGTGCTGTTAGTTTCTGTTTTGGGCCCTCTAGCACTCCTCTGTTTCCCTTCTCTTCTTTTGTATCAGAACCATCTGCACCAACCCCAAATGAAGTTGTTGCCATGGGTCTAACCTTTTTATTCTTTCTGTAGTCTTGTCTGTGTAAGACTGGTAGTACAACGCATTCTGGTTTCAGCTGCTACGGTCTCAATTCCCCAGACTTGCTTGTGGACTCAATGCTGCAACAGTGTTTCATGTGTTCTGATCCTCAACACACCATGTCTGGTGTGTATGCTTGTACCCCTCAGAGGAATAGTGGAATTCTGCAGGGTTTCTGTTTTAGAGTTTACCTCTGGCCCTATGCCAGCGCATGGTGCCTCAAACATTAATGTTCACTTAACATATTGGAATGTTCATTTCAAATCATTTAACTGAAATTAACAGAAAGCTTGTGGAACTTACCTCAGCAGTGTTGAATAAGAGCAGTGGTTTCTAGATGAAGACGCCACACAGTCTCAACATTAAACTGAGCGATGTTCTGTCAACACAGGCACCAGGGCGTCTTAACACTGGCCGAGGAGGAAAGACATCGGATCCCAGTGTTTGCAGCATGTGGTGATGAATGTGTGTTGATGGGTTCAGAGGCCGTTAAACTGGCCTCTTCAAACCAGACTCCCGACCGTTAACTCTTGAATCCTCTCTCTGGTGCCAGGGTTATCAATTCTATCGTTAGGCATTAAGGGAAGGTTACGGAAGCGTTAGGAAAAGCACACTAAACTGATCTCCTGTTCGCTTGCCCCGGCTTCCTTCCGCTACAATCCTCCCATTGATGGCTATTTACAGCTGACCCTGGGGGACATGCAGGCACAGAGAATGTATGTTCACACAGCAGTGTACTAGGAAAGCAGTGGCGGTTGCCATTGCTAGCTATTCATAAGTGCTGTTGACCGCTGTGATTTTTCAGTAGCCAGGCTCTTGTTCCTGGCAAAGGGAGGCCCTGATTAGACATGCACACACAGGCCACCAGCAGAGCTGACATTAAGTTAGCATTTAGCCCACCCACTCCTGCTGGGGACATGAATTTGGAATTGAACATGTATCATTTACGCCAACAGGTTTTTGTCTATCGTTTTATCAAACAAATTGACCTAATGCCCCAAAACACAGCCATACACATGCAAAGGCTTGTATAGGTGTACACACTGAGACTGCACAGTTTTTTAAAAAGGAGGTCGAAGTGGCGATTACTGTTAGAATATACTCATGAACTGATTATCGGCCGTGATTGGGAGTCCCATAGGGCGGTGCACAATTGGCCCAGCGTCGTCCGGGTTTGGCCGGTGTAGGCTGTCATTGTAAATAAGAATTTGTCCTCAACTGACTTGCCTAGTTAAATAAAAAATCGGAGGACTCCTCTCACGCTTGTGTGTCTTGTCAATCAGAAAGGCTGGGATCTCCCAGTGCTGTTGGAGGCCTGCCAGATATCAGTATAGGCCTGTAAGTGTCTGTGAGACACGGAGGCAGGTTAGTTTACATTGAATATGGGTCTTGGAGGATGATCATGCTTTGCCCAACTGGTGTTCTATCGTCAGCTGCTGAAGTGCATTAAAGTCTTGTCTATGATTGATTAACAATAATGAGATAAAGGTGTGTCTGTGTGTGCGCCTTCATCGTATTGTTTGGTTTCTCCTTGACATGACAGTGAACCCCTGCCCTTGGTGTGTGTATGTGGAGTATTTTGTGTGTGTTCTTTGTGCCCTGTATCTGTGTTGCTCATCGGTGAGGCTTGTAGAGAATGTTATGTGGGATGCAGTTTGATAAGATGGAGCCGCTGTTTGGGAAGATATCGAAACCATCACTGTCCAAGGGACATTTTTAAAAAACTAGAACTTATTTATCTTTCTGAACCTAAGCTAAGGATGTATAAATAAAAACATGCAACTCTACATGACAGTAACAACAAATACAGTTGAAGTCGAAGTTTACATACACCTTAGCCAAATACATTTAAACTCAGTTTTTCACAATTCCTGACATTTAATCCTAGTAAAAATTCCCTGTCTTAGGTAAGTTAGGATCACCACTTTATTTTAAGAATGTGAAATGTCAGAATAATAGTAGAGAATGATTTATTTAAGCTTTTATTTCTTTCATCACATTCCCAGTGGGTCAGAAGTTTACATACACGCAATTAGTATTTGGTAGCATTGCCTTTAAATTGTTTACCTTGGGTCAAACGTTTCGGGTAGCCTTCCACAAGCTTCCCACAATAAGTTGGGTGAATTTTGGCCCATTCCTCCTGACAGAGCTGGTGTAACTGAGTCAGGTTTGTAGGCCTCCTTGCTCGCACACGCTTTTTCAGTTCTGCCCACACATTTTCTATAGGATTGAGGTCAGGGCTTTGTGATGGCCAGTCTAATACCTTGACTTTGTTGTCCTTAAGCCATTTTGCTACAACTTTGGAAGTATGCTTGGGGTCATTGTCCATTTGGAAGACCCATTTGCGACCAAGCTTTAACTTCCTGACTGATGTCTTGAGATGTTGCTTCAGTATATCCACAAAATAGATGGCATCATGAAGAGGAAAATTATGTGAAGTGCACCAGTCCCTCCTGCAGCAAAGCACAAAATGATGCTGCCACCCCCATGCTTCACGGTTGGGATGGTGTTCTTTGGCTTGCAAGCCTCTCCCTTTTTCCTCCAAACATAAGGATGGTCATTATGGCCAAACAATTCTGTTTTTGTTTCATCAGACCAGAGGACATTTCTCCAAAAAGTACGATCTTTGTCCCCATGTGCCGTTGCAAACCGTAGTCTGGCTTTTTTATGGCGGTTTTGGAGCAGTGGCTTCTTCCTTGCTGAGTGTCCTTTCAGGTTATGTCGATATAGGACTTGTTTTACTGTGGATATAGCTACTTTTGTACCGGTTTCCTCCAGCATCTTCAAGGTCCTTTGCTGCTGTTCTGGGATTGATTTGCACTTTTCGCACCAAAGTATGTTCATCTCTAGGAGACAGAATACATCTCCTTCCTGAGCGGTATGACGGCTGCGTGGTCCCATGGTGTTTATACTTGCGTACTATTGTTTGTACAGATGAACGTGGTACCTTCATTTTTTTTCCGAGGTCTTTGCTGATTTATTTTGATTTTCCCATGATGTCAAGCAAAGAGGCACTGAGTTTGAAGGTAGGCCTTGAAATACATCCACAGGTACACCTCCAATTGACTCAGGCTATCATTTATCAGAAGCTTCTAAAGCCAAGACATCATTATCTGGAATTTTCCAAGCTGTTTAAAGGCACAGTCAACTTAGTGCATGTAAACTTCTGACCCACTGGAATTGTGATACAGTGAAATAATCTGTCTGTAAACGATTATTGGAAAAATTACTTGTGTCATGCACAAAGTAGATATCCTAACCGACTTGCCAAACTATAGTTTAACGATAAATTTGTGGAGTGGTTGAAAAAACGAGTTTTAATGACTCCAACCTAAGTGTATGTGAACTTCCAACTTCAACTGTATGTCTGTACTCTTCTTTATTGCTTCCCTAAATAACAATGAGTCCTCCAGACAACATGGACAGGAAGTTGTTCCTCTCCTCTTGGGGGATGGTGAGCGTCCTTGGGGTTGTGATGCAGCTGGCTGATCCTCCAGGGCAGGCCAGACTCACTGCCTTGTCATCTTCTATCTAGGCTACAATCCTCTAGCCGTTTAGCAGCCGACAGCTTCTGATATCCCACTCCAATGAACAAAGTATATCTAACACACTACCGTCTGTGGAGAATCAGCTTGAGATGTTTTACGAACAGGGAATCCTAACGCCATCCATCTCTAATCAAGCATATGACTGCAAAGAATCCAAAAATATTTCACCAAAGACAACTACAACATTGCAGGGTTGTCCAAGGTCAGTCAAAATATTGCCAGTGCCAACACGTATCATTGGGCGTGGATGTATGTTCCTTACTACATAGGGTGATGTAGACTGGGCGAGGGCCTTAGACTAGGGCTGTGTAATCTCCCAACTGGAGGACTGGAGGGAAAAGAGCAGAGCAGTGTTCCTCTGGCTGAGGGCTGGAGATTTATCACCACAACAGAGCAGAGCTGGGAAAAGCACAGTCAAGCTGTCTGGCTGTTCAGCAACTGCAGGAATAGAACCGTTCAGAACACAGGAAGGGGAGGTAGAGGGAGCAAGGCACCGATTGGATTTGACTTTATTTTTTCTAGTTGAGTTGTCAGGGCTATCGACGTGTGAGAGTCCCTCGTGTCAATCTGGAGTTAGATTTTGTGGTTGGTTTTCTTTTTGAAGGGTTGCAGTCAGGGCAGGGGTCTGATGTTAGTGTAGAGCTTTGTTATAGGCAGAGCAGCATGGTGTGAGGACTTGGTGTTCTTGAGCAGAGCGTCTCTTTTTGACTGAGCTTAACATATAAATGTGTGACACACGGATGCTATTGCTTTCACTTGTATCCAACACACACACCTCACTCCAAATATGACTGGTGTCACTCAATGAAGCTGATTGCCCTGTGTGCTGTGGCAGGGCTCTCTCATCCCCCTCTCACTGCCACTGTGTGTGTTGCTTGCAGTATGGATTTTCTCCCCAGGGGGTTTCCCTCTCTCCTTCACCCTCTCTCTCTTCCCCTCTGGCCTTGCTCAGCTGCTCAGGCCATCTGTGCGAATGCAAACAGAGAACAGAGGGGTAGAAAGAGTGCAAGGGTGGGGGAAGTTGAGGAAAAGGCTTGGAGAAAATGGGAGGTTTGGCAGGGGAACGAAGGAAGGCACAGTAACGCATTTTGTTCTTAGAGGATGAGTAAGGGACGAGAGCAGAGAGGAAAGGGGGGCTGTGTGGGGAGTGGTTCCAGGAAGCTGACAGTATAAAGATGGACTCTCTCCTCTAGAAAGGAGGAGCAGCAGCAGCATCTGGGTGTGGGGGAGAGGGGCTGAGCGGAAGTGGAGAGGCCTTCTAGAGGCCGAGCAGCGCACTGTCGTTCCAAGCTTTGCAGACTGTATCCCCTTCTGTTCCCATGCTCCTCAGGCCAAGCCACTTCCTCCACCTCAGTGTTGCTTCACCGTGGAGCCAAGTATCCTGTCCTGTCAAACAACTGACTCTTTACGTTTCCCTGTTATTAGGCCTCTGCTCCACACTTCATGCCTTACCTCTCCACCCTGACAGCAAAGCATCTAAAGCATCTGTGCTTATGGTACTTCTCCAGCGCGACTGCCTGGTAGTCAGTGCTTATGGCATTGTTTACATGCTTGACATGCATGTCTTTTCCCCTCAGCATGACCTTTACATCTCCATTGTAAGTGGTTTGACGTGTGGTTCCTTAGCTTTGTTGTAGAGCATGTTGTAGAGAGCGCCTTCTGACTTGTTAGGAGTGGAAGGGATTTTTCCCCTTGCTTCAGTTGAAGGAAGGCTTGTCTTCCACACTAGTGGGTCTGATGCCTCTTCTGTATGTAGACTTGGCATATAATGCACTCAAGTGCGTTCTTTGGCTTGTTAATGTTTAAAAACTAGATTTGCCTGCTCTCTCTGTTTTGCCTCGAGTTTGTACTTGGATTAGAATGTGTCTACATCGTTTTTTTTAATGGTTGTCCTCTCTCTTACACCCACATGTATCGTGTATGTGAGAGTCCCCTCCAGGGTTGTTTAGCAATGAAGCTCTCTGCAGAATGGCACATCCTGTTCTCTCTGCTCCTAATCTGTTAGGATCATTGACCTTAAACGCATTTGTTCTACTTTCAAAACAATATTTCTGCATTCGCCATATGTAGTTTGTCTGTATATCTGTCTGTAGGAAAGCCTATCTGATCCCTTTGTGGCTTGTCTGCTGATATGAAGGCTGTGTCATGCATGTCCAGTCTTGTCACAGCCTGACAATACTTTTCTCTTTGCCAGATCAGACTCCACCATCGACTGAGTGCAGTCACCATCTTCAGTCTCAAGCTCTCCAGCCCTCCTCTGCAGAGACGGACAGCTAGGACTGAGGGGAGATGAAACCGGATGGGGTTGCCACGGCAGCGATGGAGCCAATGGAAGCACTGGACGCCGATCCGGTAAACGAGCCAGTTGCGATGGGAGAGGAGCCAAACCAGGCTGCGCCGGCACCTCAGACGGAGGGAGTTGGCCAGACAGGGCAGGGTGAGCCTCATCCAGAGCCAGCCCAGGTGGCCCCAACCAAGACGGGGAACAGCAAGGCTGCAACAGACCCGAAAGCCAAGACCAAGGCCCCCGCTGCTAAGACAAAGCCTGGGACCACCGCCACAATTAAGACCACGACCGGACCAGGGTCTCGACCCAACACCGCCCAGAGCCGACTGACTAATGGGGTTTCCAAGCCACATGCCAACGGAGTGGCCAAGAAGACCACTCCTGGGGCCCCAGAGAAAACCATGCCCAAGAGGCCCGTAGGCCTTGCCCCTACCACTAAGACCACCACCAAGGTGGGTGAGAAGAAGCCAGCGGGCATCACCCGCCCTACCACGGCTCCTGCTGCCACCAACGGGGTGAAGGCCACCACAGGAACAGCAGCAAAGAAGACACCTGCGGTGCCAACTAATGGTGTCAAAGCCACCACCACCGCTGCTAAGAAGCCCACAGGTAGGCTAACATTTAGGACCAGTAGTTTTCAGTCACTGAAAGCTATGTGAAGCCTTGCATTTGTCATCAGTTGCCAATTGTCTTCTGTACACAGCAAATGTAAATTTTCCCTGAGGCAAAGTATGACAGTGTACTGTTTTGTAAGGTTGGTTTTGTAAGGTTGGCATACAGCACATCCAGATGGATTCAGTTGAAGATGTATGACACGCTGGAATGACTGCAACAAATATAGAAATACATTGGCCTGGTTCCTCAGGAAATAAATGTTATGATATAAATCATTGGCTGCGTCTTTCAAATGAAATAATCTTGCTCATGTTGTATATCGATCTCTTTGTCCTTCCCTCTCTTCCTCACCTTCCCATATCTCATCTCCCCAGCTCCCCGGCCTGTCTCTGCAGCTACCACCAAGCCCAGCACTGCCGCCGCTCCCAAGCCTGATAGGCCTCCTGTTTCCAAGACAACCAGGTAGGCCAACCATTGGTGTAGAGCTCGTAGCCCCTCCCCTGGTGAGAGACTGAGTGTGTAGATAACATAGTAGGCAGTTGTATGTAATTGTTCCTCACTTCAGGCTTCCTACAGGCAAAAGCTGATTGTCTGTCTACCTAGCTGGGCAGCCTTTTGTTTGATGCCGACTTCAATTCACTGCAATACATGTGCAGCTACAATAGCAGCAATACCATTAGCATAAATTCATAAACCATCGCGGTTCACACAAAACACATTTCACAGCGAAAACAAATCCCTTACCTTTTGAAGAACTTCTGCTGAGGGCTTCCCAAGTGTCCAATGAAGACAATCCATGGTTCTTTTGTTAGAAAAAGTAATTTATTATATCCATAAATCTCCGTTTGGTTGGTGCGTTATGATGAGAAAATACAGCATCCACTCGCCCATTGAACCGTGAAGAGAACTCGTTCAACCTATACCTATACACTTGTCCAAGAACAATCAAACATCATTGATAATGTATCCTTAGGAACACTTTTATGTATATTTAGTATAATATTTCAACCGGATTATAAACTGGGCGATAGGAAAGGAAAAAACCACAGCGCGCGCAAGGCTGTGAACGCGCATCCTCTTCTGTTTACTTCTGGTGACCACTTCCCAATTCTTATTCTATTACCATCCAGAGCAACTAAATGTAATCAAAACACTGTCTAGAGACTGTTGACATCCAGTGGAAGCAATAGGTACTGAAATCTTACTCCCTTATATGGTCATTTTCAATAGGGAGGGGTTCAAAATGAGGCAATGTGTCAAATACACTTTTTCCAGGACACAAATTCCTCGGGTTTTCGCCTGCCATATCCGTTCTGTTATACTCACAGACAATATTTTAACACTTAAACTTCAGTGTTTCCTATCCAATAGTACTAATTATGTGCATATCCTATTTTCTGGGCCTGAGTGGGAGGCATTTTACTTTGGGAACACCAGACTCTCCAAAACCGTCCCCTCGGGAGCTGCTCCCTAAGAAGTTAAGAAGTCCTCAGAAGTAGGCCAGCAGTCACTCTGAGCCAGGTCTTGCATTGCTGTTTTGCAAATCACATCCAGAGATTAGTCTGCACCCCTCAGAATGAATAATAACCAACTCCAGGAGACCGATGAGGCTGTTTTGGACTGTTTTGCAGTGAGTAGATTCAGGTCAGATTACGCCCAGACAGTACCTGAGTCACGCTGTGTGGCGTTCCAGCAGAGACGAGCGTAACCCCAGGGAGGAACTCCAGAGAGTCATGGGCTGCTGCGAGGTGGCTCAACAAGCCTTTTGTCTGTGAAGTGGGGAGGATGATCAGGGATGTCCTAAGGTGTTTGGCTGTTCTTTGAATAGGCCCTCACTCCCCCCGCCCAACCCCTTTCCCCCTCTGTGTTGTTTGTGTTCCAAGGGAACTGTGGTCTCCTACTTTCATAGTTCCTTACTTTTCATAGCTCCCCCTCCAACAATCTAACAGGATCTAGTGAGGACATACTAGTCAACAGATAGCGATTTAGCATTTTTTTGCGAGTGCGACGATCTCTGAAGTTAAACTATGAGGTAAGCGAGAGCTTTAATCCATGCATTACGGAACAAAACAGTTAATGTTGTGCAACATACGGCTGAGGGAGATAGCGTGGTGGCTGATGGGTGCAGTGAGCGTTGTGCAGCCAGCCAGCCTGCATTGGGGGGGGGAATATACTGACAGGCTCATAAATCTCTGCTGTAATTACATTTAGCCCTTTCCCTTCCTGCTCCCTCTTTAATGCATGTCTGTATCAGATGAGTACAGAGTGGATACGTTCTGGCATATCAGACACAGCCTGGCTCTCTGCTCACTGAGACCACTGACTCACTGACTCACTGACTCACTGACTCATTGACTCACTGACTCACTGACTCACTGACTCACTGACTCACTCACTCACTCACTCACTCACTCACTCACTCACTCACTCATTTTATTCAAGTTCACTCAGGAGATTTTCTTTCTTATCAGACAGAAAAGATTGGAAAGCACATCTAGTTATTTTTTTTTACGATCCTACAGCTACAAATGGCATAAATCTAATTTGACTGAATCACATAATTATGGCTGTGACAATTATAGAATAACCAGTAGGCTAAATGTCACGCAAATGGCCATGGTTGTCTTAATTGTGATTTATATAAAACAAATGTTTTGAGCTTGTAATGCATTTTTGAAAAG
This sequence comes from Hucho hucho, assembly GCA_003317085.1. NCBI lineage: Eukaryota > Metazoa > Chordata > Actinopteri > Salmoniformes > Salmonidae > Hucho > Hucho hucho. The sequence continues at coordinate 332,620 of QNTS01000319.1, forward strand.
GTCCTACGAGAAACTTGAATACAACACAGCTTTGGTGACACTCCCGTCTCACAAACAAATGTTTTTTAACAGAGACGTATATTTGAAAAGTTTGGACATTGACGTTTATGCATATTATGATGCATTTACATGACCCTGCGTTCCATGGCAGCCATAATAGCTCAGAATTCACAGAATTCTCTGAATTTTAAACAATGCTATGTACAAGATTACAAATTCTTGTCACAAATGGATAAATGAAATGCTCAAAGCCATTAACATGGTGTCCATTCTAAAAGTTATAAATATATGACTCTGGTTTTGACCGCTTGGAACTTCTCTCCCAACCATGATGTTTTGCTCGTAAAATGATTAAGCTACCAACTTTACCCAATTCATGTAAAAATATCAAACTGCTATTGGGTCAACTATAGGGTACAAAACATTAGCAACACCTGTTCATTCCATGACACTGTCCAGGTGAAAGCTATGATCCCTTATTGAGGTCACCTGTCTCCTCCCTTTCAATCTGTGTAGATGAAAGGGAGGAGACCGGTTAAAGATGGATTCTTAAGCCTTGAGATTGAGACCTGGATTGTGTATGTGACCCATTCAGAAGGTGAATGGGCAAGACTGTGGGAAGCATTGGTGTCAACATAGGCCAGCATCCCTGTGGAAGCTTTCCACACAGGGACCTGGAATATGAAGTTGAATCCCCCTTCGCCTAAAATGACGGTATTAAGACGATTATGATGATTTTCTTTGGTACAATAATTGTACCAGCCCTACGCATAATGGCTATTTTGTTTTGGTTCCGTTGACATTTAGCAAGTCCGGTCTGTGTTCTGTTTGTCCTGAAACTGTTAGGCTTTTTGTTCAATTTTAGTCTCACTGCTCTGACCCCATCCAAACACTAGATCCACTGTGCTGGTTCAATCTCAGTCTTTGTCGGTGGCAGCTGAAAATACCTGTGTGGAATGACTAGTCTGCAGCACTCCTTTTACAAAAGCATTTAATACCTGGCACTTCATCCTGGTTGGGTGTAGTAGAGGTGTGATCACTATTTGGCCGTGATGTGAGTGTACCATTTTTTTGTTTTTGCAGTACCAATTTGGCTGTGTGATGAGGTGTGTACACATTTGCTCAAGCGAACACTGTTGTAGGGCTGTGTTTGTACTCTCTGTGTGTATGCCCGCTGTTTTGATACTGATTGCCTGTATGTTAGCTCTACAGCTGGTGACAGGAATGCTGAAAAATAAGTCATTGTTGTGTTGGACACAGTGGGTGGTGTGCGTGTGTGCGTGTGTGTGTGTAGGTGTGTTTTGAGTCATAGTTAAGATGATATCATGCAGTGCCCGTCATTGCTCATTGGGTGGGAGTTTGCTTGCATGCGTATGCTAGTGTTGTGTATTGCTGGGAGGCTGTATATGTTAATCAGCACGCTGAATGCGTGCATGTAGTCGAACAACAAAATGTCGCCAACGATCGTTGCCAACGTCGCAGTCTTAATATTCTTTTTTTCGTTTCTGGTATTTATTACTTCTATTGTTATTTTTGACTTTGTTATTGATTAATGCACTGCGTTGTTGAGGGAGCTAGCACATACGCATTTCACTGCACCTTTTATACCTGCTGTACACTGACAAATGCAATGTTATTTGATGGTATTTACCCAGTGTGGCGGGGTGGGAAGGGAAGTGTAGTGTGTAGCTGAACATGTTGCACATCATGGCTTCAGTAGCGTGAACCACATAAAGGGCTGAGGAGGATGGATGCTACACAGATGAATAAGTCATATGTCCCTGCTGAGCCCCGTCCCTGCTAGGAGGGCATATGGACTGAGAGGAGTGAACGCAGCGAGGTGGTGGGAGATCTAAAATAGAACAGCAAAGGGTGTGTGAGAGGGAGATGTACCCCATGCACACTACAGACGAGCTTCAATGCCATACAGCTCTCCTTCCGTGCCCTCCAACTGCTCTTAAATGCAAGTAAAACTAAATGCCCGCACCCACCCGCCCATCTAGCACCACTACTCTGGACGGTCCTGACTTAGAATACAGTGGGGGAAAAAAGTATTTAGTCAGCCACCAATTGTGCAAGTTCTCTCACTTAAAAAGATGAGAGAGGCCTGTAATTTTCATCATAGGTACACTTCAACTATGACAGACAAAATGAAGAAAAAAAATCCAGAAAATCACATTGTAGGATTTTTAATGAATTTATTTGCAAATTATGGTGGAAAATAAGTATTTGGTCA